>CM062812.1:940976547-941576547 GCA_031772625.1 Pinus tabuliformis
GGCAGAAGCAATGATTAATATGAATGCACATAGTGTCTCAACAACCAATGAACAAAGCATGAACATGCCCTCACAACCAGCGAAATTGAACAGTGAAATTGTTCATTTTTTTGTGGACAACAGATCAATGGAAGAAGATGAAGCACATAATGAGGCATCAAATGAAGATAATGATATAGTTCAATTAGTTCCATCAGATACTGAAAGGGAAGTACCAAGCAATGACATGCAGGTGGGAGGGGTGGAGAAGATACTTGGCCGGTTCCTAAAGCTACTAGTAGAGAGAGTATCAATGAAAAAAATCAAGGTACACCGGGTAGTCTTCATTTGGGCCGAAGCTCATAGTTACTCACCTTAGAGGACTATATAAACCTGTTAGTTGAGTCTAAAAAAAAGAAATTTGAAATGCAGGAATTAGAAAAAGAAGGATCTAGTCAAGGAGAAGAAGGCAGCAAGGATTGTTGCAGTGCAACATCGAGCAGATGAAAGGCTTGAAAGAGATAAAGCAAGGCAAGTTAAGGACCAACAAAAACAAATGGAAAGACAGGAAAAGGAATCAAGAAAGACACAACAAATGCTTGAAAAGGAACAAGGGATGATCAATATGGTTGACAATGATGCAAGCATAGTTGATGAAACCAGGATTATTTCAAACTCATTGGACTCCATTGCAGATAATACACCATTATTCCAAGATCTCATAAACATTCAAGTGCCTCACTATGTTGGGTCCCTATAATACTAGTGATTACCCCATTACTATTGTAGTTATACCCCTTATTTATATTGTTGTGCCCCTATTACCCCCATATTGTTATTTCTGTGCCCCATAGAATCCCTCTATTGTTATTTTTGTGGCTTTATATTATTATTGTTAGGTCGGCTGGATTATATTGTGACTCCCTAGACTCCTATATATAGAAAGGAGGTTTTGTCATTTGTATCATCCAAGAATTGTTCATTTATGTAATGTAAAGGAGGTTTCCCCCTCGAAGAGGCTGAATTCTAAGGCGTTGATCTATCTTTTTTATCTTTTCTTGAGCTGGTTTCATAACATTTGGTATCAGAGCTTTGGATTCTAGGGTTTCGCTGCTCCAAACAGGTCATCGTGGAATTTTCGCTATAACTTTTTTTCTGTGACATTTCAGAAGTTGCAAAAAAAACCCATTTGAGAAGAAATCTCGCTAAACCTTGGGTTCGAATTTCAGAGCTTTTCGCGCGATATTTACGGAGATATGATCTGAGGAAGTTGGTCTTTTGCAGACTCCTGAATTACATTCAAAACAGGTGACCTAGGGAAAATCGTCATAACTTTCTCTCTGAGGATCGGATTGAAATTTCGTAAGAAGGTACAGAAAGAGGACGGACTGTAGTTTCTTGTGCATGTGTTTTAGATTCAAAGGTTGAAACAGTGACTCGTGGCACGTCGTACAAGTTCGCTCTACTGAACCAGTCTAAAAACAAGTCACTGTGGGAGATTTCACATAACTCTTCCTTGGAGAATCCAATTTGGCTCAGACTTGTGGCATTGGAAAGAGGACGCAGAAGGCTACTACAGGTAGCAATTTCAGAATTGGATGATCTGAAATTACAGAGATACATCAGATTCAATATCAGGCTTCTATAAAGTGAAAAAAGGTGTGTAGTTTTTTTTTAAATTTTTGTGTAAACTTGGTTTAACGGAATTCAAAGGGCATAGTAAAGCATTATTATCGGTAACTGATGCCCCGAGGAAAGAAAATGCAAACACCTAGTAAGGAACCTGAAAGCTCTAGCATGACTCATGAAGAAGAGGAAGAAATGCTACATGATATATCAAAATTACAAGAACAAGTGCAACAAATGTCACGCTCACAAAAGCTAACAGAAGCTAAGATAAGTGGCGTGGAATCTAAGATAAATGGCGTGGAATCTAAGATAAATGGCATCGAATCTAAGATAAAGGGCATGTAAGCTAAGATGGATGATTCGAAGACAGATTTGAAGAGAGACATGGCAGATTTGAAGATAGATATGAAGACAGACATGGAAGAATTGAAGAAGTTGCTACAAGAAAGGGTCACTAATGGTGAAAAGGTAGTAAAGGAAACTCATGATGAGAACAAAAGAAATGTTAATCATGATTCCATAGACTTAATGTTGGATCGAAGAATCACCATATTCCAAAAATCGATATGAGGAAGTTTGATGGCAAGGATCCCGCCACATGGATATTACAGATGGAGCAATTCTTCGATCTCAATAATGTGCAAAACACAAAAGGTACGTATGGCAACTGTATATTTGGAACCAAATCAGTTTGTATGGTATCAATGGCTTTGCTCTCGTAAACAATTTATCACTTGGGCAATTTTTACGGAAGAATTGATAGCACATTATGAAGATACAAAAAGCAACACTTTTTTTAGCCAATTGATAAGTCTCAAACAAAAGGGTTCAATAATGGAGCACATTGAGGAGTTCCAAAAATTGAACATAAGGGTAAAAGATATTCCAGAGGAGCATAGGATTGATGTGTTCATAGGGTCTTTAAAGGATAATATCCAACATGATGTTCGCCTTTGGGAACCTGATTCATTAGAGAAGGCATTCAGGTTAGCAAGAAAAATGGAAAGCAAAATTATGGCAACCAGGAAGCATACCACTCACAACTATAAAGACGGAAGTGTTGTTGCCCCTAGTCTTCCACAACCTATAAGGTTGACACCACAACAATTGGAAGAAAAAAGAGCAAAAGGGCTTTGTTACAGTTGTGATAGCAAATACACTAAAGGTCATAAGTGTGCTGAGAAGAAATTATTCTACATAGATTGTGAAGAGGAAGAAGAAAAGGAGCAAGAAAGGTCAAAAGAAGAAGATATACTTCAGGAACAAAGCCTAGATGAAGAACAAATAAATCCGACCATATCTTGTAATGCATTGGCGGGAATTACCACTCCTCAAACCATCAAGATAGAAGGACAAATCAAGAAGAAAAAGGTAATAGTGTTGATTGATTCAGGAAGCACCCACAATTTTATTCATTGTAGGGTAGCAAAAGAATTGAATTGCTTCCTATATCCAGCACCAGAGTGTCAAGTGATGATTGCAAATGGAGGAACAATAAATTGCTCTGGAAAGTGCCATAATATCAAGCTATCCATGGGAGAATATGTATTGACTAGCCCAATGCTTTCCATTCCAATGGGAGGTGCTGATGTTGTACTAGGAGTCCAATGGCTACAATCCTTGGGTACAATAGCTTTTAATTTTCAAGAACTTTTCATCAAATTTTCTACGGAAGGAAAGGAAGTTGAATTAAGGGGTATTGCAGGGAAACCAGGAAAGATAATCAGCTCTAATGGTATGACAAAGCTTCTAAAAAAGGAGCAAAGAGGTGTAATTGCACAATTATGTTCGCTAGATGTTTCCACATTGGAATCATCTATTTCTCCAGATCTCCAAAAAGTCCTGGACAATCATTCCAAGGTATTTGAGACTCCCAAGGGTCTCCCACCTATGCGTGATCATGATCATGCTATTCATCTGATTCCAGGAAGTGTTCCTCCAAACATCAGGCCGTACAGATATCCCTATGTCCAAAAAAGTGAAATTGAACGTATGGTTGCAGAAATGCTAGAGGCTGGTATAATTCAACCGAGTCAAAGTTCTTTCTCAGCTCCAGTAGTATTGGTGCACAAGAAGGATGGATCATGGAGCTCAACAAGCTCACTATTAAAGATAAGTTCCCCATTCCTGTTATTGATGAATTACTGGATGAATTGCATGGATCAATTTACTTCACCAAGTTGGATCTTCGTTCGGGATATCATCAAATCAGAATGAAGATTGAAGACATTCCGAAAACGGCATTTAGAACTCATGAGGGTCATTATGAATTTTTGGTCATGCCTTTTGGCCTTACCAATGCACCTTCAACATTTCAAGGTTTGATGAATTCAATTTTCAAACCATTCCTTAGAAAATTTGTGTTAGTATTTTTTGATGATATACTAATCTACAGCAAGTCTTGGAAGGATCATGTTGAACATGTTGACAGGGTGCTACAACTATTGGAGGAGAAACAATTATATGCAAAAAGATCCAAATGTTTCTTTGGAGTCCAGGAGGTGGAATATTTGGGTCATATTGTATCTCATGAAGGAGTTAAGGTAGACCCTAGCAAAATTAAAGCCATTAAGGAATGGAAAATCCCCACATCCATAAAGCATCTGCGAGGATTTCTTGGGTTGACAGGGTATTATCGCAAGTTTGTTAAGAATTATGGGAGAATAGCAGCACCTCTAACAACATTATTGAAGAAAGATTCATTTTCATGGACTCCGGAAGCAACAAAGGCCTTTGAACATCTTAAAGAGGCAATGTGCCAAGCACCGGTCTTAGCTACACCGGACTTCACAAAAACCTTTATTGTGGAATGTGATGCTTCAGGAAATGGAATTGGTGCTGTTCTAATGCAAGATGAAAGACCCATTGCTTTTGAAAGTCGTCCAATCAAGGGAAAGTTTTTAAGCAAAGCTATTTATGAGAAGGAAATGTTGGCAATACTCCATGCACTTAAGAAATGGCGACCCTACCTAATGGGAAGACACTTCAAGGTAAAAACGGATCATGATAGCCTTAAATACTTTTTAGAACAAAGATTATCCTCTGAAGAGCAACAAAAGTGGGTCACAAAGATGTTGGGTTATGACTTTGAAATCATCTACAAAAAAGGGAAGCAAAATGTGGTGGCAGATGCACTCTCAAGAAAGGATGAGGATGTGGAAGCATTGTTGTGTGCCATTTCTATTATCCAACCAGATTGGATAAACGAAGCAAGGGAGGAATGGAAGAATGACGAAGAAGTGTGGGCACTTATTCGAAAGCTACAACAAGATTCCAGTACTTCTGATACATTTAGCTGGCAAAATGATTCGTTATGGTACAAAGATCGCTTATACCTCTGTAAGAATTCCCAGCTAAAACAAAAGATTCTTATGGAATTGCACACTTCTCCCTTAGGAGGGCACTCAGGATTTTTAAAAACTTACCACAGGGTTAAGAAGGAATTTTTTTGGGATGGCCTTAAATCAGATATTCAAAAGTTTGTGGCGGAATGTTTGGTTTGCCAGCAAAATAAAGTTGAAACAATTAAGACACCGGGTCTATTACAACCTTTATCCATTCCAAGCCAACGTTGGGAGGAGGTTTCAATGGATTTTATCACAGGTTTACCCAAGTCTGAGGGAAAGAGTGTCATCATGGTGGTAGTTGACAGACTTACCAAGTATGCACACTTTTGTGCATTATCACATCCATTTAAAGCCAGTACAGTTTCTACTGCATTTATGGAAACAGTTCAAAAGCTACATGGAAACCCAAAGATTATTGTAAGTGACAGAGATCCCATTTTCACTGGAAATTTTTGGACAGAATTATTTTCTTCTTGGTACTCAATTAGCTCATAGCTCATCTTATCATCCTCAATCTGATGGGCAAACTGAGATAGTAAACAAATGTTTGGAAGGATATCTTCGTTGCTTTGTATCTGATAAACAGACACAATGGGTCAAATGGTTGCCTCTGGCTGAATGGTGGTATAACACTTCCTTCCATACAACAACAAAAATGACCCCATTTATGGCACTTTATGGGTATCAACCACCATCCATCACATCATATTTAAGAGAAAATTCTAAGGTTCAGGCAGTGGAACATCACATCGAACATCAACAACAAGTCCTCCAACTCTTAAAGGATAACCTCGTGTTGGCACAAAATAGAATGAAACAACAGGCAGATCAACATCGCAGTGAAAGAAGTTTTGATGTAGGTGATTGGGTATTCCTACGGCTACAACCATATAAGCAAATGTCCCTAAAGCAAGCTAAGAAGGATAATAAATTATCACCAAAGTATTATGGTCCGTACAAGGTGTTGCAAAAGATTGGTACTATGGCATACAAATTGGAGCTTCCTGCAGCTTCTCGATTGCACCCAGTTTTCCATGTTTCATGTTTAAAGAAGGTTATAGGTGACAAGCTCCCAATTCAAACAATATTGCCAGAACTTGACGAGGAAGGAAAAATTATATTGGAACCGGAAGCAGTCACAGAAACAAGAACTCGACAGCTACGAAATCGATCAATTTCAGAGTATCTTATCAAGTGGAAGAACTTATCCGCTGAAGATTCCACATGGGAGGATGAGAATTTTATGCAGAAGTATCCAGAACTACTCAAGCGTTGAGGACAACACTTTTTTGAAGGAGAGGGGCATGTTGGGTCCCTATAATACTAGTGATTACCCCATTACTATTGTAGTTATACCCCTTATTTATATTGTTGTGCCCCTATTACCCCCATATTGTTATTTCTGTGCCCCATAGAATCCCTCTATTGTTATTTTTGTGGCTTTATATTATTATTGTTAGGTCGGCTGGATTATATTGTGACTCCCTAGACTCCTATATATAGAAAGGAGGTTTTGTCATTTGTATCATCCAAGAATTGTTCATTTATGTAATGTAAAGGAGGTCGCCCCCTCGAAGAGGCTAAATTCTAAGGCGTTGATCTATCTTTTCTATCTTTTCTTGAGCTGGTTTCATAACACACTATCAAACTGAGGGTTTACCCACTTGCCTTATTCCTACCAGAGGAGGTGTCAATTCTATGTATGCTCATTACACACCTCCACTTAATGCAGGGGTTAGTAGTGCAAATGTGAGGTATGGGTACTCAATTCCTCCATGGTTGGAAGCTGCAAATTGGACTCAATCATATGGCAACAATCAACCATTTCCTAATCAACCCTTTTTAGGTAGGCCAACCTACTTGGCTCAAGAAGGTAACTCGGGGAGTTTTGGCACTCAAGATTCTCAGGGCCATAAAGAATAGGGGTGTCATATGTTTTTGGTTGTAACCACATTATGATGTGGATTTTGGATGGATTGTATCTTTTTCTTGTCATAGAAACATTTTGGCTTACAACCTAGGTTGTTTTATTTCATACTGTGTGCGACATTGTAACCAAAATCAATTTTAGAAGGAACATCTATAGTCTATTATAATGTAGACATCTCACTTGAGAATTCAAATGGTATTTTACGTTATGCATCTACACACCAAATGATTTACTCAAGTGAAACAATGACAACATTTTTAGTTTACATTTCATGAGATTGTAGAAATACTTCATGATGAAACAACAGATAATGAACATAATACCTATAATTAAAATATAATACAAATGGGTAATACAACTAATTCACCCAGCCAACCTCTGAGAAATCTATTGATTGATTAATTAAGTTACAAATGCATATTACTTAACAATAAAAGAGACACATGGCTACAATAAACATTGTAGAAACATTGCTTAGTAAAAATCAGTAAGTGAGATAACAATACCAGAATTTCACATTTGCAAGCACAAAGAGAATTATAAACACGTTGCAACACAAAACTTAGCATGTCCAAAGCAATAACCATCTAAGATAAAATCATGGAGAGATCTAGTAGAAACATTGCATTTTGGACCAAGGGACATGGCATATCTTGTTGGGTTGTGTTATATTCTTTCCACGTAGTTAAGAAGGGGTTTGAGGGGCACCCGTAACCCCACTTTATGGAGTTTGGGGCAGCGCCCCGGAAAAATTTGGTTTTGGACCCTATGTTAGGTTGGGCGGACCCACCTATGGTTTTGTGCATGATTTTCGCACATGTTTTTTGGATGCGATGGTTTTCGGTCCATGGTATTGGATGCTTCGGCATGTATAAATATGTATTATAACATTGAAAGGAAATAATGAAAAATCAAGCTAGTAGTCCCGGTTTTGGGATCCAGGGGAAAATCTCTGTGTATATGTGTTTTATGTGTTCTGCTCTCGCATTATGTATTTTCTGTGTTTTAGAATTCGTATGCAGGTAATTTTTGTACGAGGTTAAAACCTACATTTGGTATCAGAGCAGATTTAGCTTCAAGGGGACGCCTTTGTTGTTGAGGGGTTTCGCTCGGGCCTGTGGTATACCCTGTTCAGTGGGAGATCTGCTAGATCGATTCTAGTGGTGAAAGAAGATGGCGAGCAGTGGAAAGATAGAGATCGAGAAATTTAATGGTCAGAGTTTTGAGTTGTGGAAACTCAAGATGGAGGATCTGTTGGTGGATAAAGATCAGTGAATCGCGGTAGATTTGGGTACTAAACCAACGTGTGTGTCCGATGAAGAATGGAAGAAGTTGGATCGGAAGGCAAAGAGCACAATACGATTGTGTGTCTTAGATTCAGTATTGCTGAATGTATCAGGGGAAGCTACAACAAAGGCTTTGTGGGACAAGTTAGGGACTTTGTACCAATCTAAGTCTCTGGTGAATAAACTGTTCCTACGAAAAAAGCTGTATAACCTGAGGATGAAAGATGGAGACTCGGTGATAGAGCATCTAAACGCATTTAATATTGTGGTAAGTCAGTTAGCATCTGTTGATATTAAAATTTCATATGAAGATAAGTGCATCAGTTTGTTGTGTTCTCTACCAGATTCGTGGGATAGTCTGGTTATTGCAATAGGTAGCAATGCAACTGCCTTGCAGTTTGATGAAATAGTCTCAGCCTTGCTGACAGAGGAGATGAGACGGAAAAATATCGAGAGCCAAAATGGTGATGCCTTGTCTGTACGAGGACGGTCCCAGAACAGAAAAAAAAAATAAGTCATCGAGTGGGAGATCTAAATCTCCAGGAAAACCTATAAGGGTGGTGTGCTGGAAATGCGGAAAGGAAGGCCACTTCAAAAGGAACTGTAAATCTAAAGCTCCTGAAAAAGGAAAGGGATCTGATGAGGCTCCTTCTGTAGAGGCGAAAACCACCTCAGATGAAGGTGGGGATGTGTACTTGGCTTCTTCAAGTACACATGTAGATCATGACGCATGGTTGATTGACTCAGGTGCATCCTTTCACTTCACTCCCCATAGACAGTGGTTTTGTGAGTATTAGAAATATGATGGTGGTGATGTCTTCTTGGGGGATGACAGGAAGGCTAGAATCATTGGTCGTGGAAAAGTAAAGTTGAGGCTGCAAGGTGGAAGGGTTAGAACACTTCCGGGTGTTCTGCATATTCCTGCATTAGCCAGAAATCTAATTTCTGTTAGTAAGCTGGATGGTGCAGGTGTAAAAACAGTGTTCGAGAACGATGCCTTTAAGATGGTTCGGGGAGCATTGGTATTGATGCGGGGAGTTCGGATTGGAACTTTGTACAAGTTGCAAGGTAGCACTGTTGTTGATGGGTGCAACAATTTCATGGTTCCTGAAAGTGGAGCAGAAAATCTAGTGGTCTCTAGAGAAAATACCATGCTATGGCATCAAAGGCTTGGACATATTGGAGAGAAGGGCCTTCGAATACTTCATGGTAAAGGTATGGTAGAAGGTATGAGTAATAGCTCTCTGGATTTTGATTTCTGTGAAAATTGTGCATACGGGAAGCAGAATCGGGTGAGTTTCTCCTCTGGTGGTAAGAGGGCGAAACATATATTAGAGCTTGTGCACAGTGATGTGTTTTGACCTGTGAAGGTTCCATCACTGGGTAAGTCTGTGTACTATGTATCATTTATAGATGACTTCTCAAGGAATACGTGGATATATTTCCTTAAGAAGAAATCTGAAGTCTTTGATAGGTTTAAAGAATTTAAGGCTCTAGTGGAAAACCAGACAGAGAAGAAGATAAAGGTGCTGAGGACAGATAATGGTGGAGAGTTTTGCAGTAAGGAATTTGAAGAATTCTGCAAGAAGTGTGGTATAGCACGGCAGAAGACTACTCCATATACACCTCAGCAAAATGGATTTGCAGAAAGAATGAACAAGACGTTGATGGAAAGGGTAAGAAGCATGCTCAGTGGTGCCGGGTTAGGACAGGAATTCTGGGCAGAGGCGGTGGATACTGCATGTTACCTGGTCAACAGGTCACCTTCATCAACATTGGAGGATAAGACTCCACAAGAGGTATGGACTGGTAAGAAACCCTCTCTTTCACATCTGAGGGTATTTGGATGTGATGCATATGTACACATTCCAAAGGAGAAAAGAACAAAGTTGGATAGTAAATCTGAAAAGTGCACCTTTATTGGGTATAAGGATGGTTTAAAGGGTTATAAGCTTTGGAACCCAGTAACAAGGAAGGTTATGTACAGCCGAGATGTGGTGTTCAGAGAGGTGAAAGATGTTATTAAACATGAAGTCCAACCAAAGGAACTTGAGAAGATAGAGTTTGAGCTAAAGGAGAAAGAATAAGACTCTACAACAGAGGAGGAACGAGAAGATGAAGAGCCACAAACTCCGACTGTGAGAAGATCAGTTCGAGAAAGAAGGCAGCCAGAAAGGTATAGTCCATCTGCTTTTTGTTCAAATTTTGCTTTGTCTGTTACTGATGATGATCCTAGAACTATGAAGGAAGCAGTGGATTCAGAGGATGGAAAACTCTGGAAAGAGGCCATGGTTGATGAAATGGCATCTTTGGACAAAAATGAGGCTTGGGATCTGGTGGAGTTGTCGGCTGGAAGGAAACCCATTGGCAGCAAATGGGTGTTCAAAAGGAAGACAAATGCAGAAGGAAAAGTGGAGAAATACAAAGCTCGGTTGGTAGCAAAAGCTTATTCGCAGGTGTCGAGAATTGATTTTGCTGATATTTTTTCTCTTGTTGCCAAGGTAACTTCTATTAGATTACTTTTATTTGTTGATGCTGCTTTTGATTTTGACGTAGAACAGATGGATGTGAAGACAACATTTCTTCACGGGGATTTGGAAGAGGAAATCTACATGAAGCAACCTGAAGGCTTTGCGGTGAAGGGTAAGAAAGAACTAGTATGTAAGTTAAAGAAGTCTCTATATGGGTTAAAACAGTCACCAAGGATGTGGTATCAGAAATTTGATACATTTATACGGGGACTTGGCTTCACCAGAAGTAAAGCAGATCACTGTGTGTATTTTAAATTAATTGGTGACCGTGTTATTTATCTGGTCTTGTATGTGGATGATATGTTGTTGGTTGGAAATGACAAAGAAGTTATCCAAGATTTGAAGACCCAATTGTCCTCCAAATTCGACATGAAAGATCTTGGTGTTGCAAACTATATTTTGGGCATGGAAATTAAAAGAGATCGGGCAAAGAGGAAGCTCTGGTTAAACCAGAGGAAGTATGTCGAGACAATATTGCAGAGGTTTAATATGTAGGATAGTAAACCGGTGAAGGTTCCTATTCTTGTAGGTGTGAGGTTATCTACTGAACAGTGTCCTAAGACACAAGAAGAGGAAGAAGACATGTCCTGTGTTCCATATGCAAGTGCAGTCGGTAGCCTGATGTATGCAATGGTCTGCTGTACTAGACCAGACATTGCACATGCAGTGGGAGTATTGAGCAGGTTTATGTCAAAACCAGGGATGGAGCACTGGATAGCAGTGAAGCGGGTTTTTAGGTATTTGCGTGGCACTAGTGATTATGGTTTGTGCTACCAAGGAAGACGAGGATTGGACAGAGTGTTGGATATTCATGGCTTTGTTGATGTAGACTAGGCTGGAGATTTAGATCAGAGAAGATCTACAAGTGGGTATGTGTTTAACCTATTTGGAGGTGCAGTCAGTTGGATGAGTAAGAAACAATCTGTAGTGGCACTGTCAACTACAGAGGCAAAATACATGGCAGCCACTCATGCAAGCAAGGAAGCAGTTTGGTTACAGAGATTGTGTTCAAGTATGGGGTTAGTACAGGAAGCTATAAGGATAGACTGTGACAGCCAAAGTGAAATTTTCTTGCCAAAGAACCCGCATATCATTCAAAGACAAAGCACATTGATGTTCAGTATCGCTTTGTGAGGGATATGATAGAAGACAAAAAGGTGTTGCCGGTAAAGGTGGACACTTTAAATAATACTGCAGATGCATTGACAAAATCTGTGAGCTCTGAGAAGTTCTCTTGGTGTAGAGGGACAATGGGCATTTCAGGGCTGGAAAAATGATTAAGCTCTCTTGTGGCCCCCTGTGGAAAGAAAACAACAAGTGGGAGAATGTTGGGTTGTGTTATATTCTTTCCACATAGTTAACAGGGGGTTTGAGGGGCACCCGTAACCCCACTTTATGGGGTCCGTGGCAGCGCCCCGGAAAATTTTGGTTTTGGACTCTATATTAGGTTGGGCGAACCCACCTATGGTTTTGTGCATGATTTTCGCACATGTTTTTTGGACGCGATGGTTTTCGGTCCATGGTATTGGACGCGATGGTTTTCGGTCCACGGTATTGGATGCTTCGGCATGTATAAATATGTATTATAACATTGAAAGGAAATAATGAAAAATCAAGCTAGTAGTCTCAGTTTTGGGATCCAAGGGAAAATCTCTGTGTATATGTGTTTTATGTGTTTTTCTCTGGCATTATTTATTTTCTGTGTTTTAGAATTCGTATGCAGGTAATTTCTGAATGGGGTTAAAACCTACATATCTTGGAACACAGAGAAGCCAGTGGCTACAAGTATTATCACATACCTTACAGGGATTTCCTTGCACAGGAAGGAAGATAATTGACTACTTGCATCCCTTTCATTTTCTACTACACATTTTGAAATCTCCATATGCTATCTGGTTGCACACAACATTATGAAAGGAGTCTATTCACTCCTTGTCTTTTCTGTGAATGGTCACGAGTTCATTATGAAGCTCGTTGCAGTTCATAAAACCAAAATTAGCATTAATTACATACCTTAGGCCAAAGTTCCAATTTGATCATATTTAAGCAACTAAAGAACAGATTTACTGGATATAAGTATAAGGGTGAAAAGCAGAGTAGTTCCTGATGAATCATTGCACTAGAACTGTGGAACAAATGGAAGCAAATCTCAATAATTGATGTGTATAAATATATAACCATGAAACAGAAGAAAATCGGAATAATTTGTGTATAAATTTACAATGATGAGTGAGTCAATGAATCAATCACGCTGACTGAAACCCAAATTTACATCTTATTACATTCACACTGCCAAGAATGTGATGGACATGACATATAACAACAGCATGCTAAATCACAAATTGCAAGGACCAAAATCAAAGAATAAACCCCATTGTGACAACAGACCACCTCTGAAGGGTTCTTAATGGCAGCCGCTCACACCTAAGGTCAATTTTAGCATACAAACTGACCTCCAAAAACAAGACCTTCCAAATTTACATCTATCAAAGTCTGTTAAAAACTTTCTACATCATGATTAACAGATACCCATTTTAGATTACAATGGAAGTTCAAATTTGGCTGACCCATCAAAGTCTGTCAGAAACTTTATGCACCATGATTAACACATACCCATTTTAATTACAACATAAGCTCAAATTTGACTGACCCATGAAACACTTGTGTTAATTTAGACACAATAATCTTATCTACAAATTATCTAACATAATTTTTAATTTGAATGATAAGAACTAAGTTGCAGGTTATTGTAATCTCAAAAGTGTTTTTTATTATAGAAAATTTATAAATATTTAAATAAAATAATATAAACTAGCTAGCATAAATTTAATTTGACAAAATAAAAAACGTCCAAGCATAATCTTAACAGAGTCTCAAATAATCTTGATACCATGATAAAACAACCTAATTGACAATGATGTGCTGATTGCCACCAAACAATTTTCCACATCACATGAACACGCCATGCAAGCTTTATATGAATCGACTTTCACATAATCTTGATAATGTTATCACGTTATTAAACCCTAAACCCTAATTGACGATGTTGTGTTGATTTCGACTGAAGTTCTTCCCCATGACATGAATGAGCGTGTAAGCTTCTCATTATTCATTTATCCCTTAAATAACATGGCTTCTTTCATTATTTGTTTATTCCTTAAATAGCAAGACTTCTTCCATCAGTGACCTCCATTTCTAATAGTGAGAACTATCAGTTCCCTCGACCACCTCGGAAGAATGTAACTAATTCCACATTGGAAATATCTGAAGACATATAACAGCAGCATGCTAAATCACAAATTGCAAGGACCAAAATCAAAGAATAAACCCCATTGTGATAGCAGGCCACCTCTGAAGGGTTCTTAATGGCAACTGCTCACACCTAAGGTCAATTTCAGCATACAAACTGACAATTTCAGCATACAAACTGACCTCCAAAAACAAGACCTTCCAAATTTACATCTTATTACATTCAAACTGCAAAGAATGTGATGGACACGACATATAACAACAACATGCTAAATCACAAATTGCAATGACCAAAATCAAAAAATAAACCCCATTGTGACAACAGGCCACCTCTAAAGGGTTCTTAATGGAAGCTGCTCACACCTAAGGTCAATTTCAGCATACAAACTAACAATTTCAGCATACAAACTGACCTCTAAGAGCAGCAATAGCAAAAAAACAGACCAAAACCCTAAACCTGCAAAACTCCAAGAGAAAAAATAACAAAAATTCCAACAAGAAGGTGAGGTGTTGAAAAACACAGTGGCAATGGCTGGTAGGATTTTTCCTTCCAGATAGACGTAGAAGCCATGTCCAAGCATCTTCCATGTCGAAACCTTCTCTAGAGCTCACCAAACTTGCAACCAACTTGGAAAACATGAAAAAATAGAAAATTAGGCAATGGCATGAATATTAAAGACAATGTGAAACAGAAATCATCAAAAACCTGTAAATTTACCTTCGACCTCGAACTGGCTATATATTGGCACTGGCTCCTTCCCAAACAATAGGCCGCGTGAATGAAACAACCACCAAGGTATGTGTAAACCCTCGGCGGTCCAGAACGAACAACACTGGCAGGCGGAATGAAACAAGAACAGCGGAAACCCTGTTCCGTTAACGAGCGTGTGCAAGCAGTTAAGCAGGGTTAGCAGGCCAACAATGGCGGACAAGCTGCACAGGTAATGGAGCCGTCCTGTGCCATCATCGGCGGAGTGCTTCACCCAAACACCAAACCTGAACAAAAATACACAGAGCAGAGCATACATCGCGGCAAACAGGCGGAAGCAGGAGGTGGAAAGGGTTAAAATTAGGGTTATAAACCTTGACACCCACCACAACACGTGGTGCAACATGTCGGGTAGGTGTCGTACAAGCGCCTGTGGGAGCCACGTGCCGGTAGCTGAGGTGGAGGGGAGGGCACACAGGTAATGGCGTCCCTCCCCTAGATATAGATTTTTTTTCTTTTTTCTTTTTTTTCAACTTGTCTTAGTATTGAGTTAGCAAATTAATGGTTATTGGATTAGATTATATCAATTTATTATTCTTATTTCAAAGTACAAATTTTCATTGCAAAAATTTGCAAGTTAATAATTTAATGACTATTAAATTATATTACGTTAATTTATTAGTATACTCTTGAAGTAGGGGAAAGTAACACCAAATAGTTGCATTGTTCAAATATTGGAGAAACTGTTTTTCGAGAAAAATGGATCTTCAAAAGGGTTGTTAGTGAGGGAAAATGTGAATGCACATGTAATGGAAGGATACAATGTAGGAGTTTTTGACTTACCCATTCTTATTTAAGTCAACCCCAATTAGTGTTTTTAATGGATCTCTTAAGAATAATAAAATGGTGATATATAAATAGAATCTTCCAATGATTATTGGGGTATAAAGAAATAGACTATTGGGGTAGAATCATGATGTATTGTGACATTTTCATGGGTCATTGTTACAATTCAAATAGAGGTATGAAACTATTGATTCAAATGAACATCGAGTAGCTTATGCATCAACAAAGCAATTATTTGAAGACAAAAATATAAGTGTGCATTGTTAGAATGAGAATTTAACCTTGAACCTTGGTGGTGGTTTGCCACTAAGAAATAGAAGTGATGGCCTCTACCTCAACTCTATCTCCAAAATCACAATTCTCGTCTTCACCCTTGACCTTGGCCTATTTCCCCTCAAGTCCATACCATGCATAAATATAAACCCATAAATAACTAGATTGAGGCTTCAAAATGTTGATGCTTTTATTTGTTTTAAATGGGGATTCCTATCTTGCTATTAGTCACATGTGTGTTGTTTATATCAATACTGCTCCAGTGGGTGGCTTTCTTGATGATGTCTTCTTACTTCTAACTTACAAATTGCAATCCCTAATATGACGAATAGGTTGTAAATAGATAGGTCACATCAAATCCACATTAAATACTTGGATAAATGTGTGGTCATTTAAAGCCCTTGATTTTTGAAATCTAACCCATCTAACCCATCTATTTCCATTCAATACTCCATGGCGTGCCAAACATAAAATGGCCATGACCATGAATGATTACATCAACATGCAAATAAAGAGTAAACTAATGAAATAGTATCTACCATAGAAGGTCATAAGAGTAGTGAGCCCAATGAAGTCCCTAAATTATGAAGAAAACAATAGTAATGGAGAAAAGCTTAGGCCCAAATTAGATGGAACCTCAATGCAATGGAAGAGAGCATTGACATGAATGTATGTCGATTATTTGGAAGTTGTAATTAGTACACATGAATTCAACAAAAAATTTCTAAAGGCTCCCAAGCCTTCGACGATGGTTGAGCATGGAAAGAAGATGTTAATCAAAGACGTTTCTGATCCTAGTAAATGATTGTTGAACTACCAAATATTCAAAAAGAGAGGCAGACAACTTCCTTGCCTACAAAGGCACACTATAAAGGGGTGCAAAGGAATCCATGGGGAGAATTCATAACATATATTCATCTTGACAAGAAGCGTGGATGTGGCTTGGAATATTTGAGAGAATAAAAGAAGCAGCCTTGGTTTATGACAAAGCCACTCTAAATATGAGGGAAGGTCATACCTTTCTCAAATTTTGTCGTGTGGTGGTAGAGTCCCTCCCACAGGAACTCAAAACTAACTATGTTAGCTTCCTTGCTTTCAACTTCCTAACCCCTTAACAGGTCAAATGATGGTACATCAATGTATAGGAAAATGTCCAACAAATTGTTTTTAGAAACATTTCAACTATCTCCAAAACAAATTAATTTGCAAAGGTGTGGATTGGATGGGTACATAATCAAAGTGTGAATTTGTTTGGCCCATGAATGGTAAGAAGATAGGTGGATGGTTTGATAGATGGAAATTGGACACAAAGTGGATTCCAAGTGGTTATGGATAGATGACAAAGCTCTGAATAAAATTGTCCCCCTTAGAAAATGCATTTAGCATAATTAATTTTGCTCATTTAATTTTGTTGACGTTTTTTAAAAGTAATAATAAAATTTCCAACATCCAAAGTACATTTATATATTTTATTTACAACAAAAGCATTCATATCACTCCTATGTATCTTTTCTTACATTTTCTTTTCCAAAATTGGAATGGGAAGTGGTTGACCAACTTCCAAGAAAGCTCCTATGTAACTTTTCTTACATTTTCTTTTCCAAAATTGGAATGGGAAGTGGTTGACCAACTTCCACGAAAGACATAAACATAACTCACCATTTTAAATAGATTAATCATGACATGTCTTTGAAATATTTTCTTTATTTTAATGAAAAAATTGTTACTATATCAAATGAAAAAGGCATAATTATAGGAATCATTTCAACTACATATACAAATGCATGTATACAATTCCTTAACTTAAAATCTAATTTCTACATTTAATGATTGATGAAATGTTTAATCATAACATATCAAGAAGTATTTTCTTTACTTCCTTTACTTAATTACAAATGTTGGTGATATCAAATGGGAAAGGTAGAATTACATGGTTCATTTCAAAAGCATATTTACAATCGGTAAAGTTAAAATTTAATCTATAGAACGAAGAATGGATGAAATAAGGATTCCTCCATTCCAAAACGGGTTTGAAGTTGAAATTATTTGAATATATTTTAGATTGATATCCATTTATTGTCATGGAAAAACATAGTACATATCTCGTGAATTGTAAGAATAAAAGCACATGTTTCGACATATTGGTGGGACGTGTGATAAACTCCAAGGTGATATGGACAAACAATGAAGGCCCAAATATAACTGCTTTCTATGTTTCATTTCAATTGCAAGGGGACTGAATTTAAAGGTAGGGTTCTATTTCATTTTCATGGGTTGTGATTAGTTTATCATTTTTTTTTTTGAAATAGTAGCAATATATTAAAATTTCATGACATATCAAAGACAATGTAATGGAAATCTCTATCTAATGACAAAAATAGTCTTCTTCCACCTTGTAGTTTTTAGTAACCAAGATATATCTTAATCAAGATTTGAGTTTGTTTTGATAAATTGTTATTATGTTAAGCTATGGATGTTAAAAGCTAGTTAGAAATGTAGGTTGAATAATCCCAAGATTCAGTGAATAAAGGAATCAATAATATCCATCTATAATCCTATGAAATAGTAAATTGAAGTAATCTTAAGCATTTTTCCATATATGAGTTTGCATTAATCAACTTTCATTATGTTAATATATGAATGTTAAATGCTAACTAAAATATAGGTTGAATAATTCCAAGATTCGTTGAATAAAGGAGTCAATAATATCCATCCATAATTCTATGAAATAGTAATTTGAAGCAACTAGGCATTTACCTATATATAAGGATTCTATATAGCAACTTTATATATTTGAATTCCTTGTGTAAACTTAAATTTTAACAAAGTGACATTCTAAAAGTTCAAAAGGACCATTATATGTTCAAGTAAACAACAATACACTTTTTCATAACATTCAAGTCCTAATTGTTGTACATTATATAAATCTTCCAAGTGTATAAGTTATTGTAAATTGCAATGCAATTATGGACCATTTGAAAACTAATAATATTTTTCAAAAATATAAAGAAATATTTTAAAATTACACCCTAGTTTATAATAAACTATTATCTTAACATGCTTAAATATGTGCAAAGTCTTATAATTGTGATATGTCTCATTGAACACATAGTCCCGAGCGATAGCTCAATTGGTTGAGTCCCCATCATTAAAGCACCTTTACTATTTAGAGGTCACAAGGTCAATTCTCTCGGCACTCTTAGGGTCAGGTTCCATGGTTGAGCTGACAAGAAGTGATCGCTTTGGGTGAATTTTCCCGGTACAAATAATCCATGGATGTAGTAGTCACCAATTTCTAAGGTTCGTGAACTACATAGGAAAAGAAGTCTCATTGAGCACATGATAGCTTATTGGAGCCACATTGAAAATAGTTTACTCCGCTATATAGTGTTAACAATCTTATATCGAAGCATAAAAGCATTAGAGATTACAATATTGATTAAAATATTGTGTCATAATTAATTTACTTAACTTAGTGGAAGAGGTCATTGCAACCTCAACCTTGTCCAAGTTTCATGCACTAGATTCCAATATTTCTCATGCAACTCCTAAGATGCTAGATAGAGATAAAAACATTAAGTGTATAAAATTTCTAAGCAAAATCCAAATTTATCATCATTTTTTATATAGTTCAACTTTGAGAATCTTGTCTTGCAATTCACAATAATCACTAGAAGATTAACAACAATTTACCATAATTCCATCAAATTTGGAAAAGAATCACATTATCTTGGTTCATCTCCACATTGTTCACATGATATAAACATGTTTTTCTTTGGATATGCCTAATGTATAATGACAACAAAACTTTCCATTTCGACTTCACAATTTATAGTATTAATTGTCGGTGAGTCTGCAATATCAAAGTTTTCATATAAGCATACTAACCATCATTTTTTTTCATAATCTCTTTCATTCTCTTCTTCAAAGCAACAATGATGACTAAAAATATTAGCAGCATTGAATAAAAGTAAATTTGCAAACCTTACATTGAAATAATTAATCAATTTTAAATAATTGCTCTTCTTAAGTAATACAATCTTCCATTGTATCAAAGCCAAGTAAATTCAGTATAGGTTCAAATCCCAATGAATTCACATATGAAACACTTGTATTTTCAATGAATTCTAGTTTTCCATTTTCTCATTTCTTCAAGAAATTGGAAACATGTTGAGAGCCAACTGCAAATATATCATGCAAAATCTCCTACAATGAATTTCAATATGAACATCTAATTGCACACCAATGTATGTTATATCAATAAGTTCCTCTTGAAATCATTGACTCAATTTATTTAATTTAGTAAGAACATCAACAAGTAAATGGATAGAGAAGTGAACTTGAAATATTAAGAGAATTGAACTTGAAATATTATGCCAATTTCATACATCTTTGTATCATCATGTTTCCATTCTTCTAACAATGCTAACACGATTTTATCAAACTTGTTCATCACTTGTCCCCCATAAATTCATTGGACTTCATGAATTTGAAGTACATGTAGTTTGTCAAAAATGAGCCTATCAATCTCTTAAATTCTATGTGCCTCTTTGTAGATTTTCCTAGCAATGAATATATTTTATTGGCTAGCTTGTCAATAAAACTAAATTTGAGAAAATGTTTTGAAGCATTTGTTATAGCGAAGGCCTCACTATGTGCTACACATTGAATACATAACAAATGAGGTGTTTCATGAAACAATTCAAACAAATAAACCTTCATGAATACCTCTCATAGATGAAGTCCATCTAAACCAAATCTTACCATTTGATGTTTTGATAACTTCGTTTCAAATAATAACCATGATAGTGCTTCGTACATGGATTATGTAGAGTTGCCGTTGATTTTCAAAAGTAGAATAAATGTGCTCACGCTTGACCCTCTTACTCTATACAGTTAGATGTTATTCCATTGTCTTATTTATACTTTCATAAACCAAAATAGAATAAAAAGGGCTAAATAAAAAGAAACCTTCCTAAGAAACATCTTTTATGACAAGTAAAAACTCTTTATTGAATGTAATATTAGTATATAAAGAATATTTATTGGTTAACGACATATTGGGACTTCCCTTATACATTTCTCAGGCACACAAGTATTTCTACATTTTTAAAGGTAAATCTTTTATGGCCACAAAATATATAGCTTCCATACAACTAATTATTCTTGATTTTTCAATGTCCAACATGTTAGGATATTTAGGCAGTGAGGAATTGGTTAGTCCAACTTGTTCTAATGTGTTTACTAGGTAAAAGTGTGTTTCTTTATTGTGCATTAGTTGCATTGTAATTTTATGGCCACAATATGTTCTATACATAGTGTGATCCAGTGGATCATATTCTCCTCGATACTAATGGATATTGAACCATGGCTTAACAACTAATTAGTCCATGATCTCTATTTAAAGAGCATGGAGGGTCATGGTTGATAATCGATTGTAAGAACTCTCTTATGTAATTTTTTTCCTTTTGTATTACAAAGTTGTCTCGAGTGGCCACGTTGGCTAGAGTTGTGGATTGTTTCCCTCGTAGAGGCTTTTAACCACTTAAAAATATTGGAAATGTGATCTTTGATCTGGTTGTGTGAGTGGTTATTGAAGTTGTTCACCCTGTATGGAATACCATGTTTACCCAAACACAACATAAGTTCGATATGCTTTGTGATGGGTAAACATGATTGCCTCAATTCATAGTTCAATAGTTGGCTTCAATGTTTATAAGCCTCACATGATGCATGGACATATAATTCACTTAATTGGATTGTACTACTACCATTCTTATAGATGGTGCATCTCTTTTGAATTTAACACATTATAAGCATGTATGCACTCTTCACCATTTGAACTTACTATCAAATAAGCCCATTATATGCATTAACTTTGATGCATGTTTCAATGATCTTTTTGGAGCTACTCCTTTTTGTTTTTTTTCTCGAAGATCTTCTTCTTCAAGAATCTTATCAATTTTACGATCAATGTCTCTTCTTCAACATTTTCATGTTGACTCAAGTTAAACACATCATCAGGTTATCTTTCATGCTTTTTAGGTCGACCAATTCAAAACATTGTTTTTCTATAAATTATTTTATTTCACATAAGAAAAATTCATTCATGCCTCTCCATATAAACACATAAAATATTTGAAATTAGGAATCCCATTGAGAAAATAAAAATATATGAATATTTATAATTTATCTACAAACCTAAAACTTCAAATTATTTTAAAAAAATATTAAAATGTTTCTTATTACATGATTATTCAACAAATGAAAAGTCAAGAAATATAAGAGACATAAACATGTAAGGAAAAATAATTCCTTTTATTTTCATATCTTTGTCGCTATAATATATCGTCAATTATTTGTTACATGCAAAACATATTATAAAATTCCAAAATTTAAATAACAAGAGCCACGTGGTGGCATGTCATTGTTATTTGTATACATGAATTGTGTGCATATAATAGTTTTGGTTGAAATGATATGTGTGAAGATGAAATTATTTGAAATAAAAAAATTCATTAAAAAACCATAACAGGGGGAATATAAGAGATCATCGCCTTGATTGCAACTTTGACTAGAGTAGAACATAAACACTTTCGACTCTATCTTGAGGTCTAAGCATAGGTATATCTGGTATATTAATGACATACTTATGTCAAGTGTCCAACAGATCATTCAACCAGAAAAAATGTCAACCTGCTTATAAATCCTGCACGAGCGCAACTTTTTAGGGTTCCACTAGGAAAATGCCAACCTGGTTATAAATCCTTCACTAGCATAAATTTTTGGGGTTCCAGAGTTCTACTGTTGAGGGAAAGGTATTTTATTAGGTAATAAATTTTTAGAAAGACTATTAGAATTTTCTATCATGACTACTTTTGTAGAGCCTTTAATAGCAATCACCAAAAGTGTTGAGATTAGTGAAAGAGTCACAAGCAATATGTTATAGTCAAATATGTTATGTAATAAATGAGTTGTCACTCACGAAAGAAACAACATGTGAAAGCATTTCATAAACCCACAGGATGAAGTTATAGACCCACCAACATCTAAAAAGAAAATGATGTGAAGATGGTGTAGACCTCTTTTCAAAACTAATAAGAAGAAGTGAAAGTGACAAAGTCATTGCTTGAGAACAAAGATACACCATGCGAGGAAAACTAGCACGAGGTTATATGCCATGATAGCCAATCCATCAATGAACAACAATATCAAGTTATGCTTAGAATTATTGTGATGATTTGAACAACCAATAAATTTCCCTTGGTTACAACAATTCTTTGTCCTTTTGTACCTTGGTTATGATGCCACAGATTGGTGCCCACCACTGCATGTATTGCAAACCCCAGGAAGGCAGCTAAAAAACAGTATGTATAGCTGAGGAAACCAAATTTTCAATGTTTTGTGAGAGTAAAACTAGATGCAACCATTGCAAGAGGGCCATGGCTAATGTTTTCATCTCTAGATTTCCCAAACCCAACCACAATAGCCTTGTGATTGAATCCTTCAACGGGCTCAAAAATTCTATATCCAATTCGAGAAGAGAAAAATTAACATTGCAGCTTAATAAAGGTTAGGGAGAAGCATAAAAATTTGACCAAGAAAAAATATAGTCAGTTGTTCACCATCCATTCTTGTAATATAGTCAAATTCACATTGTTTCAACAATGTAGAGCTAAACTTTGTTAGAAACGATGTTTGATAAAGAGTTCATCTAAGAAAAATAATAAACCATTCATTTTATTTAAATCAATATAAGGGTAGATGCAAAACCTCTGGAGTTATTGTTTGTAATTACTAATAAGATAGAATTATCCATTGGAAAATATTAAAAAAATAGGAAACCTTTGTCTAAATGTAAAGAAGTATAAAAACAATAATGCATCTCACAAATAAATGCAATTTTTAAAAATGTTACACATAAACGATCAGATTATTTATATTGCTAACAGATAATAGAAACCAAGACAACCAAGGAGATAGACCAATACTTGAAAAAAACACATTATTCAATGATCAGTAACATAAAACATTATTTTTCATCCCACAAGAAATTTGTCAAGATCAAACAATGGCCAAAATACTTGGAATTATTGATTGTTTATGTGAGTATGAGGCTAACATTCCCCCCCCCCCCCCAATCATAAGTCCGGAGTAAGAACCTAGTACCATCTCCAAGTATTCATGTTGAAACTGCTAAGCTGAGCCTAAATGCAAAACTGCTTGAAAAACCGCCAAAAATGGATGCTGAAAATTCCAATATGAAGAGGGCAAACTAAGAGAAGTGAATCAACTGCAAGTTTGATACATCCCTGAAAATGCTTGACAACTCAATCTAATGCCAAGTTTTAATGCAAAAGGATCTATCTATCCTTTTCTAGGTCCAATGATCATCTAAGTGAACAAAAATGCCCACAAATGTACTCTCAATCAGCATCCCAATCTCTTGCCCACTAGAAAATTTTGATGCCCACTGGAAAAGTGTGTTATTTTCAAAAATTTCAGTCTAACAACCATCATCATCAATTCACTTTCAATTTCATTATAAATTCCCCCCTTTGTCAACTGAAAGGAGAGACAAATTCACTTGAATTTGAACTCCCCCCCTTAATATGTAGGAGATTTTCACCATTGTACTCCCCCTTTCAAACACTTGGGAGTACCATCTTCATTTGATTATTGGCTGCAATAATTGTCTTCACGTGAGATTGAATTTTGCGGTAAAAATTATAAAATATTTTGATTGTAGATAACCACTCCCAAGGATCAATCCATGCATAATTAATCTTCAATCTGGTTGGTTGGTTTCATTTGTAGCATCTCTCTGACGAGTGATTCTTCTTGCTGCAATGGTGACAAGGATGGAGATCAAAACAATGATATTCCATATGACCTGTTTTTTGACAATGCTGACATTTTGACTTTTCTTCAACTTTCTTATTGATTTTTGATGTTATTTGATCAAGAAATCCTCGACTGATGAACTTGATTGGTTTTGAATAATCAGGAATATGAAAATTTTTGTCATCTTTTTCATATCCTAAACCACGTTGATTTTGGCTGCTTTGAATTTCTTCCCATGGTTTAATGATTGACTTGGAAAAAGAAGGTTGAACTTGATCATGTACAACTTCTAAACTTGAAACTGTATCGCTGAGTGGCTTAGAATAATCTTTATCATTTGAAGTTGTGTTGTTGAATGGCTTAGAAACACGACTCTTCTATTGCAGCTCATCATGTTGTAGTTGTGATTCAAGTTGGAGAAACTCAATGGTCTCATGTGCATAATGTAGATGCCTTTTAATATCAACAAGAATGACTTTGTTAATTTTCATTGTGTCATTAGCAGAGGATAATATTAGATTGTTTAGAAACTATAACAATTGAATACTTTGCTCCATTTGAAATCGCTCGCTTGCTTTTAAGACTTGCTTGATTTTCACACTCGCTTGATCTTAGATTCAACGAGTTTAGGGTGTCAACTACCATGAAAATGAACCCAAGTTAATGATTTTACAACAAGTTCAAATGACTTTGAAAGAACTTAACCCCTATCCATGCTCACTTAATGATTCAATCAAGGCTTGGGTGTCGAGCTCAACTAAGAATGCACCCTTTTATTACAAATATTTCTTGAACTTTCAACTCATCCACTTATCACTCCAATTGTTACAAAAAATAACTTATCACTCCAAATTTACAAAAAAATTACACCTTATTACTCCAAAAAATATTTTCTTCTCAAACAAAATGCACAACTACAAAATTAAAAAAAATTGTAGCAAACCTTATCTCTTCCAACAATTTACTCCTCCATGCGACAATTACCTTATTACTCCACCAAACCTCCTTATCTCTCCATTACAAATTTCAAAAATAAATAGCGCACCTTCTCTCCATTAATAAACTTTACTTTTTAAAATGCTTTTACATAAATCTCATTAAAATATTTTAAAGAACTTTATGAAATCACAATATCTCCATGAATATCTCCACAAATATCTTAGCTGATTTTGTGTGAATTCATCCCTAACTTCTCTCATTATCCTCATCTTTGGTCATACATAGACTTCTAAAGTAAGTCTACTTTCATGATTAATAATTTCATAACTTTATTATTTAATGAATACTTGAACTGTTCAACACGGATTTCCCTGGCCTATAACACAATTTGTCTTATGTCCGATAGTTGGCCTAACGAACATATATCTCCGTTTAGGCTGAATCTTGTGGCAGAGGGAATACCATTAACATGCAAACTACATTTTTGCAAAATTTAGGCTCAGGCTTGTAGATTGAAAATTCAGCACAATAAGTTATTGTACCCTTGAAAAATGTTAGAAATATACTGCTACAAAACTATCAAGTCAAGACAAAAGGGAATATGATGTTAAAAAATTATACGGACATGTTTTGATATCAATATTTTTTTCCCTGTGAGAAATTTGTTTGATTTGCATTAAAAGGATTTCATGAACGAGATATGGATGTTTCCATAGTTTCTATGAAAAAATGTATCTTTAAATTTATTATGTGTTACTGAAACCTTTAAAGTAAACACAAAAGACTTGGTTTAATCTTTGGTGTGGACATGTATTTTCAATTACACAGTCTAAGATTCAAATTAAAGCTTCGCAACTTGGCCATGCTATATCTTTATTCAAATAAAAAGATGCGGCTACAAAATGATACAGTCATGAAAACTGCTTGCAAAATTAAATAAAATATGAAGACCAGGCTTGATATTCATTGTGGACTTAAATTTACAGATACAAAGATCAAGCTTCTCAACTAAAATAACTATCTATAGTTACTGCCTCTTTTAAGCTCAAACTTAACAGCTCGCAAAGTAATTTCTCTTTACAGTTTAATTTTCCTGGGAGTTTACAAAAACTTAAAAAGCCCAAAACTTTTGAAGAGGCTTAACAAATACTAGACACTTCAAATTTCAGTGAAAGTTGTGTTATTACTTAGTGAATGTCATTAAATCTTGAATTATACTTAAATGAGAAAACCCAAAGAATTGTCAAGCTTTTTGTTTTCGAGTTTGAAGGTCGAAAACCTAAGGAATAATGCCTAGAAAGCTTCCACCTTCAATTGGTCCATTACAAGCAGCAAGTTACATCTTAGAACTAATCTAGTCAAAGGAAATGGCGAGTCGAAACGAATTTACTTGTAAAGCTTGGATTAATCCGGTCTCGGATCTATCAATTTACAACTTCGAGGCCATTGAATGAAATATCTATTTTCACAGTAGATTGAAGTTCAAAGCGATGTATCCGGCCATTGGTAAAAATAGACTGAACAGATTTTTAGGTTTTATTTTTTCTGAACATTTGTCAGATTGGAACTATTTGTTACAGATTTTTGTATGTATACTGAACTTTATATTCTCTTAATATAAACTATGATGCTTTTTCTCTCTGAAAAAAAAAAAAAAGTTCAAAGCGATAGTGAGGTAATACCCTAAGTCCTACAAAAATGCCTTTGAGATTCGTTCTCAACGCCTATGCATTTTTTCGGAACGGGCACAGTTTGCGCAAAGCAATTCAATGCAACAATATCTCAACCTTTGCATCTTCCCAAATTCTCAAAAATGAATTGGAGGGGCCTGGTTACTCATCTAAACCTTCGAAGCCCTCATCCCCAAAGCACATGGATCTTCCAAAGCCATTTCCAAAGGGCGAGAGGAAGCCATTACCTACACCACTGAAGGTTCTCTTTAGGAGCGCTAAGGAGGAAAAAAATCTTAATAGAGAAGTGGAACAAAGAGTTCTACAACCTCCTGAAAAATGGGTTGTTGGTTCCTAAGCTTATCAAAGTCTCCCATGAAGTTTATCAAGCATTAATCACAGTTTGTCTTGGTGTTAGAAAGATTCTCAGTGTAGTGTTAGTTCATAAATGCAGGTATGAAGTAGTGTTTAATTCATCTTGACGTCGGCCCTCGGAGTATGGTCCGAGCATGCGATGGTGTCATGATGTAGTCACATCGAAAACATCAAAAACTTATGTTAACTTTAGACAAAGTAAAAAAAATTGTTTAATTTTTAGTAAGACCGTGAATAATACATAAAAGTTGATACCTATGCAATGACATCATAATAATAATAATAAATCAAATCTATTTCTTACAAAAATTGTGAAAAAATCCATTTAAGGTATGCATTTCATTGCTCATGTACCTTTAATACCATAAATAAACAACTTATTATGAGTTTTTACCAAAATTAATTTAATTAAATACTTTTTTTCCCTTTTTTAAATTTTTAACATATTATTTTTGACAAATTTATAAAGTAAAAAAACTTTTTGCAAATTCTTATTAGGGTGATATATCTAACAAAAGGTTTTTTCTTACTTGGGTTATTTCCTTAAACCCAATAAATATTTGGTTAAGGACTAATGGTAGTTGATCGATAAGTTTGAATGAAAGCTATTGAATTGGACAACTAAGTGGTTGTTGATAGAGGTAGGTTCACCCTTGTAAAGGTTGTTCTACAAAATATGCCAGTGTATTGGATACATATAATAAGGCTCCCTAAATCTATTTTTCAAAAGGTCAATTTTATTATAGCTAATTTTATAGGGTTGGTGCTACAGATCAACATAAAATCAATTTGGTTAATCTAGAGGATATATAGAAGCCTGGAAAAGATGGACGTTGGGGGCTAAAAAACCTTCTTTGGTTTGGATGGGCTTTGGTGACAAAACCTATTTGGAGAGGCTTATCTGTAGATGGTTTATGACAAGAAATCTGCAAAGACAAATATATAGCAGCAATAAAAGGTGGAAGATTGGGTTAGAGTACATATTCGAGGAGCCCAAGATGTTTCTTTGATTTGGCTCATAATACTATCAATTGAGCAATGGTTGGCTGGAAATATACCTTGGAAAATTGGTGATGGATCAATTGTAAGGACTGGAGAGGGATTTGTAGGATCCTCTACAATCTTACATTTTCCTCAACAATTCCTCAATTATCTACACAACAGAGGAATCTACTACATCAACCATATAAAGAAATGGGAGACATATTACAATGTAGGTACTATTTGCATTTCTGCTAACTTTTTGGTGATATGGTAACTCTATGGGATAGATATATTTTGGATCTAAAACAAGATGGAGTCAGTCCAATCCAATATGAAGATACTCTACTTTGGAATGGAACCACATCCTAAGGTCTCTTTACAGGCATGTTGCCTTATTTAGTGTCCAAGACAAATGTGCAGGAAGTTGTAGGGTATTGGCCGTTAGAGTGGCGCGAACCTACAATGTTGGAGGTAGGAACTAGTAAAGGCGTAGAAAGCTCTGTTGCGCAAAAGCAGATGGACATCGCTCAGAAAGTTGCATGCAACCTGACCGAGCAGAAGAAGAAGGAGGTTGCCAAGGCAGCTGCAGAGAAGGCCCATCTAGAAGAAGAGCGCGTTGCTAAAGAGCAAGCAGAGAGAGAATGGAAGGATCTGAGGAGAGTGAGAAGTCTGTGTCACATCATACTGACGAGCAAGAGCTTTGAGAGCAGGGAGGAGGCGGCGGTGAGGAGAAAAGCACTCCTTTCATCCTGAAGAGGCGCGGGCAGGAACAGAAGGGTGGACAACGAAAGAAACACAAGTATGATAAGCAGACACATATTGATCCCATGGTGCTGACAGAGGGAGATCTTGATGAGATTGGGGACAAGATATGGGACACAACAACGAAGGTGCTGCAACAATTTGAGCAGCAATACATGTAGACGCTAGGGAGCATCCAGAAGGATCTGCGCGAGCTAAAGATCCAAGCGAATAGGATTCAGGTGGATGTCAGGAAGGCGAGCGATGCGCAAGCGAGCCTAATGCAGGGCACTAGCACAGTAATAAAGATTAAAAGGACTCTAGATTTCAGAGTCTTTCCTTTGCTAGAGGGGTCAGTCCATGTGGAATCAGACGAGGATCGCAAGTGCTCAACATAGTGGAGGATATGGGACTGAACATTGTTGCGATGCTGCTCCAGACCCTTCATACGTTGCGTCGGGGGGTCTCAGATGAGTTGAAGATCAAAGAATAATGCACGCTCATTGTTGCGAGTGGGTTTAAAGTCAACATCGAGCAGCTTTTTGCAGAGAAAACTCGGGCACTGAAGGAACAGGAGGAATTGTGGACACAGTGCCAGAACCTAGTAGCAACAATTGAGTAGGCCTGCAAGTTAGTTACTGAGCTGAACATTCTAGAGGATGCAGAGGCCTTAGCCAAAGTGAGGAAATTGGTTGATGCAATGCGTGTGTCAAAGAAGAAAATCAATAAGGTTACTTTCGATTTTCAAATGCAAATAAATGAGTTGCAATTAAAGTTGCAGTCGACCACACCACTAGAAGTCCGGGAATAAAGAGTTGTCGCTATCAAAGAGTCCATGGGTCAACTAGATGTCACATTTTAGGGTTGCGACCAACTATTCGCACAGGCAATGGGCCTATGGGATACACTGCAGGAGGATCCTACGCTACAATAGTTGAACACAGAGATTAGGGAAGTGCAGCAACAATATGATGAAATCAGTACGGTAGTATGGACGTTGGCATCAGTACAGCGCTTCGTGTGCTTGCAGCAAGGCAAGGAAAAATTGATGTAGATCCAGGAGTTGCAGAAAAAGTAGTCCCTGCTCAAAGATCGGCTTGAGCCTTGGACAGAGGAAGCCTTCTAACTTTCATAAAAAAATCATGAGAAGCTGAAGGCCATGCAACAAACCCAGAGGACTATGAAACTTGTAGTAGAAGGGCCAACCATTGAGAAACTGGTCCATGAGGTACATCAAGCAGCAAAACAGAGTATCACAGAGCTTCAGGCATTGACCAAGGCATTCAACGAACTCTGCCAGAAAATGGAACAACTAGCAGAGTGACTCAAGGGTGAGTCACAATCTTTGTGTTGGGGGCCTGTTGGGATGGGGTCCCTAGGTGTAGAATTGAATAAACTAGTCATTTTTTGTAAAGAATTTTGTAAAAGATGTAAAGTCTCTGCGAAATGTGGGTGCAGAGCGCATAGATAGATAGATTCAAAGGGGCTTTAGCCCCTTGTTATTGGTCAGTTTGAAGACTCACCCGTGAGTCGGGGGCCATGGTATTGTATTAGAAAAGCTATAAATAATTGATTCTTAGCGAGTCTTATAGATAACTTTGGATAGAGATTGGTGTACGTTGAAGAGTTTTTTGTCCTGAGCAAGAGCTAAGGCAGGAAGGCTTTGCTTCTTGTACTTAGATAGATAAAGAGGGGCTCCTGCAATTAAGTGTGCAGGAGGCCTCAGTAGAGTCCGCAGCTGAGTGTGCGGACCCTTGTAGCTATTTGCATAGGCTAGAGAGTATGTAACCTATGAGTGAAAGATCAATAAATACAACTTTTTGAAGAATTACTTTGTATTTCCATTGCATCTGTTTATGTTATATGTTGTTGATTAATGATATGTTTTATGAAATAATGATTGAATGTTATGTGAATGCATTGAATCTGTCTTAATAATGTATGAAATGAATCCTTAGCCACTTCCGCGAAGTTAGAGGATATTTCTCTTAAGTTTTCTAATGAATTAAGTAGATATATGTGAACTCCGATCTAGGGTTGTTTGTTGATGCGTGAAAGAAGGTAAATCAACTATTTAAGGTCCACGAGGACTGATCATGGACCTTCGCGAAGGTCTGAAGGCAAATTTAACTTACTTATAGTAATGAGCCCTATAATTCTATCGATCTGCGCAGAGGCAACTCTAAGGAGTTGGAAGACATCACACTAGTCTTTGGATGCAAAATCTTGGTTCTTTCATCCCCCAATACTGCTTCGGGTGAGACTGCAGCTTGCACTACACGGGTTGTTGTCGAAAGGGCTAGCAGTGTAGGGTTTTGTTGGTTGGCACAACTAACTCTGAACCTGGGTTAGGACCCCCTAAGCCAACACGATGGCCCCTGTTTTTGCATGAATTTTTCCTTGGTTCTTGAGCCTATCTTTGGTCAGCCTACTTCCAGCTGAACTTCCCTGAGTCTTCAGTGTCTTGTGGTCTCTCTAAAGCCTCTGTTTGGTTTTCATTTGTGTTGTTTTCCTTGGTAAGAATTGGTTTTGATTTTTCTTTGTTCTTATCATTAGGTCGCTTGCAAACTTGTTTTGTTTGATCATTGATCACTTGGATGAATTGTTGTTCTAGTCCTCATTTTGAAAAGTGCATTTGAATCAGCGATTAGACTTTGAATCTTAGTTTTCTTCATTTTGAAAATTAAGTGTGGTGAAAAGAAAAAATCTTGCATTTGCATCTAGGGTTTTGTGTGTGAAATTGGAATTCCCTAATGTGAATTACGTATAAGTGTTAATCACCTTGAGTGACATCACTTTTAACTTTTGGAATTTTCACTCTATTTCAGTTTGAGTCCTTTGTTCATGAAATCCGAGATTATGTTTGATTTCATTGGAATCCTCTTGCATTTGTTTTGAAGAATTCTCTTGCATAGATCACATTTGCATAGTTAGAATTCTCATTTTCACAGCTGGAAAGGAAATTGTGCATAGATTACATTTGCATAGTTTTCAGGGGAATCATGCATAGATTACATTGCATGGTTTGGCATCTTTTAATGCTTTGAATTGAATTGGAATAGTGAAATTGAAAGATCTAGTTAGGAATCTCTTGTTTGCTGCATATTTGATTGTTGCATCATTGTTTTCACCTCTTCCCTACACTATATAGCTTTCATTGAAATTGAAAAGAGTTATTTTTCTCATATTAGTTGCATCATAGGTGTGTTCAGGTGACATCAAATTTTGAGCCTTGAAATCGAAATCTAATTCAAGATAAACTCTAAAATTCACCTTAATTAACCTAAGGAGCATTTGTAACATTAACACAAACACGTAGAGGTCTAGGCTAGATATGTGTTGTGTCTTTAAATGTAGGATTTGTCGTTGTTTGTCAGTGTTGCATCCCTCGGGTGAAATATCATTCCACATACATAAGTTTATAGGATCGTTCTACACATACCTTTGGGTATATTGGATGGCGCTCCATGCATGATAAGTATACGAGAACGCTCTCATCGAACGATTACACATTACACAACAGTACTACGGACTGCACTTCCACGTATCGTTGCACATATTTTGGAAGTCCCCTATAGGTTGTTATCCATCCATAGGTACCGAGTTTGTAGCCTTGTATACCATGATACACCAAACACAACATTCAGGGAAATTGCCTGCCATACGTTAAGTCCTTGGTTCACCAAGGTGTATATTGTAATTCATGGTTGCTTGGTAAATCCTTTTGCCTAGTTACCCCTCTTTGTTTTTGTTTGTGTCTTTAATTTCTAAAATCAATTAATTGACCGCGAAACAACATCCTCCCCGTGGAACAACTCCTTAGTAGATCTTAGGTTGAGACTAATGGAAACAGTTTCAGAGTCTACCAATCAAGGGAACCCCTCTGATGGGAATCCTGGTCCTTTTCCTTATTTTGGAAATATTGGTGCTCCCTATATGGAAACGTTGTCCCTCCCTGAATTTACCATTGGTTTGCCAGTTTGGTTATTTTCGACCCCTATGGTTCTGAATGTCCAAACTACTTCTCAACCGAGTTCTCCTCCACCTGAACAACATCAACCTCATGTTGATCCTAAAGTTGACCCTTTGCCTTCTTCACCTATTATTTCTTCATCCCTTTCTTCCTCTTCACTTGGTGAAAGTCTTGATTCTAGTAACCAAGAAGCTAAGAAGAAGAAGAAAAGGACGAAGAAGAAGAAGAAAAATAAGCAAGGGGGAAACCAAGCAACCATTGCTACGGATGCAACTAGTATGGAGAAACCTTCCAATCAGCCCTGCAAAGTTAAATTCCCTTGCATGTTATGTAAGGGTGACCACCTTCTTAGAGATTGTCCTGGTATTCCCAAGGTATTAGAAGTGTGGTCCACAGGCTCACATCGGCCTTTGTCGTCAACTTTTGGAGATCATGTTGGTGACAAACCCTCAACTAGTGATAGTAAGGTCCATGGGAAAAAGGGTAAAGTCAAATTTCCCTGTAAGTTATGTGAAGGGAATCATCCTATTCACCTTTTTCCTTATATGGATGAAGCCTCAAAAGTGTTGGAAAACCTTACAGCTTCTCAGCCACAACTTCCAACTGGTTATTGGAAGCTTTCTCCCAATCCTCCACTAGTTGATGAAGTGATTGATCAAAATATGAATCCAATCAATCACGCTCTCTATGAACGTGAATCCCATGAGTCCCTTCTTGACCAACCTTTGGTTGAGAAAATGGTTGGTTCCATTCCACCTTCATTTGATCATACCTTTCCCATAGAGAGTGAACTTCATACTGCTCAGGTTCTTCTTGTTTCTTCATATTCCAATGAACTGGGGGGCAGTCCTCCCATTCCAATGGAACAAGGAGGAAATCCTCTTGTTCCCACAAAATTGGAGAGTCGTTCTCCCATTCCCATAGCATAAGGGGGCATTTCTCTCATTCTCACGACACCCTCTCCAGGTAGCATGGTCACTTCCTTTGATTGGAGTCGACTAGCAAGATATCATCTTCCTCCTCACGTTCCCTTCCAGATTATAATATAGGCTTATAATGTGGTCATACCTAGCACAATCATAGATGAAGGTGAATTTGTTAGTATTATGTCCTCAACTGCTTGGCAAGCTTTAGGTTCTCTGCAACTTGTGCTCGCTACCTAGAATCTGTTGGCTTTTAACAAAGGAACCAATCAACCATTAGGGATCCTTCCTAAGTTGCCTATTACTTTAGGAGGAAAGTTTGTCTATATCAATGTGATGGTTACCGAAGGCCCTTTGGATTTTAATTTACTCCTTGGGCGTTACTATGTTTATGTCATGGGAGCTCTTGTCTCTTCACTCTTTCATGTGATGTGTTTCCCGCATGAAGGAAGAATTCTGACCATTTACCAACTATGATTCATGGTCCTAATTTGACTCCTTATCAAGCAACTTCCCTAAATGGTCCACATATGCAAGCATCATCTCGCCCGCCACATATTAATTACGTGGCAACTTGTTCCATGCTCATGTCTACTGATGATCTAGTAGGTGATGTAATGCATCATTTACTGGGGGAATTGGAGTCTGATCTATCCATTGGATCCTTTTATCCCTTCCAAAGCATTGTTCTTCCATCTGATGAAAATCTCTTGGAAGCCATGGCCTTCTGCAGGTCATGATCAAGGTCTAAAGCAAAGTTCCCTTTCTTATGTCAAGCTCCTTAAAAAATGAAACAAGTTGTTCAGAGCAGAGTTCCTTTTCTTGTGTCAAGCTCGTTAAAAAATGAAACAAGGTTCTCAGAGAAGATTTAAAAAAATGAAACAAGCTCTTATGAGGATAATTCTTTTACTATGTCAACCACGTTAAAAAATGAAATAGGTTCCTATGAGCATAGTTCTTTTCATGTGTCAAGCTCATTAAAAAATGAAACAAACCCCCTTTCAATTACAGTCTTTGATTAAATCTCGTAAATTCCCAGTCAAGTCTTTCACTTGATCTCATAAATGAACCTTCATTCCATCCACCTATTGGTACCCAGTAGTCTACTTAGGTGCATGAAATGAAGCTTGGGGGGCATGTATCTCAAATTGAGTCATTATGCTGGTGGAATACAACTTATTTCAAGCATAGTTTTCCTCTGTTTCAATATTGTGTTAAAATGAAACCAATTTCAAGCATAGTTTCCCATGTTTCAAGCTTTTGTATAAATGAAACCATTTTCATTTTCTCTCGCGTGATTGCCATTTTATCAGCCTATTTTTTCTAGATGAGCCCTTGGTTTTCTCATTCCATTGTCATCATCTGCTTGGTTGATCATACACTTTCACTTGGTTTTTACCTGTTCCCGAGGAACCGTTGCGATGAGTGATCTTATTAGCTAGCTTCTTGAACTTTACATGTTTTGAGCAGTTCCATCATGATCAGAACCAGTTGTTATCCTTTATACCACTTGTTCCTCTAGGAGGAGTCCTCTTTTAGTTGTTTTCAGGCTCCCAAACTGTGAAAATATTGTCAAGCACTTGTCTTTTCGAACTCATAAAAGTAAATTAAAATATGTCTACTAAGTATAAGTTTACCCCTTTTCCAGACTAAAACAAACTAGCTACAAAAAAGGAATACCTTAGTCGAACATGGCTAAGAGGTTCTCTTGGGTATTGTTTTCTACTTTTTCGGACCTAAGGGACACCTAGAGTTTTCTTTTTCTCCTCTTTTTCAAACTCTCTAATATATATATATATATATATGTTGAGTTTTACCATTAATGGACTCGTTAAAACATCAAACAACAATGGATTTGTCAAACATGAAAAGGTCGAACCACTCCTTCTTAAGGTTTGTTAAATATACTCGGGCGGATTCATCCGAGGATGAACATACATATAAAGCATATGTTATCCTCCTCAAGCTTGTAGAAAAATAAAGAGGTACTGACGAGTATGGTTGGGGAAATTGGGAAAATAAGGGATTCCATTTTGCTAATGGCAACAAGTCACTCTTGAACACGACACTCTTCCACTTCATCTTCGTGGCTGTTGGGTTGGGTAATTTGCTTGTCTTTTGGTTATCATACCATTTTCAGAGCCTCCATTTTGGTTTTGGGTCAATGCTACCAACTCCATTCAATGTTGTTGGTGTGTTCAAGAGAAGTCATTCAGTTGATCTCTGCTACAATACTCTTAAGCCTTCATTTCATGTTTGTCTTTCTTGATCCAGTTCCATGTTAACATCATTCTAATAATTTTGTCTCAATCATGATACCTATTTTGTGTCATTGATGGGGGATACATCAAGGCCCTCCTGTGACGGGTCGCTTCCTATTGACATCAGCACATCATCTAAGAAGTTGACTTAGAAACACTCTGTGGTACCTAGTGCTTGCATACATCAATGGCAAGTTTTCCTCGCTCTCAACGACATGTTTACATCATTGGCCTTCAACCGAAATATTATGTGTGTTGTTCAACATCAACTCATTCATTCACACCATACATATTGTACTATAGTACCTTGAGAGCCATTAACATCATCGATGATTTCTCTCGCATCTGTTAACGAGTTACATCATTGGCCGTAATCAGATGGTGTCTACCATGTTCGACTCGAGCTCATTGATTCACATAGTTATACTCATACATTGGTTGGTCGTGTGAATGAGATAGAAGACATCGGATCTAGTTTCATCCATCCAGGCTGCAATTTTAGGAGTTATACAAAAAACACAATGTATGATGTCCATGATCATATAGACAATCATCTAGTCATGGGTCCACTGGTTGCATCTGTGGATGCGTCTTTTGATCATTGTACATGTTGTGTTAGCTTATGAGCTGAGTATGGGTATGCCACCCTCAGTAAATAAAGATTTCATGTTGTAAATGTATTGTAACAGATGAAACTCGTCGGTTGTCCTTGATCCCTACTTGTCACAAGGTAAATCACTTCAATCATCAATCATCATCTCTGACTTTGCACTTTAGGGGGCATTCCGTTATTGGCCATTTTGTCACATCTGACCAGTGAGCCTCTTAATGGGATCAATCAACGTCATATTTCCCCTTGTCACCATCTTACACAAAGCCCTATGCATGTTCCCTTCATCCCTCGGAATTTCAACCCTAAACTGCTTCATCTAAGCCAGTTTGAGGACCAACGTTCCCTGTAAGCCTATTGGGGTGCGTTCACCAACAGGTTGCTCCACTGTGGCCTGCGTTGGTCACCAAAAGGTTTCTCCCCTTTGCACCTGTGTTAGTTCTAGAAATCCGAGAGAATGATCGGGATTTCAGAATCTTCCCCTTCTATGAGTTTCCAGAAGTTGTTACAACTAATTACCTTGGATAAAACATTCAGATCCTATCCTACCCTACTTTGGAGTTTTCACCACTTATCCTTTGATCCTATCCCTACATCAAAGGTGGATCTCAAACCCTATATTGGTAAATGAATAAGAATTCATGAACTACCTCTCCTTCCTATATATTTACCGCATTCCACAAGCACCGAGTTAGTTTTGGGTTGGCTTTTGCAGAGTGATTCTACCCTTATGCTATTGTAGTGAGTAGTTATTATCTCATGCATTTAGGGTGATTGGAGGTGCATATTGTGACAAGGAAAGGATAAGTCAACAACTTGGAGGAGCTCTTTTACAAGATCAACTTATACTTATGGTTGTAATCTCCTTCCATTTATAGTAATGTGAAGAATTAATTGTTTTCCTATATGTGATGTTGTTATTTCAATTATTTAAATACCATGTTGATGTATTGAATGGGGTACTTAGATGATACTGCATACATATCATAGTTTCTTGGCTTGTGTTATTTGACTGTGCAGGTTCTAATTTTGGCATTCGAAGCTGGAATTGGGGTTTCCAAGCTAAAGAAGGAGCGAAGCGTGCGAAGGATTCCAGGTAGGCCTCACTCAATTATCTATTAACTTTAAGGAAAATCATTGAGTTCCTTGTCTCTCTGTTGTTCTAGGTTAGCCACCGACCTAGGGGAGATACTTTTGTCTGCAATCGTAAATCTTGTATAACAGTGGTCATCATTGCACTGCACAAAAAATAAACTATTATCATACAAAAAGTGGTTACCTAGCCAAAATCATTACACAAATGAAAATATGCTATATTAGTATGGATTTTACACATTAAAACCCACTTTCACCTAGGGAAATAGCCTAAGGAACCACTTTTCCTGAGTTATTTCTATTCATTAACTTATTTACATGAGAATAACCCATAAATTCATTAATTTTATGTTATTCTCATAATTTTACCCATCTAGGTGAAAATAATTTAATCTATTTTCACTCACATTGTTTGTTTCCAATAAAATAATTTAAGAAATCATTTATTTTTTAATTTTTTAGACATTTTCATGAAATAATTTATTAAATCATTATCTGTGAATTATTTTCAACTTAACCTAGTCAAATGGAAATAATCTAATAAATAAATGTTTAAAATATTAAAAGATAATTAAAAAATAAATTATTTATTAAATTACTTTTATTCAAATAAATAATGTGAATGCAAATATTAAATTATTTCTCGGTGGGGGTGCCAATTCATTAGGACTTAACGGTGGAGGGGGTCCCACCTTTACATTCCACATGGCACATACAATTATACATAGTCGCATGCAAATGAAGAAAATGTTGCGTAGAGAGAACACTCTAGAATGGAGGTTGTCCTTAAATGCTAAGAGGTGGAATTCTTGGTTGTGGTTGTACAGTTTGGGCATCGGAGTGAAAGCAACGAATAATTGTGCCTGGTGTGTGTTGCAGGGTCACTCCCGTGGTTTCAGCTAGCACTTGAACTCTTCTTGCGAGACTCTGGTGGCGACCCTCAATCTCTACCTCAACCTCAGATGGCATGGAATTAGAACACACCAAGGGTTGTTGTTAGTCGTGGTCTCATCAATTACATGCAGGGGGAGAATGACGACTGGAGCGGGTCATTGCAGCACCCCTCTCTGCAAAGGAAGAACTTGTCTCCAAGGTTTCTAATATTTTCCTTGAGTTTGATTGCCTATGCTATGGGAATTCATTACATTAGGTCTTGGGTTTGTTATTTTGTGAGGTCTGTTGTGTCTTATTTGGCCTTGAATTATATTTGTGATTCCAGGCCTAAGTGTGGTGGGGGGTTTGAGTGAGGCTTGTTGAGCTTTCTTCTTGAGCTTCTACATGGGAAGGACTATCTCGAAGAATCCATTGTGCACTTGTGTCCTCTCTTGGAACAGTTTGAATTGAGGTTGTGGGCTTCCAAGGTGTGGCGTGAGTACGTAGCTATGAGGGGAGCTCATGGGCTAAACTATGAACCCCTCAATTACACAGACTTCTATGAAGTTTCATCCCACGGGGTGATTGACTCAGAGGTTGCTAGCAGTAGTGGAAGTTGGGACTGTTGGTGTTTTGCAAGAGGGACGCAAAGTGTGAGGCGTCCTACCCTAGGTAATGAAGTGTTAGTTGTGGGGGCTATAATTAGACATTGGAGTTAGTATATTGGGCATCCTAGTTTTAAGTGGGCTGAGCTAGCAGCTTTGGAAATTCCTCCATGCAGTGTCAACAGGGACACATTCACTGGGGTGTGGGGCCCCGAGGCCAACGTGTAGTACCTTGGTTAGAAAATGTAGACCTAGGGGAGGAGTTAGATCCCAACCCGACCCATTCTCTAGGCAGAGTGGTGTGCTTCCTACCCTTCGACTCTCTTGAGACCTCTCTCTAGCACGTCACCCTTCTAGTAGAACAACCTGGAAGAGGCCACGACGACGACTGAAACATAGTTATTGGCTTCATGAATGATTTGCAGTGGAATTAGTGGCAAATGCAAGATCAATTGGTTTCCTTACATATGGGACAACGTCAAATTTATGAGAAGCTAGATTGCTTGGAGGGACGGTTAGCCCACATGGAGAAGCATGTTCATTGCTCCTTCAGGCCACCTCCATCTCATGGCACCAGACTAAACCATTTAACACTTGTTAACTTTTCTGACTTGGTATGATGTATGGTTGTATCTTGTTACTTGGGATTTTTTGGTACTGTTAAACAATCAACTCTTGCTTTCCTTTTATGTCGACACTACTTGTGTTTTGGTTTTGTTCTTGTCTTCTAGTCACCAAATCCGGTAGGAGTGAGGCGGGAGACTGCGAAAATTGAGCTTATCATGATGTAATATTTTTCTGAATTAATGAAAGCTTTTAATATATATATATATCTATGTGTGTGTGGGATAATAACATACCATTAATGAATTTATAAATTATTATCATATAAATGAGTTAATTAATGGAAATAATCTAAGAAAAATAATTCCTTAAAACACCTAAAGTGAATTTTAATATGTAAACAAGGAATGATGTAAACACCCTTCCCATCCTTGGGGTTAACCAGGTCCTTAACCGAATGGGGAGAACTCTGAATAGTGCCCCTTAGCACTATTCGAAGTTCTCTTTGTTCGGTTAAGGACCCGGTTAACCCCAAGGATGGGAAGGGTGTTTACATCATTCCTTGTTCATGTGGGACTCCTTATATTGGTGAGATTGGTCGATCAATAAATCAAAGGATTTGTGAGCATGTTGCGGACATCAAGCATGGAAGGTCTCGCTCCTTCGCTTTGGAAAAACATGCAGAAAAGACCAATCATCACATCTGCATAGAAGAGGCTAGGGTCATCGCTAGGATTGACCATTTTCATCATCGTAAATTTAGAGAGGCCTTAGAAATTGAAAAAAGGTTTGTTAATTTGAATAGAGACAATGACTGGAGTATCAATAGGTGTTGGATCCCTACTCTATCTTCCTAAAGTTTTTTATTTTTATCTTCTTATTTATTTTCTTTATTTTTATTTATTAATATTATTTATATATATATTTATCTATGCTTTTTTAAATATTATTTGTAAAAATAAAATTTATTAATTCTAATTTAACAATAATGTTTACAATTGTTTTTTTTATTACTATTTCTTAGTAATAGTATTACTACTTATTTGGAAGAATAAAATTTGTTAATACCATCTTAACAATATTGTTTATAATATTATTATTTATTAGAATACTAATTCTTAATAATAGTATTACATATAATAGTATATTTTTGGTTTAGTAACTTTTATTATAAAATTGATTTTAAATATTAATAGAAATTAATTTAATAATATTAATTATTAATTAAAATTCATTTAGTTTAGTTCCTTTTTTTTTCTTGGTCAAATCTTAATTATTAATATCAACAATTAAGTCAAACTAACTATTATTTTCTAACGGTTAGTTCGCTAATCTCTTCATTTATTTATTTCATTGCTTAAATCTGGTTCTTCATCTTGTCTTAAAAATGAAACACACTAATTAATTCGACTTATACCTCTATTGCGCTTGTCCGTAGTATTTAGTAGCCACCTGAGTTTACTCGGATCCTTTTGCCCAAGAACGTTATGAATGAAGCCGGAGTAACTCTACATCTACTCAAGAATGAGAGGACAATTACCTATGCAATCAACACGAAAATGAATAAAGTCATGAATAAGGTTGGTGCAAAGGTGATATGACAATTACCTAGGGTTGTCGTGCAAGATAGATGGGAGATTTGGGGCCCTCGATTTATAGTTTAAAGCACTAAGGAGCTTATCTTATATTATTTGGCATGTATTCATATCAATTTCAAACAAACCAAAACACTCTATGGCTTAATTTAAGGTAGAGCAAACCCGGATGCGGGTGATAAGACGGCACCCACGGTGAGGCCACATGGCCAGCACGAGCTGCCACGAGCCAACCCGTGGAGGGACGAGGCGCCTCAGGCCGCTGGCATAAGTAAGGGAGCCTCTGCTCCGAGAATTGAATGAGCATTTATGTTGGCAGGAAGGGAGAGCGCAGCGCATTCATGGCGCTCAGACTCCAAGAGAGGGAAGCAGATGTTAAAGCTGGAGCAAGGATGCTGCAGCAACATTCCTGGCAAGTTCAGTTTCACCTGCAATCGAGCAGGAACATTCTCTGCTCGCGGAAAACTCTGGAGATCAGGAATTCGATTTGTGAGGAGGACATTCTGGGTAGTTTCGCTGTTTGTATGGCACGAACGCGAGAAAGGCAGCCATGTCGCAGAGGGCCTGGTCGTGGGGCTCCTTCTCGCCCTCCTGCAGTGGCAGAAGAGCATCACCACTGTTGTTGCTCCTACTGTTTTCGAAGGTTTGGAATTCCCCAGCTGCAAGTTTCCCAGTACATGGACACCTCCATCCCGAATGAGGAACCACCAAGGCAGCCTATACTTCCAGCGTTCAGCACAGCAGTCTTCAAGCTGGGCAATCTTAGTGCCCATGTTTCAATCCTTTTTGTTCGAGACGCAGAGGAGGACCTCGAGGGAGCACGTAACAGCGAATTACCCTCTGCGAATCCGCTGGACAGAGCCGAAGATCAAGCAGCTGCTGCAAAAGGGAAGGTGCCCATCCAGGTGGCTTCAGCGTCCAAAGCGGGGGCGTCTTCGTCCAACGCGGAAGCGAATGAGGTCCAGGAAGATCCCCTCGAAGGCTTTGGGTACCCGATCGTGGAGATGGACCCGGGAGATTTGGAGCCAGAGGAATAGCACCATCATCCTCCCTCCTCTCAGGTCCTGTTTTGCTGTCTCATGTCTTAGTCTTCTGGTCATGTTTTGCAGTCCTCTGTCTTGGTCGCACATTATGAACGGGTCTGGTTATCTTAGTTTAGGTCCTGCTCTGTTTTCAATTACGTCCCTCAGTTTACTATGGAATTCTGCGAATCCACAGAGTCGCCCCTGCATGGGTAGTGTTCTTGAGTCTCCGCCCCTGCGTGGGCATTGTTAAAGTTAAAACAGTGTCCTTCTGTCAAGTTTTTGGGGCATCTAGTGCTCAATGCAAGCAACTGTCAGCTGCCACACCACAGTGCCATCGATGGCCTTGGAAAACTTGTCTCAATGCATGTAATTTCTCTCTGTATATAATATAATTTCCTAGAGTAGTCTTACTGAGAAAAAAAAAAAATTTAAGGTAGAGCAAGTGATTTTTTTGGTAAATATTTGTATAGGTTGATAGTAGTATAATATTTTTAAATAGTTGTATGATATTTTTAAATATTTGTCACGGCTTTACATGTATTAGCTATCATGATACGCATGCTTAAAAATATGCATCACAAGGAGTAATATAACGAATTATGTCTTAATCATAAAATTACTTTACATTTAATACTATATGATATAAAGTTTTAAAATATATTATTATTTTTTAATAGAAATAATATATGATTAAATAAAGATATTATTTATTATAAATTTTAATAAAAAATTACAAGTGTGTAAAGAATATAGTTTCGAGGGTTAGCTTAATTGGTCAAGTCTTTGTTGCTAAAGTATGTTGTTAATGGGAGGTATGGGGTCAATTATTTTTGACTCCCTCGGGTTTAGGCTTTTCTAGTTTAGTCGATGGGATGTGATCCCTTCAGGTTGATCTGCCCGAATTTTCCTCATAAAATGAAGAAGAAGAAGAAGTGTGTATAAAATATGTTAAAGAAAAGTAGGGATGCAAACATATTTTTTCCCAAGGGATGCAAACATATTAATAAAATAAAATGTAGAAACTTAGGTGTAGATTTAGAAAGTTTATGTTAAACAAGAATTAAGTAGAATTTAAAGAAAATGAGTTTTATGTTGAAGTAATCAAGTTACATTCTTTTGGGACTTCTTCTATCATTTGAAGTCAAAAGGGACATTGTTATGATCCTAAGGTTAATGAATTTGCTAAAAGATTTGTGTTTGTTAATGCCCCTACTCACAATATTGATAAATTGGTCATGGGGTCTCTTTGTACTTGAGCTTGGTTGACCTAGGAAGCAATCAAATTGGTATAAGTCACTCTAGAAGATTACCTTGATTAAGATAATCCCATTGATCAAACATCTCTAGGAAGAAGGGGGATAAGCATCTCTAATCCTCATATGTGATAAAGGCATGGAGTGAGTTTTGAGAGTCCCCAAAAGGCAAAGGAACCACCTTCTAGTATCATAACATGGTAAACATTTGAAGTCAAAATGGTCCTTAATTGGTCTTTGACTTCGAGGAATGGGTGTGACAAGTATGCTGCTCTTGAGGAATGTTGTGCTTTGTTCCAGTGCAGAGCTAATGGGAGAAAACTATAATATGTGTAAGGGGAACTCTCAAAATACAAGGCATCTAGAGTTTGGTGTATCCAAGGGGTCTAGTGAACTTTCCAAATGAGAGTATTTACTATAGTAGTAATGGATATTTCTTGTTGAAAATGCAACAAGATGATGGAGCTTAGTGAAAAGAAGTCGCCTTCACTAAGTGGGCCCGCAGGCTATTTTTGGCGCAAAGTCTATTTTTAGAATATGGATCATGGTCTATGAGTTGCAGGATGTTATTTATGGATGATTGGTCATGTTGGTAAAAATAGATGGACCTCTATTTTTAGACATATGGGCGGAGTCTATTTTTAGACTGTCAGTCAAAAAATAGAACAGTCGAATATTATTAGCTCTTAATAATATTTGGACTATAAACATTATCTTATCCTCTTGCAACACTTCAGTTCGAGCTACGGATGTGGCACATGCAACTGCCAGAAGGAAATACGCTTTTCCTATGGGTTAGTTGAGCTATTGCATGATGGACTTCAGTTAGAACTCAAGTGATTGAGTTTGGTGGAGTTGATTGAGGAGTTGATGGAGTTGTGTTCAGTTTGACTTAGTTGAACTAGTTGTATTTAGTCTAACTGCCAAATACACTAGTGATGAGTGATGTGAATTAATTATTAATTAATTCACTAATTATTAACTCATAAATCAACTAAAGAATACATCAGTTAACTCAGTGCATGGACAGTTCATTGGAGACAAGTGTTAGAGGTGGGTGAAAGGGTGAGACTACTATCAGTTGTGACTATAGCTGTGCATGAGATTTGCACAATCATTGATTGATATTTCCAATGAGGATTGCGCAGTACAAGCCAAGGGAATTCGAACTTGGATCTGATCTATTCTCAACTTGGATTGCGCAGTAGAGGCAGGCAAATAGTGGAGGAGATGTGACTTGTTCAGATCTGAGCTAGTTTGTGTGTAGCATGTGGAGATAGTACTGAGTACTTGTGAGGAGTATTGTACTATGTATTGTTACATGTTCTCTATCATTATAATATACAGATAGTTGGGGTTTTCAGCTGTATGCTTTCCCCATTACATACTGTGTTGATATGTGTGATTGATGTTTCAATGTGCGCATGCGATTGTTTTTTTAGTTCCGCAAATTGATGATCAATGGTAGAGGAGGTTATGTATTATGCATGCATTCCACAAATAGTGTATAATCAGGATAATCTCTGTGAATAAGTGTGATATTATTCAAATTTCTACATGGTATCATAGCGAAGTTGATCATCAGATCTATTATTCAGAAATTGATTACATTTTATTTCTTCAGGCAGAGTCTGTAATCGGGCCAGGTAGCCTCTGGATTCATCCTTCTTTTGGAAGGTGAGATATCCGGTAAATGCCCATACAGTCAATCTCTGTACGAGAAATACTTTGTTCTCACGAATTTTAGATCAGAAGCGGTTGAGTTTTGAGCTGGAGAAATTCAAATTTGCAGCAGTGTTTTCTTGGTGTCGAAGTTGAAATGTCTTTCAACGGATTGCGATTGGAGTATGCCCTTGAAGGCAGCTCGAATTATATTGCATGGAAAGACAGGATGGAGGCGGTGTTAGATGACAATGGGTTGAAGGAGTTCATAGATGCTAAGGTCCCAAAGCCTACTGATGCTGCTCAAGTTGAGGCTTGGCAAAAGAAGACAGCAAAGTGTCGAAGGATTCTATTGGAGGGCGTGAAGGATCACATTGTATCCAGCCTGCATGAAAAGGCTTCTCCATACTTGATGTGGAAAGCGTTGACAGACTTATTCCAAAGCAAGAGCGACCAGGGGAAGTTGGTGCTCAAGGATAAACTCAGAAACATTAAGTGTGAGAAAGGAGACAGTATGCCCAAGTATCTCACGAAGTTCACCCAATGCCGGGATGAGCTGGGAAGTGTGGGGGTGACTGTCGATGATGAGGACTTGGTGAGCTTGGCTCTCCTTGGTCTTCCAAAGAGTTGGCATTCCTATCAGGACTCTGTCAATGGTCAGGAGAAATTTCCAGGATGGGAGAGACTTTGGTCTGATCTTATGCAAGAGGAGATCAGGCGGAATACCAGGGACGGATCTTCATCAAAGGCATTTGATGAAGAAAATTGCGCTTTGGCTGCCAAAGAAAAGAAGGGGAAGAACAAGAAAGATTCTCATTCCGGTGCGAAAGGCAAGAAGCAGGACATGTCCAAGGTGAAGTGCTTTCACTATCACCAACATGGACATTATGCCACAAATTGTCCGTAGAAGAAGAAAAATAAGCAAGCTGCTGGATCTGCAGCGGGAGAGGCCTTAGCCTCGTAGTTTGAGCTGGATTTTTTGCTGATCGCATGCTTGGTATCAAGTGTGATGGGATCGGTATGGTTCTTGGACAGTGGTGCGTATTTTCACATGACAAGAGATCGATATTTGTTTTCTGATCTGGATGAGAAAGATCTTGGAGTGCACATCGAGATGGGTGATGATGGTAGATACAGTGCGACCGGTATCGGTACCATTTCCTTTGAGAGGGAGTCTGGTAAACCCTTCGTATTGAAGGAAGTGATGCATGTTCCAGGATTGAAGAAGAATCTTATCTCTGTGGTGATGTTAGAAGACAAGGGATATGATGTTGTCTTCAGCGAGGGAAAGGCTTTCCTGCGCAGTAAGACAACTGGAGAAACCCGGAAGATAGGGGTTCGAGTCAAGAACCTTTATCAATTGCATGTAGATGGTTGTGCAGCAATGGCATGCAAGGTAGAAGGATTGGTGAGCCGGGATGATGGCGAGCTGTGGCACCAGAGATTGGGCCACCTTCACCATGGAGCCTTGAAGATACTGCAGCAGATTTCTACTGGGCTTCCTAAAGGCACTCTTGCACAGTCAGATCAGTGCAAGGGGTGTACTTTGGGAAAATTTGTGAAAGCCACCTTTCACGAGAAGGATAGTCGCGCCACAACGATCCTTGAGAGAATTCACACAGACGTGTGTGGACCTTTCTCAGTAGCTTTGACAACAAAGCACAAGTACTATGTGATTTTTGTTGATGATTTCTATCGAAAGTGCTGGATCTTCTTCATGCAGAAGAAGAGTGAGACATACTCAAAGTTTTGTGAGTTCAAAGCACTGGTTGAGAAGGAATCGGTGAAGAAGTTGAAGGCTCTTAGGAGCGACAATGGTGGTGAATTCATCTCTGGCGAGTTCAAGGACTTCTGCAGCGCAGAAGGGATTCGAAGAGAGCTCATAGCTCCCCATAACCCACAACAGAATGGGGTTGCTGAGCGGAAGAACAGAACGATCATGGGTGCTGCACGGGCGATGTTGCATGATCAGGGCCTACCCCTTCACTTGTGGGTAGAGGCATGCAATACTGCAGTATATGTGCAGAACCGTTGTCCTCACAAGATACTTGGCATGAGTACACTCAAGGAGGCTTATTCTGGTAAGAGGCCTGATATTTCCCATTTGAGGATCTTTGGTTCTCCTGTTTACATGCATGTGACGAAGGATGCCAGGAAGAAGCTGGAGCCGACCGCTGAGGTTGGGATGTTTGTGGGGTACACTAATACGCCCCACAACTATCGTGTGCATTTTCCAGACAATCGTAAGACTGTTGTGCGACGGGATATCAAATTTCAGGAGGAGAAAGCCATGAAGTGTTCGCTTGAGAGGGAGCCACACTTGCATGCAGATGAGGAGCTATTAGTTCCTAAGGATGAGCTTCAGGATGTGGATCAGCCACAAGATGAAGTTCTTGGAATGGAAGAGACCACTCATGCAGCGCCAACCATCAGAGGGCGAATGCGCACTACAGAAGCTGAGCGACTGGATCAAGATGCAGAGAAGGTTGTAGGACCACCTATAGCACAACGCAGACAGAGACAGTCACTTGATCGGTACACTGTATACATGGCTCTTGTGAGCAAATGTGTCGTGACTGAGCCATCCTCTTTCGAGGAAGCTGTGGAGGATCCCGCATGGGTAGATGCCATGGGGGAAGAGTATGATTCGATTGTCGGAAACAGTGCATGGGAGATTGTCCCAAGACCGGAGGGGAAATCAGTGGTGGGTTCGAGATGGATCTACAAAGTGAAGCAGGCAGCCGACGGGAGTGTGGAGAAGTACAAGGCAAGATTTGTTGCCCGAGGCTTCTCACAGATAGAGGGGATCGATTATGAGGAGACCTTTGCACCTGTCGCAAGGTATTCTTCCATCCAGATGATTCTTGCTCTCTCAGCGCAGATGGGGTGGCACATCCATTAGATGGATGTGAAGACTGCGTTCCTCAATGGAGTCATTGAGGAGGAGGTGTACATAGAGCAGCCCGAAGGTTTCGAGATCTTCAACAGCGAGTCACATGTGTGCAGGCTCAAGAGAGCGTTGTATGGGTTGAAACAAGCACCTCGTGCTTGGTACACATGGATAGACAGTTATTTCACCGGACTTGGATTCTCCAAGTGTGAGGCGGATCCTAACCTATACCAGATTGTGGTGGAGGGTAAGTTGTTGATCATTGTACTTTATGTAGATGATTTGATTTTGACGGGAGATGAGCTGTTGATACTTTCATGCAAGGAGGATCTTGCTAGAGAGTTTGAGATGAAGGACTTGGGCCTCCTTCATTATTTCCTGGGATTGGAAATTTGGCAGCGTAGTGATGGACTATTTGTTTCTCAGGGTAAGTATGCCCGGGAGATACTGGAGAAGTTCAACATGCATGGTTGCAAGCCTGTTGATACTCCTCTTCTTGGAGGTTAGAGGAAGGAGGATGCTACTTCAGTGGAGGTAGTGGATGCCACTGTTTATCGACAGTTGGTGGGGTCGCTTATGTATCTGGTCAATACACGACCCGATATATGCTATGCTATTAACCAGCTTTCACAAGATATGGTTAAGCCAACCAAGCTCTTCTGGAAGGCAGGCAAGCATGTATTGCGTTATCTCAGAGGCACATCGGGATATGGATTGTGGTACATACAGGAGGATGAGGTGAAGCTATGTGGCTTCATGGATGCAGATTGGGCAGGGAGCCCAACGGACAGAAAGAGCACATCTGGAGGGATCTTCAGTATCGGGTCGACAGCAGTTTCTTGGTACAACAGGAAGCAGAGATCCGTGGCACTCAGTTCAGCAGAGGCCGAGTATATGGCAGCAAGTTTGGCTGCATGCGAGGCTATATGGATGAGGAAGATCCTGGTCGGGTTGTTCGGGTCACACTTGGAGCCTACTATGATTTATTGTGATAACCAGAGTTGCATTAAACTCTCGGCTAATCCAGTATTTCATGATAGATCCAAGCACATCGACATCAGGTACCATCATATCAGAGATTGTGTGCAGCGGAGAATCATGTTACTTTCATACATTACCACGGAGGATCAGGATGCTGATATCTTGACGAAGGCGCTCACCAGGAGAAAATTCGAATACCATAGAGGCAGGATAGGGGTTGCAGATAATCCATATCTTGTTGAGAGTGAGTGTTGAAAATGCAACAAGATGATGGAGCTTAGTGAAAAGAAGTTGCCTTCACTAAGTGGGCCCGCAGGCTATTTTTGGCTCAAAGTCTATTTTTAGACTATGTCTATTTTTAGACATACGGATCATGGTCTATGAGTTGCAGGATGTTATTTATGGATGATTGGTCATGTTGGTAAAAATAGATGGACCTCTATTTTTAGAGATATGGGCGGAGTCTATTTTTAGACTGCCAGTCAAAAAATAAAACAGTCAAATATTATTCGCTCTTAATAATATTTGGACTATAAACATTATCTTATCCTCTTGCAACACTTCAGTTCGAGCTACGTATGTGGCACATGCAACTGCCAGAAGGAAATACGCTTTTCCTATGGGTTAGTTGAGCTATTGCATGATGGACTTCGGTTAGAACTCAAGTGATTGAGTTTGGTGGAGTTGATTGAGGAGTTGATGGAGTTGTGTTCAGTTTGACTTAGTTGAACTAGTTGTATTTAGTCTAACTACCAAATACACTAGTGATGAGTGATGTGAATTAATTATTAATTAATTCACTAATTATTAACTCATAAATCAACTAAAGAATACATCAATTAACTCAGTGCATGGACAGTTCATTGGAGACAAGTGTTAGAGGTGGGTGAAAGGGTGAGACTACTATCAGTTGTGACTATAGCTGTGCATGAGATTTGCACAATCATTGATTGAGATTGCCAATGAGGATTGCGCAGTACAAGCCAAGGGAATTCGAACTTGGATCTGATCTATTCTCAACTTGGATTGCGTAGTAGAGGCAGGCAAACAGTGGAGGAGATTTGAACCCGTGACTTGTTCAGATCTGAGCTAGTTTGTGTGTAGCATGTGGAGATAGTACTGAGTACTTGTGAGGAGTATTGTACTATGTATTGTTACATGTTCTCTATCATTATAATATACAGATAGTTGGGGGTTTTCAGTTGTATGCTTTCCCCATTACATACTGTGTTGATATGTGTGATTGATGTTTCAATGTGCGCATGCGATTGTTTTTTTAGTTCCACAAACTGATGATAAATGGTAGAGGAGGTTATGTATTATGCATGCATTCCGCAAATAGTGTATAATCAGGATAATCTATGTGAATAATTGTTATATTATTCAAATTTCTACATTTCTAAGAAAGTGGCTTAATGGGTGCAACCCACATGCATTAAAGATAATATCTATGATAAGATCTACATACATCATCTCAATGCTTGTGTTTTTCTCACTTTTGGAGAGGTTTGGCATTTCCATTGAGAAGTGGCATGGAGGAAATTTGTCTATAACAAGAGTAACTAAATAGAGTAATGAGGAGGTTTTGAGATACCAACCAAAGTGGATCTCATTATTTGTTTGTTGTATAGAAGACTTAAGTGGAAGATATGGGTACTTCATATAAGCCATTTAGGGTGTGCTTATTGGCCTAATCTTGTGAATCATTGTCACGACTTGGAAGACCACATAGAGAATGAGTGAGGCAATATTGAACTTTGTAAGAATGATAGTTTGAGGAATTGATCTATTTGTTTGGAAGTGTTTGGAGAACATTGAAACAATGATTCTCTCTTACTAGATGATAAAAACTAAACTAAATTGGAAGGGAGAGTGAATCAATTTAGTTCATTTTTTCGACATTCAATTTATTTTATTTTAACTAATTATTTTTCAATGATTAACTAAACTTTTAAATGAGCATCATACACCTTATAAAACAACAAATTTAGTATGTAGTTCCAACATTTAACATGTAAATCACAATATGACAATTTTCACGAAGCTACAATTCTTTTGCAAGCTACAAATTGCAAGGAAGCTCCAACTCCTATCAATTTTATATAGGCTACGACCCATAGGAGGCTCCTACCTCAACAATCTCCAACATATTCTTTTTATCAAGCTACAACTTGAAAGGAGACTATAATCCCCTAATACATATAAGAAACAACATGTCGGTTTACCTGGTCTATAATTCTACATATCTCCATCTTCGTCTCTACTTATTATTCTCCTCAAATTTGCTTCACATTAGCTCCATATATGTGCCAGGTAACTAACGAGCAACACCTCAATCAACTCACACATTCTCTAACTCTCTAATCTAACAATCCTCCAACCTCACACCATTTTATAAATGGACTTTGATGGTTGTCAGTATTCTACACACACAAATATGAAATGACAAAACTTGTCTCTTTGCATTCTAAGGGTGTCTCTTCAATTCCAAAATTGTTTCAACTCTTGAATATTAAAATACATAAAATTAATTTCACCATATCCAAATGACATGCATTCATATTCTTCATGTCAATAAAATAAATTTCAACATATTCAAATAACATGCATTAATATAGTCCACCTTTAAAGATTACAACAACCAAAGTCCTAATGTATGCAAGCTAACATCTCTATAACCATGTTCTGCACACATTTACCTTTTCCATAGCCTTGCACCATAACATTCTTCATGCCTTTTCCTTGCATCACAACAGTGTTCATGCCTTTGCCCTTACCTTTGCCTTGCATCACAACAATCTCCTCAAACAAATTGGTCTTCAAATGAGCCTTATACAAAACATATGCAAACATTTATATCACAACATTTGCAATGCATTCACTCTCTAATCCCATATCTCTGTTCTTTTCAACTTGCTAGCTCAACATACCACACATACCAAGAAACATAAACATATTATACCAAGCATCACAAACATATCATTGTACTTAGATATAACAAGTATACCTTGCTTCTCACAAGGCTAGACCACATTCTTGTTAAGCAAGCATAACAACAAGCATCACAACACAACATCGATTGTATGTACATTAATGACACCAAAGACCTAATTTTGTTTCTCCTTTGCCATCACCCTTTGCATAACATATTTGTCTTGTTTGCATTCTCATTCTCATTGCCTTGCCATCTTATACATAATGCATCTCACAAAACCATAATACATCAATCTATAAAAAGCATCAACATCATCAAGCATAAGCATGCATACCTTTGTTACACTTCTATAAAGCACCACAAGCATCAACATGCATACCTTTGTCACACTTCTATCAAGCGCCACAATCATCAAGCATAAACATGCATACCTTTGTCACACTTCTATCAAGCACCATAATCATCAAGCATCATAAGCACCAAACATACCTTGTACACAAGCATAACACACATATTCTTTTGCCCCTTTGCCATCACCCTTTCTATCACAACTTCTTTAACATTTGCAACATAACCTCTACAACAACATGCAACATGAAATATCAAGCATATACCTTGTTGTCAAACATCAATGCAACATACCTTGTTATTCTTGTTGTTCCTTTGTCATCAATGACAACAATGCCAACACTCGATCCACTTTATAACTAGAAGGAGAGGTTCTTAAATCCAATCCTTAAATAAAAGCATACCAATCATTGAAAGAAATGGATATTTGCCCAAATTTATTGAACTTGAAGATAAAATACATTGTGTCTGAAATAAGGGTTGTTTAATCTTACTGAAATGAGATTGTCATTATCAGAAAGAGGGACGATAAAGAAAAAGAACCCTCCTAAATATATGTATGATGAGACCATTTCCATTTTCTCATCTCTATCAATGCGAGTCTCATTTTTTACCTTTTACTTTTAAGATGTTGAAAGCCATACCTTAGTGAGATTATCCTTGTCCAACTGTCAAAAGTTCATACAAGTTAAGGAATGGAATATATATTTTGTTGCACTATGTGCATTTATGACCTACTACATGTGCAATGTGTAACATCTTTATATAATGTTTATAATGAAACAGATAAAAATAAACTATGTAATGTGAAAATAAAAATAAAAAAATCAATGGTGGTAGTGGCCCAAGATTTAGAAGGTAAGTGCATTAACGAAGACTAAAGTATTTATGTGGCTATATTATCGTGGATATTCCACTGGATAGTTTGACAGAAAATAGATGATGAAATTATACTTAAAATCTAGGGTCTACATTATGCGAGTTAATTTCTCCTTATATTTATGGGAAATCCTTTTGGGAGAAAACCCAGTTGGAAGGTGAGGGAGGTCTACTCTCTTTCTCTAAATGGAAATGGATGCAAGTATAAAGAAGTGAAGCTTACGGCTCATAGGTTGCTATAGTGCAAAATTCCTCTCTGGTTTCTCTCTCCCTATCCACTATTGGCTACTTTACTCATCTATGGAACAAAATGTACTTGAATAGAACAAAACCCATTTTCCTCCTAGTGGCCTGGTTATAACACAACCCATTAGCCTGCTAGTGGTTAGGTTTGACTATTTAAACTCTTAAATAAAGTTACAATATCAAATATTCTAGAGTCTTCTTCATCATGATCACATGGCTATCCCATTTTCCATGAATAATGAGGGTTTACTTGGCATACTCTCAAATATGGTGGTCAATTTTGATAACTCAACTTCTAGGAGGCATAACTTTCTCATACAAGCTCTGATTAAGGAAATTTTTGTGTTGTTGAAAGGTATCGATGTGTAAATTATGGAATATAGGTCCATATTAAGGTTGGGACCAATAAGGGTGTTCATTTACAGCCTCAAAATGGTTCCTAAGGTTTTTGGCCTGATATTTTCCAAACTAGGACCATTGGTAAAAAATGGTCTTATGCGTTGATTCCTCCACTTTTTCCATTTTAAAAGAATTAATATGGATGAAAAATAAGATAATGATCCAATCAAGATCATTATATATTATGAATATGTTTAATATCTCATAATTATTAGAAAAGAAGAGCAAATAGGGCCTTATCATTCATATTTTATGTAGAAACGGAGATGGAAATGTATCACACATGCCTACTAGGTGTCCATTTTCCTTACAAGCCTCGGAAACATAGGGGTAACTGGATAGGTGCAAATAATATTTGCCAAGGAGAGACATTTGGGGAATCTATGAAATGTCAGTTCCAAAGATATAATTTTAGAGTTGTCCTTTTCTTTACAATTTTTTGGGGCATATGATTGGCATACAATTCAAGCATTTTTTAAGGCAATACTATCAAAACATTTCAAGTTTCTTTGTGAGTATGTGTTATCTCTCAATTTTAAAAAACTAAATGAAAAGCACTAAGGACTAGTGTGATTAAGGAACTTAAAGTGGAATTCTCCCTAATTGATTTTTTCAATCAAGCTTGCTAGAGGATAGGTCCATGTGTGAGATTAGAGGAGTAATATTTCTATGTAACCATAATTATATTCAGTTCAAAGTAAATGTAGATAAAATCACAAATAAACATGCAAAAATGTTTAGGTTAACCTTGTACAGAAATTACTTGCATACGAATTCTAAAAATAGAAAATAAACAGTGGCAAGAGCATAAAACATAAAACATATATACACAAAGATTTTCCCCTGGATCCCAAAACCGGGACTACCAGATTGATTTTTCATTATATTCCTTTCAATGTTACAATACATATGTATACATGTCGAAGCATCCATAAACCCAATCCATTAACCTTGGATTAGAACATACATGTAGTTCCCTTGACCGGATCTACAAAATACCATGGACAAAAAACCATAGATAGGTCTACCCACCTGATATATGGTCCAAAAAAAATTTCCCATGACCCTGTGCAGGGGGGCTATCGCCCCCTGCTTACCCCTCGACATGGGGGGCATCCACCTCCCTATGACCCCTCGGCAATGCCCGACGCAACGTACAGGGATGGCTACCGCCACCCCATGCGTGGGATAGTCATGGAAAGAATATAACACAACCTAACATTCTCCCACTTGTTGTTTTCTTTCCACAGGTGGCCACAAGAGAGCTTAGGCATTGGTCTAGCCCTGCAACGCCCATTGTTTCTCTACACCAAGAGAACTTCTCAGTGCTCACAGACTTTGTCAATGCATTTGCAGTATTCTTCAAAGTGTCCACCTTTACCGGCAACACCTTTTTGTCCTCAACCATACCCCTCACAAAGTGATACTGAACATCAATGTGCTTTGTCTTTGAGTGATATGAAGGGTTCTTTGCCAAGAAAAATGAACTTTTCCTGTCACATTCTATCCTTATAGCTTGATGTACTAACCCCATACTTGAACAAAACCTCTGTAACCAAATTGCTTCCTTGCTTGCATGAGTGGCTTCCATGTATTCTGCCTCTGTAGTTGAAAGTGTCACTACATATTCTCTTATTCATCCAGCTGACTGCACCTCCAAATAGGTTAAACACATACCCACTTGTAGATCTTCTCTGATCTAGATCTCTAGCCCATTTTGCATCAACAAAGCCACAGATGCCCAAAACTCTGCCTAATCCTGGTCTTCCTTGGTAGCATAAACCATAATCACTAGTGCCATGCAAATACCTGGAAACTCACTTCGCTGTTGTCCAATGCTCCTTCCTTGGTTTTGACATAAACCTGCTCAATACTCCCACTGCATGTGCAATATCTATTCTAGTACAGACCATTGCATACATTAGGCTATCGACTACAATTTCATATGGAACATGGGACATGTACTCTTCCCCTTCTTGTGTCTTGGGACACTGTTCAACAGATAACTTTACACCTACATGAATAGGAACCTTTACCGATTTACTATCTTGCATATTAAGCCTCTGCAATATTGTTTTGGCATACTTCCTCTGGTTTAACCAGAGCTTCCTCTTTGCCTGATTTCATTTAATTTCCATGCCCAAATTATAGTTTGTAGCACCAATATATTTCATGTTGAATTTGGAGGACAATTGGGTCTTCAAATCCTGGATAATTTGTTTGTCATTTCCAACCAGCAACATATCATCCAGCAACATAAATAACACGGTCACCATTTAATTTAACATACACACAATGATCTGCTTTGCTTCTAGTGAAGCCAAGTCCCCATATAAATGTATCAAATTTCTGGTACCACATCCTTGGCGATTGTTTTAACCCATATAGAGACTTTTTTAACTTGCATACCAGTTCTTTCTTACCCTTCACCACAATGCGTTCAGGTTGCTTCATGTAGATCTCTTCTTCCAGATCCCCGTGAATAAATGTTGTCTTCACATCCATCTATTCTACCTCAAAATCAAAAGCAATAGTAATAGATAAAATTAATCTAATAGAAACTAACTTGGCAACAGGAGAAAAAATATCACCAAAAGCAATTCCCAACACTTGGGAATAACCTTTTACTACCAACCGAGCTTTGTATTTCTCCACCTTTCCTTCTGCATTTATCTTCTTCTTAAACACCCATTTGTTGCCAATGGGTTTCCTTCTAGCCGACAACTCCACCAGATCCCAAGCCTCATTTTTGTGCGTAGATGCCATTTCATCAACCATGGCCTCTTTCCAGAGTTTTCCATCCTTTAAATCTACTACTTCCCTCACAGTTCTGGGATCATCATCAGTAATAGATCAAGAAAATTTTGAACAGAAATTAGATGGACTATACCTTTCTGGCTGCCTTCTTTCTCGAATTGATCTTCTCACAGCCGAAGTTTATGGCTCTTCATCTTCTGATTCCTCTTTTTTTGTAGAGTTTGATTCTTCCTCCTTTAGCTCAAACTCTATCTTCTCAGGTTCCTTTGGTAGGAATTCATGTTTAATAACATCTTTCACCTCTCTAAACACCACATCTCATTTGTACACAACCTTCCTTGTTTTTGGGTTCCAAAGCTTGTAACCTTTTAAACCATCCTTATACCCAATAAAGATGCACTTTTCATATTTACTATCCAACTTTGTTATTTTCTCCTTTGGAACATGTACATATGCATCACATCCAAATATCGTCAGATGTGAAAGAGAAAGTTTCTTACCATTCCATACCTCTTTTGGATTCTTATCATCCAATTCTGATGAAGGTGATCTGTTGACCAGGTAACATGCAGCCTCTATTGCCTCTGCCCAGAATTCCTATCCTAACCTGACACCATTGAGCATGCTTCTTGCCCTTTCCATCAACGTCTTGTTCATTCTTTCTGCAACTCCATTTTGTTGAGGTGTGTATGGAGTAGTCTTTTGTCGTGCTATACCACACTTCTTACAAAACTCCTCAAATTCCTTCTTGCAAAACTCTCCACCGTTATCTGTCCTCAGCACCTTTATCTTCTTCTCTATCTTGTTTTCCATCAGAACCTTAAATTCTTTAAACATGTCAAAGACTTCAGATTTCTTCTTGAGGAAATATACCCATGTATTCCTTGAGAAGTCACTTATAAATGATACATAGTACACAGATTTTCCCGGTGATGGAACCGACATAGGTCCACACACATCATTGTGCACAAGCTCTAATATTTTGTTTCGCCCTCTTACCACCAAAGGGGAAACTCACCCGATTTTGCTTCCCATATACACAATTTTCACATAAATCAAAATCCATAGTGAAATTAGACATACCTTCTACCATACCATTACCATGAAGTATTCGCAAGTCCTTCTCTCTAATATGTCCAAGCCTTTGATGCCATAGCATGGTCTTTTCTCCAAAGACCACTAGATTTTCTGCTCCACTTTTAGGAACCACATAATTGTTGCACCCATCAATAACAGTGCTACCCTGAAGCTTATACAGATTTCCAATTTAAACTCCAAGCATCAATACCAATGCTCCCCTAACCATCTTGCAGGTATCTTTCTTGAACACTGCTTTTACACATGCACCATCCAACTTGCTTACAAAAATCAGATTTTTGGCCAATGCAAGAATATGCAAAACACCCAGAATTGTTCTAATCCTTCCACCTTGCAATTTCAACTTGAATTTTATGTGATCAACGATTCTAGCCTTGATGTCATCCCCTAAGAAGACATCACCACCATCATATTTCTCATACTCACAGAACCACTCTATATGAGGAGTGAAGTGAAAGATGCACCTAAGTCAATCAACCATGCCTCATGATCTACAGGTGTACTTGAAGAAGAAGCCAAGTACACATCCCCACCTTCATCTAAGGTGGTTTTCGCCTCTGCAGAAGGAGCATCATCATATCTCTTCATTTCTCAAGAGCTTTAGATTTACAGTCCCTTTTGAAGTGCCCTTCCTTTCCGCATTTCCAACACACCTTTACAGGTTTTCCTGGAGATTTAGATCTCCCTCTAGATTTAGATCTCCCACTCAAGGACTTACTTTATTTATGTTCCGGGACCATCCTCGTATAGATAAGGCATCACCATTCTAGCCCTCCATATTTTTCCATCTCATCACCTCCGATAGCAAGGATGAGAGTATTTCATCAAAATGCAAGGCAAATGCATTGCTACCTATTGCAACAACCAAACTATCCCACGAATCTAGTAGAGAACACGAAAAACTGATGCACTTATCTTCATCTGAAATTTTAATATCAACAAAGAATAACTAGCTTACCACAATATTAAATGCATCCAGATGCTCTGTCACCGAGTCTCCATCTTTCATCCTCAGGTTATACAACTTTTTCCATAGGAACAATTCATTCACCAGAGACTTAGATTGGTACAAAGTCCCTAACTTGTCCCACAAATCTTTTTCCGAAGCTTCCCCTGATACATTCAGCAAGACCGAATCTGAGACACACAATTGTATTGTGCTCTTTGCCTTCCAATCCAACTCCGCCCAGTCTTCAGCTGACATTGTTGTTGGTTTAGTACGTGGATCTACCGTGATCCACTGATCTTTATCCACCAATAGGTCCTCCATTTTGAGTTTCCACAACTCAAAACTTTGACCATTAAATTTCTCGATCGATATCTTTCCACTACTCGCCATCTTTTTTCACCACAAGAATCAATCCTGCAGATCTCCCACTGAACAGGGCCTACCACAAGCCCGAGCAAAAACCCCTCAGCAGGAAAGGCATCCCCTTGAAGCCAAAACAAATTTGATACCAAATGTAGGTTTTAACCCTGTACAAAAATTACCTGCGTACGAATTCTAAAAACAGAAAATAAACAACGTCGAGAGCATAAAACATAAAACAAATATCCCCTAGATCCCAAAATTGGGACTACCATATTGCTTTTTCATTATATTCCTTTCAATGTTAAAATACATATATATACATGTCGAACCATCCATAAACCCCAATCCATTAACCCTCAATTAGAACATAACCGTAGTTCCCTTTGACTGGATCTACAAAATAGCATGGACAAAAAACCATCATGCCCAAAACCATGTGCGAAATCCATGCACAAAACCATAGGTAGTTCTACCCACCTAATATAGGGTCCAAAAAAAATTCTCGGGGCACTGCTCTAGACCCCATGCAGGGGTGTTACCACCCCCCTGTGTACCCTCCAGTAAGGAGGGCAGTCGCCCCCCTCCCTCCCCCCCGCAGGAAAAACCCCGTGCAACATACAAGGGTGCCTACCCCCCCCCCCCCCCCAACATGACCCTGGGGTAGTCGTGGAAACAATATAACACAACCCAAGACATTCAATATTGATTATTAAAAGAATGCTTAACCAACAAACTATACTTTGCATATCATTATAAACAATAATAAAACAACTTAAACAAATTACTCAATAATTTACAAAAAAAACCTTCATGCACGTATAAGAAAGAAATTGAATATTATAATAAACTCATTGTCAAAAGAAGTCTACTTTAACTCTTGCTTCTTTTTATTTGAAAGAATCCAAGGGAGGGGTCATCTCCTATCAAACTATGACTCTTTACAGCCTTGAAGTGTTATATATTAAGTTTATTTTATTAATAATTCTAGGCGTTTACAATTATATTAAGTCACGTTGAAGATAGGTTTTCCCACTATGTAAAAACATATTAATTCATGTCTAGTAAGAGTAAATATCAATAGTCTTTTATTATTATTATTTTTTACATATAACAAAGCTTCTCATTCTTTGTGCCATAAGCAAGGGTAAATCATTCTTTAGGGATCAAGTTTGTACAACAACAAGGCTCAAAGCCATTACAATAATATAATCATTATGAGCTCAACCTGTCACTTACAGGAATTGAATGTGGGTAGGGTGGATAACAATTATTCCTCCCAACCATCTAAGATAAACCTAAATTATAAACACCAATAATAGTTGACAGTAAAGTCTTTTTCTTTTTCAAATTTTATTGTAAAATGTTATCCTAAACTTTAGAGTGCATTTTCATTTTGTATGGAATTAAAAAAGTTATGTTTTTCTTTCACACACATATAACCGAAAAAAGTATTTATATTATATAAATATATGCTAGGCTTGTGGCAAAAACATTAGGAATTACATAGCAACTTCTTCAAAATTTCTATCATTTTTCTCAATCTAGGAGATATACTAAACTTTCCCTAGGAGCATACCACTCAGTGAAAAAAATGGGTTTTTCGTAGGTGTATACCTTGCAGAATTGTCCCAATAGAACACAACATTTACAAAACATAAAACTATTGATTGGTAATAAAGTCCTTGATGTCTATTGTTGGACACCTAATTCGCTAAGGGTTGGTGTGGTGGAATATGAAGAGTCATTGGATTCCAAGAGACCTTGGAATATAAACCAATAGTCATAAGATTGTATAAATATGTATTATATTTGTGAATAAAAAGCATTTAACGATTTATCTTATCTTTTGTTCATCATTCCATGTTTGTGTTTAACATGGTATTAGAGTAGGTGAATCCTTGCCCTGCTCCAGTTTGAGCCAGTTGTTTTCTGGCCTTTGTAGATCCGAGTGCTCCTACTTTGTCATAACTCCTATTGCGCTGCATAGAATCACCATTTTGGTTTGGCAACACTGACATATCAATTCTATTTCCTTGAGCGCATGCTAGACCATAGTGTTATTTTTGGCATTTTTCCTTTTGGTTGCCAATTCTTTAGTTGTTGGCAGCAATATATGTCTCCCTAACATTTCACTGCATTCTCTCAGTGCTTCAGATGACCATTAATTCTTGTGCACTGTAATACTCACCTCTTTGCCATCTCTACACCCATTTGGGCCTATCAGAGCCTCTGTTGAGCCTTCGACGATTCTCTAGCTTGTAACGGTGCTTGAGATTCCTGTGGTGCTTCAAGGAAAGTCAGGAACCTTCTTACCATCCTAAACACCTCTACACAAAGTCTCTCATTCAACGTTGGAAATCATTGAATGAAACAGTGCACATAAGTTTGAGAGTAATTGGAATTGTCTTTTTGTTTGATGCAATTGTTGGAAGAAAGGAGATGAATCCAATAAATGACAGCTATAGTAATAACAAAAATTAAATTCACTAGCTTTTGCACCTAAACATCATCTCTCCAAGCCATCCAAGCCATTTAGTCTCAGCTAGAATATCCACAAGCTTTACCTTATGTTGGCTTGAGGGGTCCTGACCCAGGTTCAAAGTTAGTTGCGCTAACCAACAAAACCCTAATTGCTGGCCTTTTCGGCAACAACCCGCATAGCACAGGCTGAAGTCTCACCCGAAGCAATATTGGGGGATCACAAAACTAGGTTTCTGCATCCAGAGATCAGTGTGATGGGTTCCTGCGGCTTCTAGGGCTTCTTTTAGTCTTCACAAACCCTAATCCTTAAAATATAAATAATTGCAGTAACTCGCAGAAACATAATCTAAACCTTCGCGAAATGCTTTAAACATTCATACCAACAAGTAAATAAGAAGATCTACTACTTTTGTGCATCAAATAAACATTATTTCATATAAATTCAGAATAACATAGCGAATATACAAAAAATGCATAAGTAAATATAGATGCACATATACATAATTATAGCTTCAAAACAGTCTTTATTGATATAATTTTTCTTGTTACAGACACTTCTTCCCTGCGCACTCAACTGCAGGGGCCTGCGCACTCAGCCTATGGACTTACCAAGGTCTCTACGTGCACAGTAGCAGGAGCCTTCCCCTTCGCCTAAGTACAGGAAATCAGCATGTCCTACCCTAGCTTACTTGCTTATACAATGATCTTTTATTATCGAATTACCTCCTAGACTCGCTATGACTCTTCTATATATAGCCTTCACTTTTACAATACCATGGTGCACGGACCATGGGTGAGTCACAAAACTCCCTATCTTCTAGCATATTAAGCGACTAAAGCCCCTTTTGACTCTTATGACCTTCGCACTCCACTTCCTCAAAACGTGAAGACTTTACAAGTATATCAAAACTTATTACAAAAATTTACCCCGGGGGACCCTATCCCAACAGTCCCCCAACACAATTTTGTGACTCGTCCTCGAGTCACTCTGCTGGTGCTTCAATCTTTGGCCTGTAGTTCACAAAACTCCAACTTCAAAACCTGCAGGTCAGCAATTCCCTATGTAGCAACCTGGTGCACTTCTTCGACCAACTTTTCAGTAGTTGGGCCTTCAACTACAAGGCCCATGGTCCTCTGAGTCTACTGCATCCCCTTGAGCTTACTCTATACTGGCAAAGTCAATTATTAGGCCTCATATGTCCATGGTTACTTCCGTGCAGAAAATATTTCTTCCTTGCGGCGCAGGTCATCAATTTCATTTTGTATAGCTTCCCTTCCTGCAATTGTGTGAATTGTTGTACTGGTGCCAACGCTCTCGCAGTCAATTAGATTTCATCGAATTGCCTCTGCTTTTCTATGATATCCACTCCAATATTTTTCAAAGTTGGATCCTCCTGTAGTGAGGTCCATAACTCCGTGGCTTTCACAAATAGCTCAGTGCAACCCTTTACTGCTTCTTCTAAAGTTGCCATGCCTTCTTTGATAGCAGCTTCACACTGCTCTCTAACTTTTGGAGGAGTTGTGGGTTGCAACTTTAATTGTAGCTCTGATATTTGCAACTACAGCTCAAACCGGACTTGGTCAATTTCATCTTTAGACTCCTTCAAAACATCCAAAATTTTCTGAAAATCCTCGTCCCAACAAAATGTTGCATCCTTTTTCAACAGTCTTTCCATCGGCACAGTTATTTGTGCATATGCCTTGATGAACTTCCTGTAATATCCGGTATGGCCCAACGTTGCACGAAGCTGTTTAACGTTCTTCAGGGCCTCCAAATTGACAATGACTGCAATCTTGGCAGGGTCTACCATCAATCCCTACTTGCAAACCACATGACCCAAGAGTATCCCATACGGTACACAGAATATGCACTTCTTCAGGTTAAGGGCGATCTGATGTCTTCGATAGGTATCCAACATGAGGCATAGACTAGCAACATGGTGCTTTACCAATCCGAACATTGTCTAGTCATCAAAGTAGACCTCCAAAAATTTATGGATAAATTCCTTGAAGGCCGCAATTACTACGTGCGAAAAGATTGTGGGTGCATTCTTGAGTCCAAAATGCATCACTATGTATTGAAAACAACTCCACTCAGTTGTGAAGGTGGTCTTGCTCTAATCCTTCGACGTGATCTTGATCTGATGGTACCTCAAGAACCCATCTATGAATGAGTAGGCTTCCTAATCTCCAACATTCTCCAGCACCTCGTCTGTAAATGTTATAGGGAATGGATCATGGACGCGCGCATCATTCAACTTCCTCAAGTCTATGCATTTCTGAATTTCATCCTGCTGCTTCTTTTCCTAAACCACCATGGGACTCACCCAGTCTTATTCCTCCACAGGTTCAATGATCCCAACTTCCAACATCTTATCCAACTCTTTGCGCACCTTTTCCTTATATTTGGGATTCAATCGGCATGGGCATTGCTTTATTGGCTTCACATATGGCTTAAAGTAATCTTCATGACGCTCAGATCCCCTACTATCCCTTTGAGATCATAGAACTTGGTGGGAAACAAGTCTTGATACTCATGCAACAACTCTATGACCTTATCAATTGTATCTTCATCCCAATAATCCCCTACCTTTGCAAACTTTGGTTGCACTTTTGATCCAATATTCACTTGCTTGGTCTTTAAAGGCTCTGATATATCAGGGATTTTTTCCTTAGGTCCCTTGACCTCGCGTTGGCCTTCAGACTTGAGAATGTTGATATTTTTGGGATCTTTTTCACCCTCCTATGCGGTCACATTATAACATTCAAGTGCATGGCATAACTGCGTACTACAATCTAGTTGCACCCACACAACCAGTTCTTCAGACATCTTGAATATCACAACTTTGATCGTCTGCAAAGCTTCATCTATACATTCAAACCCATCTTCAAAGCTAAAAGTTAACATAAATCTTTCTTTCAAAACATCCCATTATTCAGTCCCACGTCGCAACTCTGTTTCCAAATACCCTTTCATTGGTATTGTATCAAACGTGTGGCAGAAGATATGAACCCATTCCGGTTGTGGTTCTTCTCCCCATGCTTTCGTTCATCGCACCAAATGATCACGTGGATCATCCTTCCCTATGTAGTTTTCCATCATGCAAGTATTGACATACCCAAACCTCAACTTCATCATTTTTCGGTACTCCTTCCAATTGGCAAAGTTGTCTTTATGCGTACCCCACCATCGGGTAGGTGTATCTTGCAGCGCGATATCTAGAGCTTGGAACCGATGTTCCTCCGGTACATCCCTTTCAAATTTATCCAAAAAAAAATTAACATCTTTTAAACCATCATAATAAGGTAAATTTCATACCTCAGTGGATATGCATCGAAGCGATTTTGTCAGCATGTTACAGCGCAACGAGGATACTTCATGTAATCAGTTATGCCAATGTTCAAGCTCCTCATCAGAATCTAAAGTGTAGGAACTATCCCTATCCCATGTGATTCGTCCATCTGTAGTAGGTTTGATCCATTCCTCATCATGTACAATGATCTTATAGATTTTATCCAAGTCACCTTCTTCTTCATAATCATGGACTGGTTCAGTATAGCAAGCACCCTCAGTCGGATCTAGTGGAACAATAACCCTAGGATCCTTCCTTTCGAACATCATTCTGTGCTTTTTGAGATTAATGACTACGTCCATATCAAAGGCCCAATCAATTCCAAGTAGCATGGGGTACGGGTTACTATCATCAACTATCTCAATTACTTCAAAATCAGCTAGGGCGCTTGCTCCTTCAATATCTACCATTACCCCATATAGGCGCCCCATAAGAATGATCTTTTGTTGATTTTCCATTCGTAGCTGGATAGGAGACCACTGCAACACAAGTCTCCCCATTCTCTCCCAATTTTGGTTTGGCAACACATTTGCATCAGATCCTAGATCAAGAATTACCTGGTCCATTCGTACTCTCCAATTTGCATAGTCAGTCTCATCTCGTGACCGGTTCGCTTCTTGCTTTTGCCTACTTTGCATACTACGCATTGTTCCATCATATGCTTATTTTTACCCATACAATTATTTATTAGTTCATGTATCCCTTCCACTGCCTTCTTATCCCTTAGAAGCTTCATACAAGTCTTCAAAAATATCGCTAACAACAAAGGGTCTACGTCCTACGCGTTATCGTTTCCTCCAGATTTTCCCTGACTTCCTGATGTAGAGGCTTCTGCAAAGCTCTTCTTGGCCTCCATAAAGGTTTCCTTTGCTTTGCTTAGATCGAACCCCACTTATTTTTTAGCAACCTTGCATACCCATCCATGAACTTCTGGCTGCTTCCCCTTGTCTTCTCTAATGGCGATACCACTTCATGTAACAATATTAACACTAGGCTCCTCTTCGCGAGGCTTCGACCTCATCATTTGGATGTTTTGCGTAAGCTATTGGGTCTGAGCCTTATTTTCTTGCATCTTCGCTATAAGTATCAGGTAATTTTCTATGACATGGTCAAACTGCCTACAATACTGACAGGAAGGATGTGTCAGATTTTGACAATCATGCGTGAAATGAGCTACTTCTCTGTAGTTGTAACAGATGATATCACCACGACCCCTTCCATCTCCTCCTCCTCGACCTCTTCCTCGACCTTGAAATCCTCTGCGCGTCGCACTAGCTCCCTGATCTTGAGGATGATTTTTTGCCTACATCCTATATGTAGGGGTCTTCTCCATCATCAGTTCATAACTTCGGCAATTGCGCTCATCGTGACCTACCAATTTGTAGAAAGTCCAAAACAAGTACTGCGGAGTCTACACAAACTTTTGCAGAAGATGATAGTTATCAGTCACGTGTTTCCCAGAGATTTGACAAATAACACACCATAATGTTACTCCTGCACTCGACCCAACAGTGTTTTATGGCTTCAGGGGGACAGGACCTCCCCCAATAAGATAATTCTGGTAGACTTGGCAATGGTCCTTGTTATGACCATGGCCTTATGCTTCAGGCACCAAACTTTTGTGCGTACCAGAGGCTGGACTTATTTTCCCTTCTTAAGGCTATGTAACTCCATATGTAGACTAGCCAACTGTGACTGAATCTATTGTACCCCCATATTCGTATCCTGCATGGGTGAAGCCTCCAACCTCATGGAAATCTCCAAGGCTTCAGCTTGCATTCCTATTTGTGTTGAGACAGTGGTAATCTCAGATGAGGCAATAGCAAAGAAATTTACCAATCTCTGTGTTGATCACCTGTGATATTCATATTAGCCTGTTGAATCAGACACTTTAGTCTTTGATCAAAGTCCCATGTGGACTCATTTACCCTCTTCTATATTTCTTTAAACTCCGTCATTGATCGGGCTTGCGATTTAGGCTTCTTAAAATCATCATTCAATGCTTGTTGTGTTTCTAGCATAGTCGCATTGGGTTTACCTAAACAAAACTTGATATACCAGCTCAGCGCTCTATCCTGTAGCGTCATAAACAACCACACATTCTTCATGTCATCATCAGTAATCTGTTGTGCCTTCCATACATCATCTACTACGAAACAAAATTGCTCAGGGTCTTCAGTCCCCAACCCTTAAACACAGACATCTTCATCGCATTCACCATGTTGAAGGATGGAGGTGGAGGTGGAGTGGATGGATGGGGTATCCCTGCGATACCCTGGCTCCCTGTCTGCAATGCACCTCGCAGTGTCTTTAGAATACTGCTCTCGTCATCACTATCAGACGATCCTAATAGTGGAATATATTCAGCACTTGAATCTAGGTCCCTTTTAAACGCTCTTCCACTTTGCATAGTCCCAAACATTAATTTAAAGGCATAACCTGCTTTTCGCACAATAACATTTTAATCCAAGTTTTCAAGGATTTCAGATACTTACCTCTTGGCCCCTTGAAAAACCTGTGCTCTGCTTCGCTATAACTGGTGGATGTATCGATCGGGAACTTGGTAATGAATCTTCCCAGAATACTATCGATCCAGTAATCGATAGCCCATGTGATTTTGTTTTTTGAACCCTCTAAGCACTTCACTAATTCTGGGGTCCACACAATAGGGTTATCCAACTTCCACGTGCCTTAACTATCTGCCAATTTTGACAACCACTGGTGCATTTCACATGGAAAAGAATATAAGAAAATTTTGTGCTCATCGGTATACAAATATCTATTCAGCCACTCTTGCTTGGACATACACAGATTCTTGTTTTCTTGAGCCGTGAATTCGTGCAACTTCTTATCTATCCACTTCTCGAATTCTTTCTTAGTTGGGAACCATTTATTCGACATGCAAGTACCTCCCTCCAGGCGACTGGCTCTCGGCAATGACCTTAAGGCAAGGACTCCGATGATTGGCAGCAATGCTACACCTGGCAATCCTCTCCTTTTAGTCGAGCCACTAAACGTACCTAGGGAAACTGACTAAAAAGGCATGTTTGAGTCATAATCAAATCATTTACCGTGTGGGAATGAGGAGGCTCTTGGGTATCGGCAACCGGCGACTACTATCTATCGGCACCTCCTGTGAATGATTGACCCTTGGATCGACTAGTGGAAAAGAATCCTGGATCGAGTACACCAAAACCTGGATGAGTACCGACATCGAAACCTGGGATCGACTCTTGACTCTCCTATCAGCATCCTGTCAATGCCCCTCGCATCCCTAACCTCCTGGGAATGCCAAACTGGGAATGAAGGCATCCCCCGGCTATGAAAGAGAAACATAATGAAATGTCATTATTCCAAAGCAAAAAACCTCTTCCTTATGGTCGAGCCCCTCTCCTTATTAGTCGAACACATTCCTCAAATAGATCCTGGTCCCAGCAACGAAACCATTTGTTGGCTTGAGGGTTCTTGACCCAGGTTCAAAGTTAGTTACGCCAACCAACAAAACCCTAACTGCTGGCCCTTTCAGCAATGACCCATGTAGCGCAGGTTGCAGTCTCACCCGAAGCAGTATTGGGGGATGAGATAACCAGCTTTCTGCATCCAGAGGTCAGTGTGATGGGTTCATGTGGCTTCTAAGGCTTCTTTCAGTCTTCGCGAACCCTAATCTTTAAAATATAAATAATTGTTGTAACTTGCAAAAACATAATCTAAACCTTCCCCAAATGATTTAAACATTCATAAAAGCAAGTAAATAAACAGATCTGCTACTTTCATGCATCAATTAAGCATTACTTCATATAAACTCAGAATAACAGAGTGAATATACAAAAATTTCATAAGTAAATATAGATGCACAGATACAGAATTATAGCTTCAAAACAATATTTATTGATATAATCTTTCCTATTATAGACTCTTCTTCCCTGCACACTGAACTGTAGGGGGGCACGCCTTCAGCCTACGCACTTACCAAGGTCTTCACGCACATAACAGTAGGAGCCTTCCTCTTCACCTAAGTACAGGAAACAGGCTTTCCTACCTTAGCTTACTTGCTTATACAATGATATTCTATTATCGAATTACCTCCTAGACTCGCTATGACTCTTTTATATATAGCCTTCGATTTTACAATACCATGGTTTGTAGACCATGGGCATGTCACAAAAATCCCTATCTTCTAGAATATTAAGGGGATAAAGCCCCTTTTGACTCCTATGACCTTCACGCTCTGCTCCCTCAAAACGCGAAGACTTTACAGGTATATCAAAACTTATTACAAAACTTTACCCCAGAGGACCCTATCCCAACACCTTGTGACCTCACTTCTTGCCTACTATAAAGGGTTGTCGCTCGGAATGTTGGGGGTGGAACTAAACTACCAATAATTGCACATGAATACGAGTTTGTCTCTTTATTCAGTGGTATGTATTTAGGACATGTGAAGAATACCACTGATAGTCTTATAATTCGACAACCTCCAGTGCCTATGAAACATAGTTTTGAACTCGTAGCTTGTCATCCACGTTATCTGTGGAGTTTCTTAATTCAAAACTACAAGTTGGAAAGTTGTTAATGTTCGGCCTTTATGTTCTCAGAAATTTCATGTATATCAATTATTGAAGTTAACTTGACTCTAGTGGACATGTTCAAGTCATAATTGAAATAAAGAGAAGCTCAATATGTAATATTGGTCACATGAATGGAGTGTATGGTATAATATTTCGATGTGTTAGTGTTGGTGGTTTTTGCTACTCACAATGTTGTCCGTGAGAAACTCGTACGTTAGTGAATGCTAGATTGTCCTGTGTTGGTACATTGCGCTTGAACAAAACAATAAAATGATTAAATAGAGTTCCATTGGTTAAAGGTTGGTAAAATGATGTTGAACGATGAACTTCTTGCTCATGCTCCTTACTATGTTGAATGATGTTATTCATATGCGTTGATAATATTGAAGAATGTGTTAAACTCGGTCTGCTCCTTGGTGTTGTTCACTATATGTTGAACTCCTGCAATTGTCTCAAGCAGTCCGTTGAAGTAGCCCCTTCTCTGCATTGGTTAAATACAATAACCTGTGAGCTAAAATGTCTTGATGGTCATCGTGTTATGTGCTGGTATGTCAATTGTGTTGAAAACCATTGATTGAAGCCTGAAATGTGTGCCTTGGTGCTGAATTGGATTCAAATTGCGCGTTGTAGCTTTTCAAGTATTCAAACTATGTATATGCATTGAACCATTATGTTTAAGACCACAAGTTTGACTAAATAATTTAATTATATGTGCATTGCTTCATGTATTTGGTTCCATTCAAGGCTATTGTGCATAATTTCTAATTTTATATGGTATATGACATACGTTGGAGTTGATTCATGCTCATGAGGCATAACAGTTATTGCTCGAGTTTGGATCCAGTAAATTGAAGGTAGAAGATCCAAGTTGATAAAACTCCTTGTGCATTTCCTAAATAAGCAGTTTCTTTAAGAAACAAGTTGCATGACCTTTGATATTGTGATGTCACCTCAAAGGACTATATACGAGTTAATTTTTTTTGTGGTCTAAGCTAAGAGTTGTCTTTATGTTTATGGTGACATTGTTTCCTAATATTTTAGTTTGAGAGGAGTCTTCAAACAATAATGGGATTATCCTTCTTTTGAGTGGATTTCCCTCTTATCATTGGGCACATTTAATTTTGAAGAATATTGCATTGCTATCTATCTGCCTTTACAAGTACATTTTTTGGTCATTTGATGACTTGGGTTATTTGAATAATGGTGAAAATTCATGGATTATTAGAGTTATTAAGCACTCTAATTCTATCTACTTCTAACAACATAGTCAAAATCAACAAAATCACTCTTGTTGACATTAAAGTTTGTCTACAAAATGCAAGAGAGAAGATTGATTTCTTGCAGCTTGAGATACAACTACAGTGAGATGAGCTACAATAGTGTAGTCATCATTCTGAACTTGTTTTTATTCATAGCAATCCTCTATTTGAGTTTGAAGTAGACTCCGATCAGCAAAAAAAACTAATCAGATCACTAAGATTGAGGTTGAGTCTGTTGAGAAATCTAGGGGCAACTAGATTAGGTGATTTATCTTACTTTGATAATTGCTTGTGATGTATTTTTACTCAACTTAATTATCTTCTTATTTCACTTGATTATTATTATGTTCTTATCATCAAACAACTACCAAACTATAAAATACAATAAGACGAGAGGACACAAGATATAGGTTATAATCCAGGGCCAAAAGCTCTCCTCTTGAGAGGAAAACCCACAAGAATTCTCCTCTTCTTATAGAATGTTCAGATGACGAATTCTAAGACCTAAGATCCCAGTCAAATACCCCTCTAAGACCAAGTTAAACTTCTCCTTGAAGAAATTGCTTCTCACAAAGTCAACCCAAGTCACAGTGCTTCAAAGCTGCCTCAACCTCACAAATTCAGACCTGCACTCTTGACTATAATTTTTGGCCTTCTTGACCCGCAACTCTCGACTTCTTCTGTAGAAACCCTAGATTGGCAAGTGTGAGAGAAAATGGTGAAAAATGCCTCCTTTTTCTTTCGCTTTTCCAAACTTTTCCTCCTTGAAAATTCAACCTCCAAACTTAACTTCTTTTGACACTAGATTAGGCTCTTTGTGGTGATTACAATTCAAACTTGTTGTAACAAAATTGATTCCCTAATTCTTGTTCGTACATGTGTAAGGAATAACCCAAAATCACTCCCAAAAACTCCAACCTTCTTTATGAGTTCTTGTAACCACCCTCCTCCCACATCTACCCAAGTAACCGACCTACCGGGGTAAACATGTGACAAGAGGCTACTACGATAGGATTCAACCTCCTTGGTGAACTTAAGGAAATGGAATCGATGGAAACACGTCAACCATACCTTCCACATCAACAACAACACTCCCAAGAGGCAACCCAACCACTCATGCATCCAGCCCCTAGTTCCCACTGAGTTTTTAGGCCTCTTGACCTCTGGACACTCTCATGCTATGGGCATGCCAGTGTCCAAGAACCTATGAATGCTCCCACAAGCCTGCGTCCACAGAATTTAAGGCACTTTTCTAGCCCAGAATTTTGGCCACTGCCCAAAACTTTTTGTAACTTCCATAATCCATTAAACACGTGATGACAAGGATAATAAACCAAAAATAAGCTTCAGGACTAGGCCTAACCATCCCCAACTAGGACTGACATTTTGTCAAACACTTCGCATCAATGCAATCTACAAGTCTAGGATATAAGACAGAACATGAATGACTGAAAAATCTGATGAAACATGACAAGAAGGATCATCACCTTATCTCTTGAACTGTTATGACATCAATTAGGTCTTGCATCCATCATTACGCCGCAAGGCGTTTCCCTCTGAAATGAACTTCCCTAAAATCTACCTGTCATCCCTGTGAGCCGTTAGATTATGTGTTAGATGATTAGAGTATTGTTAGTCGTTCGATTAAGGGAAGGTATTTGAATGGTTGTTCCTGATAAGCTCACGTCACCGCAACCGTCGCAGGGTTTAGAATGAGCTGGCACTGGGAAGTTGAAGCGAACAAAGTTATTTCACAGAGCAATGATATGAATGAGAATTGTTCTTGCTTGCTTCAGCTACCCTCCACAGGATCCACTGAAATTGTTTCCAGGGCTCTGGCCTGGTATCACGGAACCTTGTTTCTTCCCGGTTATTTCATCACGACAGAACTCGGTTAATCTCACCATGGAATCTCTTATCTTCCGAGTTATAATGTTTAATTTGAAACGAGGTTTTTACTTGTTTTCATGGGTTGTTTTTGCGGGCCAGCAACAAACCCCAACAAACTCCAAGCGGGGTTGGTGCTGTCAGCTGTCAAGAACTCCGGAAGTGCAGGAACAGCTTCTCTCACTCAGGTTGGCAAGCTCAGCCTAAGGCTTGTCTTGAGATTTCCTTTGAAGCTCTGTAGGCTTTATTACTGTGGAACATGTCTGGTTATTCCTCTTCCAGCAGAGGGTTTGATAGTGAAATGAGTTATTGTACAACCGGAACTTGCCTGCGGTATCCTAGGGCTTCCTGAAGCTACCGCCCCTATGAATGTTTGGAAGAAAATCAGCCTTAATCTCTGGTTTGAGGATCCTCGGCCCAGAATATAGTTTAATGGTTCACAACCGACAGCACGGTTGTTGCCTTAATTACAAATTCTTTGTATAAGATCTACTATGACTATTTATTTTCTGCAATGTAATTTAAACGGTTTGACACATTCAAATTTGGTTTAGGCTGATGATACTCTGTATTCGTTATGACTGTTGCATTTCAGCGACCAAGAGGTATGCGGAAATTATTTCTGTCCCTCAAGATCACTCCCAGCATAGTAATAATATTCATTCAGTTCAATGCCTAATTAAGTTCTGGAGCATCTTTTCACCCTTTCAGCAATTGTATTAGTCTTTTTAAAAAAATGTATTTATGTCTAGAAGAAATGGGGTAGTCATGCTATTACATCTCCTCGGTGTTTCATAGGTTTACTCATTTCCAGTTAATGAATAAGATTGTTGATATCTCTCTTTACAGTTCATTCTATAAATAAACAGGGTTATGGGTTTCATTCTTATCGTTTTGATGAATACTGTTATTTGCTTAAACAGAGTTATGGGTTTCATTCTTATCGTTTTGACGAATACTGTTATTTGCATTTTCTTGCTGTATATAATTTCTACAGTGGAGATTTCCCAGTTTCCCCAGTGGAGCTCTTTCTTTGAAATTGGGGTTTCTTCCCCAAGAGGGTCAATCTACCTGAACATGTTACCTTGGCTGGAGGATAGGTATTTTAATACCTCACTTACCCTCAGACCAGTGTATTGGCACTATGAACATGGTTCATTTACTCCCTTTACTTTAGTTTATCAGTCACAGTGTCTCTGTTGATTATGGGTTGAATAACATTACCACTTCAATCCTGTTAGACAGGTATATCTCACAGTATGCTCTATCAATTTGTACAATTTATTTGTCCAAGAATGCATACTCAAATAAGTATTGTGTAATTCTTACATATACCACTTGTTGTCCCCGTTACATCTTTAATTCATAGGTACATAATAAAAGCAGTCTTTTCTTACTTAAGCTGTATTCTTTACTTATCTATTGCACAATTTATTTGTCCAAGAATGCATACTCAAATAAGTACTGTGTAAGTCTTACATATACCACTTGTTGTACCAGTTACATGTTTAATTCATAGGTACATAACAAAAGCAGTATTTTCTTACTTAAGTTGTATTCTTTACTTATCTATTGCGCTCTCAGCAACATATCATAAGCAGTATTATTTGGCTAATCTAATGCATTCTCATAACATAAACGGAACTACTTTTTCTTATCTGATGCATTCTCAGAAGCATAACCTAAACGGAATTACTTATTCTTATCTGTTGGATTCTCAGAAGCATATCATAAACATAATTACTTATCTGATGCGTTCACAGTTTTCCAAGAAAGTGAATTCAGGACAGGACCACACCTCCCAGCCTATGGAACTGGCAATGGCAATCACGTCCAAGTTCCCCCCGAGCTTCCTCCTTCCGTTACAGTTGTTGAGAGTAAACTCTCACAGGTTACTTCTCAGGGCTCAAAACTGTAGTCCAGCCTGGAAAAGTCAGATTTTCTCTCTGGCAGGGAGGTTTCCACTGGCACCAAGCCAGCTCCAGATAACCTTCCCCAAGGCAGCCCCAGATAACCTTCCCCAAGGCAACACAGTATTCACACTCTGTTTCTCTAGGTGGTCACCTCTCTCCTTACGAACCCCTCCTCATGCCCTCTGAACTCTTTTTGTCTCCAGGACTTTGAAACTGCCCGTTAATGCTAATTCTGCCATGGCAAACTCAATTCCAGTTTGTGCCCATATGGAATACTATCCAGCATGTTTCTTTGCAAAATAACATTTGGTTTTCTGCAGTATGAAGGAGTTGCAACAGAAGATGGCCAGAAGCGAAGCATCTTTGACACTTTCACTCACAGGGAAGGTCTGTTTCATCACATATCTTCATTCATCCCTTCATTTGCCTTCTACCCAGTTCCTTACTTTACTTTGGGACTTTCAAGGCCAAGGCTGGAAGTGAGCTGTTGTTTGTTTTAACTGTATTGTCAGGGATTACTGTTGATGGAGGTAATGGAGATGTAGTTGTTGATCAATACCATCGTTACAAGGTATTATTATCTGCAAATCTAAGAACAATAAATGTCACTAGGACAACCTATATGCAATGGCTACTCGTAAGCCATCCTCAAGCTTTATGTGCATGTCCCACCCCATTATTGTTGTTTTCATACTAATGTATCAATAGTTAAACTCCTAGATGGTTTGGGTATCAACCTGATGCAAAATTTCATGTGGGTTTTGAAGGAGGATATTGATCTAATGTATGCGATGGGAGGAGATGCCTATAGATTTTCAATCTCATGGCCCAGGCTTATTCCTGGTATATTTCTGTTTGAGCTCTGACCACATGTTTAATACTGAGAATTTAGTAAACACTCAATGGACAATGGTAGGAAATAACTATTTCACATATATTGATGTAGATGGCGAAGGACCCATCAACCCAAAAGGCGTTGAGTAGTATAATAACCTCATAAATGAGCTTTTGTCCCATGGTAGTATTTATTGACAAACTTGTTTGTCTACTTTGTTTTTATTCCTGTGTCTATCATCCTCAAAGTTGTTAATCGTTTCACAATGCATGTATCAGGCATTCCACCACATGTGACATTGTACCAATTTGATCTGCCCCAAGCTCTGTAAGATTCCTATGGAGGTTTCTTAAATCCACAGATTGTGTAAACATCTTATGTCATCTCCTGTTCTTATTTTTCTTCCCATGTGGGTTGACACACAAGTCAAAGCATCAATTTATGGTGCATTAATAACCTTATGGTTAGAGAAGCAGAGTTCTCTAATCTACTTCGATCTTATGCAGGGAGGATTTTAAAGGTTATGCAGATGTGTGTTTCAGAGAGTTTGGTGATCGAGTGAAATATTGGTCCACTTTCAATGAGCCCAATGTTTTTGGCACTGCAGGATATGATGACGGCGTTTTCCTACCTCAAAGATGTTCCCAACCATTTGGAAATTGTACTGCTGGAAACTCAACTGTTGAGCCATATATTGTTGGTCACCATGTTTTGCTATCACATATAGCTGCTGTGGAGTTATACACGAAAACCTATCGGGTTCTTTTCCTCTCTGATCTATGTTCATCTCCATTCATTTATGAGATTTTATAAATTTCTTGATGAATGCAAGAAAAGCAAAAGGGTTGGATTGGATTAGTAATTTTAATACATTGGATGATACCTCTTACCAATAAATCCACAGATGTGGCTGCTACTCAAAGAGCAAATGATTTTATGGCGGGCTGGTGAGTGATTTCTAATTTCATTCTGCTAATTTTGATGTTTTCAATCTGTTATTCAATCCGATTACAAGACATTCTATTTTCAATCCATTATATGATATTGTTGCTCCACATCCTGGATTGGTTTTACAGCTATACAATCCCCTCTCTAAAGATCAGCTCAAAACTCTGCCAAGGATAAATTTGTTGATGACAATCTCTCTTAGAGCATCTTGGATTGGTTTTCCAGCTATACAATCCCCCCCTCTAAAGATCAACTCAAAACTCTGCCAAGGATAATTTTGTTAAGGACAATCTCTCTCAAGTTCAAAACTCTGCTAAGGATAACTTTGTTAAGGACAATCTCTCTCAAGCCTACTGTTGAGACAAGCGGTTCCTTCATAATGCTAACTAATTTGGGATAGGCAACTTCAATTTACTAGATTTTTCTACTACAGCAATCTGTTGAGATTTTTAGCTTTTGCTTTCTGGTTGTTTCCAATTGTCAATATATTCCTCTCAGAAAATGGAATACCTCAAAGGCTCTCTTGGGGTTCATAATTTAATTTTTATTTCAGCTTTAGATCTTTATACACAAATGTATCAAGTTTTATTTGCTTTTGCTTTTGCCCGTTTCCAAAGGTCAGTACTCTAAAAAAGGCATTAGGCTTTTTTGAGTCATAATTCAACTTTTATTTTTGGGACTCAAGTAGTTGTTGAGGCAAAAAATGATTCAATTATGGTGTTGCAGGGTTTTGATGTTATCAAAGCACACAACCATCCACATATCTTTCCTTGTTCCACTGTTGGCCCTAGAGGAACCTGGAGATGTCATTTCTTGGATGAGGTGACTAGGTTCTTCCCAGTTGCAAAATTAGACAAATTCCAGTGAAGTGAACTGAGAGTTTAAACTTCACCCCACATTTGGATTTGTTTGTCTACATTATTACAGAGGTGATTATGGTTTGTGGACTGCCTTTTTGGTCTTCCTTGTTAGACTATTTTACTACATTCCTGGTGAGTCACAAGAACTCAAATGCCATCCTATTTTACTTACTTGGTCGTTCTTTCCTGCACAGTATATTTAGTTGAATTGCATGACAAAACTGTAGTGTTTGACAAACTTAATTTGTTGGGAATAGGGGAATTGGAACTGCCATTTTTATTTGTGTTATTGGTGATTATTGCTCCTTATCAAGCCATGAACCTGAGGCAAGTTGTTGTTTTCCTTAACAAATGATTGAATTGGTGTTTGGAAATGTGGATGGTAGTTTATGGGATGTTGTTGGTTTGCAGAGGAACCCAAGCTGGAATGGTCATTTCCATAGCGGCTTCTGCATACTTGATCTATCAACACATCACCAGGACAGGGGGTATTAAAAAGGCTTTTGATCAGGGAGTTGTTGTACCCACCATTGCTGCTGCGTGCCTTATCTATGTGCCGTCCATATTCCCCGTTAAAGGGTATATATTTTAATTTAACCAGGTGTCAGGCCTAAACAGTGCCATATTTGTAAAGCCATCTTGACTCCCTACTTAAAATTTTCAAATTATTATTGTGGAAAATAGTACATGTAAGGTGGTGTGTAATAAAGATCTAGTATATAAATAAGTCCAACAAGCTGCATGATTGACTCCTTGGGAGCCTTGTCTTCTTGGCAAATCATGTCAATTTGGATTGCATGAGAGATTGGTTGAGAAAATTAGATCGGCTCTTTCTGGATATGTTTGAACCTCCTCTGTCCTTTGCAAGGGTAGCTGGTTGGCTGACTTGTTGAAAGCACTATTTTTGTCCATGGAGACAAAAACTGTATGAATAATATTTTAAAGAACACAAGGTTTTTTTCAGTGGTCAAACCATGCCTTTTATTCAAAGTTGCAGATACCATACATGCATTGATATTCCTCTGCTTTTAAAAAATAAAGGATCCTCTATATTATGAGAGTATACTGAGTTGGAGGGTTTTAAAATTCACGTTAAATAACTTATTTATTTGCCTTTTATGTATGTGAGGCATGATCACACAAAGTTATCCATTATTCACAGTTCTGAAATATTGTGGAGCTCCTGTGCACAGTATTTATTTTCATTTTTTTGATATTTTCTATCTGTTTTCTGTCAATTTTTTTATGTCGCTTAATCTGGCATCCTTTCTATTTTGATGCCAAATTTGTTACTGGATACAGAATCTACTTTCATTCTGCTAATTTTGATATTTTCAATCCGTTATTCGATCTGATTACAACACATTCTATTTTCAATCCATTATATGATATTGTTGCTCCAGTACACCTTCTGTCTTCTTAAAACAAGATAATACCATGGATTATATAACTCGCAATAAGTCGAGATATGCAGGCTGTTTTAGGCAATATCCCATTTTTGTTTCTGAGCCTTCTGTCTTCTTAAAACAAGATAATACCACGGATTATATAACTCACAATTGTCAAGATATGCAGGCTGTTTTAGGCAATATCCCATTTTTGTTTCTAAGCCTCTGTGACTTCAATTCTAAATGATTTTCCATATAAAACAAGTAATTTTTTCTTTCTTTATTGAGAAAGAACATATATTAAGTTTATATATAATATTATGGTGAAGTTAAATATTGAATTAGTATAAAGATAATTTGTTTATGATATAAGGATCTATTTTCTTATAGTAATTGGATTATTATTAGTTTTTACTGAGGTAGGACTTTACAATATAAAAAGCTTATTGACTTATTGAACAATGTAATTATGTAATGTTTAATTTTGAAAAACAAATAATTATTATTAGTTTTTAATAAGATAGGATACAGTTTAAAGTTTAGTTATAATGAAGTGGTGTTTCTTAATAACATTATGATATGTATAACAGAGTGGTATTGTCAATGAAGTGGTGTCTCCTACTAACTTAATGGTTGATCGGTTAAGTGAGTATGATTGCTTTCTCGGCCATATTTCTTTTTGTGTAGAATTTGTGTAAAACAATGATTAGATAAGCCTTTCTTAGAGCATCCTGGATTGGTTTTACAACTATACAATCCCCTCTCTAAAGATCAACTCAAAACTCTGCCAAGGATAAATTTGTTAATGACAATCTCTCTTAGAGCATCTTGGATTGGTTTTCCAGCTATACAATCCCCCCCTCTAAAGATCAGCTCAAAACTCTGCCAAGGATAACTTTGTTAAGGACAATCTCTCTCAAGTTCAAAACTTTGCTAAGGATAACTTTGTTAAGGACAATCTCTCTCAAGCCTACTGTTGAGACAAGGGGTTCCTTCAGAATGCTAACTAATTTGGGATAGGCAACTTCAATTTACTAGATTTTTCTACTACAGCAATCTGTTGAGCTTTTTAGCTTTTGCTTTCTGGTTGTTTCCAATTGTCAATATATTCCTCTCAGAAAAAGGAATACCTCAAAGGCTCTCTTGGGGTTCATAATTTAATTTTTATTTCAGCTTTAGATATTTATACACAAATGTCTCAAGTTTTATTTGCTTTTGCTTTTGCCCATTTCCAAAGGTGAGTACTCTAAAAAAGGCATTAGGCTTTTTTGAGTCATAATTCAACTTTTACTTTTGGGACTCAAGTAGTTGTTGAGGCAAAAAATGATTCAATTATGGTGTTGCAGGGTTTTGATGTTATCAAAGCACACAACCATCGACAAATCTTTCCTTGTTCCACTGTTGGCCCTAGAGGCACCTGGAGATGTCATTTCTTGGATGAGGTGACCAGGTTCTTCCCAGTTGCAAAATTAAACAAATTCCAGTGAAGTGAACTGAGAGTTTAAACTTCACCCCACATTTGGATTTGTTTATCTACATTATTATAGAGGTGATATGGTTTGTGGACTGCCTTTTTGGTCTTCCTTGTTAGACTATTTTACTACATTCCTGGTGAGTCACAAGAACTCAAATGCCATCCTATTTTACTTGGTCATTCTTTCCTGCATAGTATATTGAGTTGAATTGCATGACAGAACTGTAGTGTTTGAAAAACTTAATTTGTTGGGAACAGGGGAATTGGAACTACCATTTTTATTTGTGTTACTGGTGATTATTGCTCCTTATCAAGCCATGAACCTGAGGCAAGTTGTTGTTTTCCTTAACAAATGATTGAATTGTGTTTGGAAATGTGGATGGTAGTTTATGGGATGTTGATTTGCAGAGGAACCCAAGCTGGAATAGTCATTTCGATAGCGGCTTCTGCATACTTGATCTATCAACACGTCACCAGGACAGGGGGTATTAAAAAGGCTTTTGATTAGGGAGTTGTTGTACCCACCATTGCTGCTGTGTGCCTTATCTGTGTGCCGTTTAGATTCCTCGTTAAAGGGTATATATTTTAATTTAACCAGTTGTCAGGCCTAAATAGTGCCATATTTGTAAAACCATCTTGACTCCCTACTTAAAACTTTCAAATTATTATTGTGAAAAATAGTACATGTAAGGTGGTGTGTAATAAAGATATAGTATATAAATAAGTCCAACAAGTTGCATGATTGACTCCTTGGGAGCCTTGTCTTCTTGGCAAATCATGTCAATTTGGATTGCATGAGAGATTGGTTGAGAAAATTAGATCGGCTCTTTCTGGATATGTTTGAACCTCCTCTGTCCTTTGCAAGGGTAGCTGGTTGGCTGACTTGTTGAAAGCACTATTTTTGTCCATGGAGACAAAACTGTATGAATAATATTATAAAGAACACAAGGTTTTTTTCAGTGTTCAAACCATGCCTTTTATTCAAAGTTGCAGATACCATACATGCATTGATATTCCTCTGCTTTTAAAAAATAAAGGATCCTCTATATTATGAGAGTATACTTAGTTGGAGGGTTTTAAAATTCAGGTTAAATAACTTATTTCTTTGCCTTTTATGCATGCGAGCCATGATCACACAAGGTTATCCATTATTCACAGTTCTGAAATATTGTGGAGCTCTTGTGCACAGTATTTATTTTCAAATTTTTGATATTTTCTATCTGCTTTTTGTTCCCACCAACACGCAATGTTGCATCTCCATCACTCTAGAATAGAAACTTGACATCTGGAATTGCAGAAAAATGATAGCAATTGGAAGGCCTAGCTGCAAAGCATTTATGGGGTGTGTAAAGCAATTTCAACAAAAAAACGTCTAGCAGTGGGAAACATTCTAGGGTACTTTATGTTTTACTAGCTTAAAATTATAATTAAATTAAATCAAAACTTTATTCTGAAATAATACAAAATTAGTATAAACCTGACTTACAATGATGGGGGCTTACATAAACAATGTCATGTCGTTCCAAAGTTGGGATTCCTCAATGTTTGACATTAATCAACATGCCATTTGTTCCCTTCCATTCAAAAGTTCAAGTTGGTTTCCTGATCAAGAAAGATCGATTGCATCCCTCCTTCTGAGCAACTCAATAATGATAAATGACCGAATTAGCACTTCAACATATAAAAAGCAGAATTGTGAAAAAACATATGTTTTGTAATGTTGCTTCTCGCCCATGCTTTTGTTCTCTTTAGAAAGTGATGTTCCTAACATTTCTCCAAAGGGAAATTTTGACAATTTGCCAAACTGGTGCAGCTATAAAGACAGCCAAAAATGTTAAAAATGATTACTATAAAAGAAAGTGTCTTATGTGTCATGCAACAAGATCAGAACCGTCTTGTCAATAATCAAGCTTAACATACTAAACTTTTAACGCATCCATTCATGCTATCAAAGCAATACAAAATCTTGTATGAAACTTACCAGAGGTGAGCCTGCTCCACATGAAGAAGCTACGAGACAACTGACATATTCTCAGCATGTTTCTCCTTATTTCCACATGTCACAAGAGGCAACTTCTAGACCAATAGAGGATAGTATAGAGAAGCATTCAAGCCACTCCCAAATAGTGCTCAAACTTCATCTTGTATTACCAATAATCCTGACAAGAGCACGTTCCATTCCTAAAATGGTGAAAACGTATAATGTCCCTTACTACAATTTCACGTCCAACAATCTTAGAAATAAACTTGACAGCATTGTGACAGTCACCACATACACGAAGGTTCTTTATTATTCGAATAGGGGCCCCAGGAGGTGTGCTCATAAGCCCAAATGCAATGGCTAGCTTCTCACTGTGATGGTAGAGGACATGTTCCTTATGTTCATCCTCCATATCATGGAGGACAAAGTTTGTGTTCGGTACATAACCTGCCTCCTCCATTGGCCCGGCCAATGTATTCAACATTGCATGAACTTCTATTTGTGGGTGTGATCTATCTTCTGACATGAATGCATGTACTCTATTCTTGACCTCAATCCAGCTAAACCCTGGCTTCTTTTTAGCGTCTCTGTCTTTCATCATTTTTCTAACCTTCGTTGCATCATCCCACCTGCCAATTGCAAAATAGATATTTGAAAGCAACACATATGCAGAAGTATTTTGCGGCTCCAAATCGAAAAGCAATTGTGCGACACGCTTTCCTATTTCTATAGTGCCGTGAACTCTGCAAGCACTGAGCAGTGCCACCCAGATACTGACATCAGTTTCAAATGACATCTTATTGATGAAATCTTCTGCCTCATGTATACGACCAACACGACCAAGAAGGTCAATCATGTAGGCATGATGATCCATTCTTGGTGTGATGTTATGTTCATGCCTCATGGAATGAAAGTAATAATGTCCTCGATCTACTAGACCTGTATGGCTGCAAGCAGAGAGAACACCAAGGAAGGTTATGGCATCTAGCCTAATGCCTGTCAGTAGCATTTAATAAAAAAGTCTCAAGGTTTCCACCCCATCCCCATGTTGAGCATGACCAACAATCATTGCATTCCATAAGACAACATCACACTCAATCATCTTCTCGAAAACTTTCTGTGCATCTTTTATGCCTCGACATTTGGCATACATAGTAACCAGGGTGTTGACCATAGACATGGGTGACTCAAACCCCATACAGAAAATGTGGGCATGGATGTGTCTTCCATGCTCAAGAACTGCTAGGTTGGCACACACACTAACAATGCTAGCAAAAGTTGCCTCATCTGGCTTCAAACCAGTGTGTTGCATTTGACAAAAGAGTTTTAGAGCCTCTTCACTATACCCATGCTGCACATACCCTGCAATCATTGCATTGCAGGAGATCACATCTTGTTCAGGCATTTTGTCTAACACTTGACGGGCATATTGTAGGCTGCCAGATTTAGCATACATGTCTACAAGAGCACTTCCAACGAACATATTTGAGTCAAAACCAGTCTGGATAATGTGGCCGTGAAGTTGTTTACCTTCTTCAAAAGCAGGTAAGCTGGAACTTACACTGAGAATGCTTGCATAAGTGAATTGATTCAGTTTCACACCTATCTGTTTCATTTGGAAACTAAGCTTTAAGGCCTCCTGATAATGGCCATTATGTGCATATCCTGCAATAATTGCATTCCATGAGATTAAGTCTCGTTCCTGCATTTTATCAAACACACATAGTGCATCTTCTATGGTTTGAGTTTTGGCATACATTGTAACAATAACATTGCACACGGAAACTTGGGCCTGGAATCCACTTCTGATAATGTATGCATGGACCTATCTGCCAAACCTCAAATCAATGAGAATAGCACACACATTGACGACACTGACAAATGTCAACTCATTTGGCTTCATACCAGTCTGGTGAATTTGATTAAAAAACCTTGTGGCCTCATCCGCTTGCCCATTTTGGGCATATCCTGCAACCATGGCAGTCCAAGAAACAATATTTCGAACCGGCATTAAATAAAACATTTGGCGTGCACCATCTACTCTCCCACATTTGGCATACATATCAACAAGAGCAGTCCCAACAAATACATTTGACTCAAATCCAAGCTTAACAACCGGTCCATGAATTTTCCTCCCATATCCTAAATCCACCATGCTTGCACATGCACTTACAACGCTGGCTAAGGTGAACTCATCAGGTTTCGTGCCCATCCATTGCATCTGGCCATATAAATCCATGGCTTCAACCTGATCACCACATCGGGCATATGCCGCAATCATTGCATTCCAGGAAACTATGCTACGTTCATGCATTTTGTCAAACAGACACCGTGCATTTTCCACATACCCACATTTTGCATAACCTGTAAGAACCGTAGTCCATGAACAGGCATCTCGTTCAGGCATTGTGTCAAACACTTGGCATGCATCCTTAATTCTCCCACACTTCACATACATGTCAATCATACAATTCCACAAATAGATGCTTGGCTCAAAGCCGGTTTTAACCATATGGCCATGAACCGTCTTGCCCTCTGCTATTTCCGCACTCCAGCAAGCGACAAACATAAATATTAGGATCCACTTGAACAAACCTGCAATATGTAGAATTCAGAACACCTATATCATGGCTACTTCCCTGTTCTTCTTTGGGATAATCTTTGAGAGCATAACCAAACTCTCTCCGTTTATTCACCCAGTACCTACGCTCTAGATGAAACACCATTATATTCAAAATGCTTCTCTGAGTATGATGATGGTGTCCGAGTTGTTTTAAACAGGTGAAATTCATAGCACTCAGTGCCATTCATCTAATTCATAGCACTCAGTGCCATTCATCTTATCAGAATTTCACCTATTTAAAACAGCTCGGACACCATCATCATACTCAGAGAAGCATTTTGAATACATTGGTGTTTCATCTAGAGTGTAGGTACTCGGTACAAGTAAAGTTAGCTTCATGTTCTCACCCATAATGATTGCCTGGTTCATGACCAACATCATGATAGGACAGTATAATATTGTGAAATATTATCCTGGAGCATTCAAGGCATTCAACCCATATTATATATACTATTACTTTCATGAATATCACTAATAAGGATGGGTGATGCTTGGAGGTGTAGTCTTATGTATAACAGGTATTGATTATTCGCATGATGATATGTGTCTCATTTTATCATATAGTATACTTGGAACTGTTTTCTAACTCAATTGATAAATCCATACCAATGATTTTCTCAAACAAAATTCATAACTTCATCCCAATTATTTATGTTAAAGCTATACAAATAGAAACACTAACATCAGTGCTTTGTTCTAACTGGATCCAGGTGTCGAGGCCATGTTTGCAGACTTGGGCCATTTCAACAGGAAATCAATCCAGGTCCAAGCTACATGTCAAGGACAAAATTATTAGTATTTCATCATACCTGCATGTTTCATCCTCCTTAAGTTTTAGTACCATAATGAGAAATTTTGGTTGTTTGTTGCAGCTTGCTTTCTGTGTGTTGGTTTACCCATCTCTGCTTATCACATATACGAGACAAGTGGCTTATTTAATAAAAAACCCAGGGGACATAGCCTCTACATTTTACAAAGCAATACCACAACTTGTGTATTAGTCAATGTTCATTGTTGCCACTTTAGCAGCCATTGTAGCCAGTCAAGCATTGATTATAGCAACATTCTCAATCATAAAACAGTCCATGGCTCTTAGCTGCTTCCCTCGAGCTTATTTTCCACCATAGGGATGAAAAATGTTGCCTTATTTCATATCATAATGTACTGATATTCAGTATATAATGAAAATTCTAAGCATTTACCATGTTTTAAATATGCATTCATTTTTAAATTTATGGTAGATTATCTATGCTTTTATTTAGCAGACATGTTGCTCATCAATCTAGGGTGGAGACTAATGAGCATGCATGACCTTTGAGTCTATATAGACCATATGTATGAATCATGATTTGAAATCTTGGCATTGTAGAAGAAGATTACCAAAGTTCTGTGATTTTTAGGTTATCATTAGATAGGTAAAAGATGGACAAGATGTCACAATGTGTTTTTAAATTATGTTTTGGAAGAGGTAAAAGTTTTGAGAGCGTTTTCAATTTACTTCAGTTTTGATAGTGGACATGTGAGTTGGGCTATATGGAGATAATTAGAGCTATTTAATCCTGCTCATTGTTTGGTGAATTTGAGATTCAAAGTTTGTCTACCAAATGTTTTACAGCAAATTGACAACATTGGCTAGCTTGCTGCTTGAATCTGCATCAGCTCTTGAAACGTCACCACTTATGGATTACCAACAGAGAATAATAGCATATATATGGTTAGATATTTTATTTTTCTTACTTATATTGTTACTGGTCTTGATGGTGTTGTTTTGGTTGTGGCGAATTTTAAGAAGAATTGATCACGCTCCTTTGGAAGTGCCAGCCCTTGATGCTCAATTGTGATGTAAAATATAGGAAGATAGAAACCTTTGCATTGTTGTATTGATAATATGTTGTTTTTATTGACTTTTGGGACTTGGAAAAACTTGTTTCCTTCACTGGTGAGAATATTAGAAGGATAATCTATGATAAATAGTGCACGGGACATCGTTTACACAAAATATTTTGCTTATACTACCCTTCACTCTATTTTTTGCTATCTCTGAAGGCGTTTATCTATCATTTGTATTGAATAAGGTACCACAGGGAGGTTGGTGTCCCTTCCTAATTGTAACAATTTTTCTGACCATAATGTTCTCTTGGAACTATGGAAAGCAGAAAAGTATAAATATTTAGCACGGAGAAAACTCGGCATAGAAGGTTAGTAAACTTGGCATAGAAGGTTTGAATGGATTGCTTGCCAGGGTGAATTCACGTGTACCAGGAATTTGTTTCTTCTGCAGTGACCTTATTTCCGGCTTACCATTGATTATTGAGAATTATGTAAATAATGTGGGGTCTCTGCATGAAGTTCTTGTCATTGTCACCATAAGAAGGGTTCCAGTCAAGACGGTGCTTTTGTCAGAGAGATTTATGGTTGGAAAACTAGAGCCAAAGGGTGTATATAAATGCATACCCCAATATGAGTACAGTCTATGTGTTACAGGCCCAAGCCACCAAACAACACTTTTCCCATGTTGGGTCCCTTCAAATTCTGAATCTAAGAAGCCCCATAGGAGCAACAAAATGAAAATGATACCTAGAAAATCACTCTTCTTGCCTAAGCCACCAATCCTAGCAAGGCTTAAGGAGGACCAACGATAATTATAAGGATCCCATGCTTCCACTATACTCTCTATTGCTTTATGATCCAATATGTTTCTCATCTTATCTTTCCATTTTGTTTTGAATGTGGAGTCTTTACAACCTGCAATATAGTATGCTCTAAGCCCTTGTAGCAATATTCAAAATGTGGCTACAGTTGCTTTACAGTATCTGTAGATGAGGGTATGCCCCCTTTGTTTGCTATGGCGGAGAGCTGGGCTCTTGCTATGAGTACCTCATAAAACTCACCCTCATATGTCAGTTGCAGTGTCTTATTTGGGGACAAGAACACAGGTCCTTGAGTTGCGGCCATGGTTTTAATACCAATCCTCTTTTGACTTCTTCCTTGCTTGGTAGCAATTTATAGAAAACTCTGTACCCCAACAACCAGTATGCTCGAAACTTGTTCGTATCAAACACTAATATATCTAGGGTTTTCAAATGGGCATCTCTGAAATTTTGGAAAATAAATTTAAGCATTTGGAAAGTTTTGGCCTACTACTCATAAACATCAATCCGAAAAAGGGGTATGTGTTGTAGTATTTGTAAATGAGTAAACATTTAAATTTAGTTTTATATGAAAAAAAGATTTAGTATGCATAATGAAACATTAAATTAAAATAATAATAATAAAACAGTTTAATTGACATCTCATATGAACTTAGTAGTGAAAAATGTCATTTTAATAGAGTTCTGGCAAGTTAAGGAATTTGTGCATCCCTATATCTACGAAAATTTCATCGAGAGTTGAATTGGGATATTAAAAACACATTCGAGGTTTTATCCAAAAGAAAGTTCATGACATCTCATATGAAGTTAGTAGTGAAAAATGTCATTTTAATAGAGTTCTGGCAAGTTAAGGAATTTGTGCATCCCTATATTTACGAAAAGTTCACCAAAGAGTTTGATTTCAGCAAGGAGTTTGATGGCTTTCACTTGTATTTTTTGAAACACCTAGTTGACAGAACCACGTAGTAGGAAAAGGACATTTAATTTTTACTCTCACAATGGTTTGTGACAGCCAGCAACCTTGTGTGCCCTCTTTAAAAGTGACAATTCATTCTTAAATATGTAACATATGGAAAAACAAAGTCTCCAAATACAAAAAAAAACTTAAAATAATGTACAAAAATATGTACACGTAAACAACAACTACTACATGAATAATGGATAACCTCTATATGACATTAACTATAACTCATTATCATCCACCCTTGATTTCAAGAATGTCCATTCACATGTTGCTATTCTTCCACACTACTATTACTTATCCATATTCAAAACACACATAACTAATAGTTTCAAGTGTAACTCAATATCATCCACCCTTGCGTTCAACAATGTCCATTCACATGTCACTATTCTTCTACACACTATTATTTATAAAATATCTATATTCAGCATACACATAACTAACAATTTCAATTGCAACTCTTTATCATCCACCCTTGCTTTCAACAATGCCCATTCACATGTCCCTATTCTTCCACACTCTATGCCTTACGGCGTTTCCTTTGCAACATCAGGTGCAAATGCTAGTTTTAACCATTACAAGTAAATACATGAAGTAACCATGACATGAACCAATCAATTTACCATGCTTATAGCCAGCATAAAACCATGGAAATAACAGTGAGATAATAGCCATTAAATCCACATACAAATAAGTAGAGAAGCAAGAGAGCTTAACTTTTATTAACCATAGGAAAATCCGACTAGGTTTGGGACTTCCACGTACCACCCAACCATAGACATGTTTGAACCAAATCTTTCTTTCAGCCAGTCACCCTCGTGCCATATTCTAAGCATGAATTTGGGATCTCATGGATAAACTAATCCAAAAACAACCAAGGAAATCTAGAGGTTAAACCACCTCCAACCTCACCAAACCGTGATCACACCAAAATTGGTGCTCCTATCACCAAACCAAACCGAACTTGGAATTCCATCCACAATCCATCACTATCCTTGAGGAATTTTCCATCTCCTTGTCTCTCAATATTTACCACAATCCAATCCCGGATCACTAGGCCCTAAACTGAGACTCCTCCCTCGGGATTTACCATGTATCCTGCCAAAACCGGTCAAGGGATTCATAGGCCTTTGGGAACGAGGCTTGAGACCACCTCCGCCCCAAATTCTGAAATCCATCCGGCAATTCCAAAGCTCAAAACCAACTTAAACATCCCAACACACCATGGCATCCATGAAAGATAAGACGAGGCTAAAAACTATTGTCATAACCCGAAAAAACCATGCCATCGACAATAAGAGAACCATACACTCACATGCAAAGCCATGCATGTCAAAAGCATCTAGGAAATCACACATGCCATATGTTACCTACAAGTATTCTTGTTGAAGTTGCTTGATCCTGCTCTTCCTTCCTTGATCCTTGCTTTCCTTCCTTCCCCTTTGCTTGTTTTTCCTTAAGATAGAGTGCTACAAGAAAACTCTAAGTGTCCAAGAGTGAGAAAGAGAGAGAATAACGAGAGAGCTCCAAAACATAACTGAAAAAGGGTACCAACTAATCCTTAGAAGCCTTTTTATTAATGAGACCTTTGTTTTCTTCATTTTCCTCCTCACATGCAACTTGTGACCTTTCACCTTACTTTTCTCCTAATTTCCTATATTTTCATAAATAAATGTGCCAAAAAATGCATTTTTGCCTTTTTATGCCTTTTCCCATTTCCTTTAGTGATATACACATCCAGTGATGCCCACTAGGATATATTTTCCCAACATTCAGCTTGGAATATAGGTCCCTTACCTGTGGTCTTATTTTTTCCTTTGTTAACTTTTATTACATGGAATTTTCACGAGGGTTGTTACAGTTATCTTCCTTCTTCGCTCCTTTTAGGTCTATTTTTTTTTCTTGATAGAACTTGGATGTCTGTACTCAAATGAAGTCAAGGTTCTATTTTATATAGTCTTCTTTGGAGGCCCTAAATAGGCCGACTTGTTCTCCTTTCAAGGTCGACTTGTTGTTGCTTGTTGACAAGGTCTTGGAGGGTTTTTATGACACTTTTGACTTTACATAAAATTTCTTTGACTTGATACATGATGCGTTGGGTGTGGAGCATGATTATCATCCTAATTTAGAGGTCTTTGTTTCAGCTAGATGTATACCCCAGGAAGATTGTACACCCCTCCATGCGTGGGGGGTGCAGCGCCCTCGAAGCTAAAAACAGATATAAAATTGCATTGTAAAAGTATAATAATTTCTAGTTAATCTGGGCCGTTCATTAGGCGGATGATTTGACGGTAGAATTTATGTTTAGTTTAGGGTTTTTTTCCCTAGAAGGAAACCCCTCTCTTTGTATGAGGGTACTGTATTGAGGCTGTGAAGATATATGTGTATTCTCAGAGCGAGAAACAGAGAGGTGAGGTTGTGAGAGAAAACAGAAGATATTACAACGGATCTGCTGTAGGTTGTGTCTCTTCATTTTGCTGGATAATAGAAAGGAAGGATTGGCTATTCGAGGTGGACGTAGCCCAAACTGGGTGAACCACGTATATTTGTGTCTCTCTGGTTTTATGTGTTTGTGTTTTTCCACATATTATATGTCTTGCATTTCTCTGTCATATATAATATTTTTCTAACATGATGCACAAATGGGTCTTTTACATATTACAATAACTCAATTGACTTCTTTGACCAAATGACAAAACCTAGAAGCACTCAATGGGTGCTTGACCTACAAATAAAATTGACTTGAGCATGAAACCCATGCTACAAAATAATAATAATGATTTTTCCTTGTCTCTTTACATCAAATATATAAAATCATGATTACATTAGACATTATGAAGATTGAACCTACTTACACTTTTCAACTCTCCCTCTTAACTAGGAAGGTATTCATAATCCATACAAGGTACTTGGATATTCTCATATTGAATAATTCTCATAAGAAGAGTTGGATTGGTAAGCCATATCATAAGTTATTTATTCAACATATATCAGTGCATCTCATCATATCAACCAACATATTCATATAGAAAGGCCTTGACTAACAACTCTATCTATCCACAAGAATATAGCACAATGTTGGGGAGACAATGGCTTATAGACAACTTCATCATTGTCTCTCAAGGCACATACCCCATCTAGATGTTCAAGGTATGTCCTTATAGGACCATTCCCATCTTGGATTAACACATCCTCATGGAATTTCCTCTTCAACTTCTCTTACCTATTGGATTCCTTACCTCATCCTCAAAGAGTATCATAATCAATCTCAAATTCTTACGCAATCCTCCATTCTTTCTTCATAACATGAAGACAAGAATGATGTGTCTATCTCTCCCTCTTAACCAGGGAGGATATGCTCATTCCTATAAAAGGAATATACCCAAGCTCCCTTTTAACAAGGGACTTGTTACCAACAACAAATCTCTTCAGTGGAGATACTATCAACTGCTTATAGGGCTCCTTCTTTTTGCGTTGTGTCATGAACTTTAACTTCTTCATCATGGAGCCTTCTTCTTCATAGGGAATCAACCATATTCTTCATCACTTCCATTCAATGAAACATCATGTTGAACCAATAGTCATGTCATCCTTCTCTTCATCGGGGAGTGATCTTCTAATCCACAAATGGTTATCCTTCATACAACTACCTCTTCCAAGTCATCATTCTTTTAGGATCTTCCATCCAATCTCATGAATACTAGTTGTAGGTGACTTCTACAACCTTATTCCAATAGCCTTGTTTCAACCCAACCAGATGATTTCAAAAATAAAAAATGAACATCAAATCAAAGTTACCTCTTTATGATGGCCTTTCTTCGTGACATCTTGTTTTCTGGAGTACCAACATATTTTCGCATATTGTATGAATCCATCTCCAATATATACATTACTAAGGTTTTCTTTCTCCAACGTATGCATCAGGGTCTTCATATCTTCTTTATGGAGATGTCATAGCTAATCCTTCTTGATATCAGATGTTGATTACTTATCTTATCCTTCTCACGAACTCTTCTTTCACCTTTCTTCACATATAACTTCCTCAAAATCATAGGAATCATATTTGCTAACCACCTCATATTCTCCATGAGATCATATTATGTTGATTTCATCTTGCCGATATGTAGAATAGTTCAAGGAACATTTATTTCATGCCTTCACGCATCATTTTAATGGAAGAGTTTCTTCTTTCACCATGCTCGTGAGATAGAGCATTTTAACCCATACTATTTGCAACCATATAATGACATGACTTTATATATTTATTACCAAATATATAAATACCTCTTCCTTCTTTTGGTCATCCAGACTTCTTTTGGCAACTTCCTTTCCTTGCTTGAAGATGAGAGTACTTCAACCAACTTGACATGCTGCAAAACTTTGTCACCATACAATCATTCTTCTTAACCAGTGGATCCCAAACAAGGTGGAATGTAGACTATATGTGGGACACTTGCTTCTTCTAAGTAGAGGTGAACCTTTTAATGAAGATTCCAATCGAGGATCTTGATGGTCCTCATTCTGCAAATTCTTCTTCCTAATGATGATGATGTATGATGATCTTGTTATCTTCTATCTTGCTAGATGACTTTCCTCCAACCATATATACTGCTACTTCGGTTGTACTTATATGCTTTCAATAGAGATGCCATGAGCTACTTACTTTCTATCATGATGAATTGTACAACCATATATACATTTATTTTAGCTATCTTTCCATGCTTCTTTGACGATGCCATTTTCTTCTCTTTGCTATAATGCATCCTATCATGATCAGAAAATAAAAATTGAAAGTTTCTTGAAAAAGTTTGCAAGCTAGTTTATGTCTTATGGGTAATGGATTAAAATTGCAAAAGCACATAAACTTAGTAATTAAAGTTAAATTTTGTGGATATAACTAGAGAAAAATAGACAACATGCAACATCATAAAACAACAATTTGATGACGGAGTTCACCCCTCCTGGGCTACGTCTCCAGGTCCAGCTTCCAATTTTGGCTCTTTAGATTATATGCTCAAAATGTAAATTACATCAACATACAATTCTCAAATCACAAAAATAGTAATGCCATTGTGTCCAAAACACCCAAAAACCCCTGTGTAGGTTCTTCTTCGACTCAAAAATGATAAAAATGGAAAAATTAGGCCTCCTTCTCCATTTCTCTGTTACATGTCTTGTAAAATGACCAAACTGTGAAAACAAGCAACTAATTCCTTCTTTGGCAGAACCACCAGGTGACAATTTAGCACTGGAGTGGTGGAAATTTCACCAAAATTGATGCAATTTGTTGGGTTTTCAACTTGACTCTTGCAACCTAAGTTTTCACCCCTTTTAATGGTCACGTGACATCTCATATGGTCAGGGATGTAGTCCATAGGCCACATGTCTTCCGACTCCTTGAACCTAGTCATGTTGGTTGTTATGTGACCACAGGATGGGGTGCGGGCAAGGTGCCATGCATCTAACACCTCCACGTTGATTGTCGATGGTTCCATTGAATTGTTGGGACCGGGGGTTGGGTTAACCACCTGCCCCCTCTGCTTCTACCTCTTCCATGGTTATGTGGTATGGCATATGACCCAAGGCCAGGTCTGTTCAGGCGAGCCCACTCCCCCCCCCCCCCCCACCCTCGGTAAAAAAAAAAAACCCCAAATAGTCATTCATTAAAGTAAACTTCCACCTCGTTAAGAACCACCCTCATGAGGTAATGATAAAGTGTTCAGTTTGTTGGCAGAGGTCGCGGGGTCGAACTCCATAGATATTGGTTAGTCCCCAACTAAATTTTACATGCCTTATGAGGGCCATGTGGCACCTCCTAATTGGCTAAACCAAAATCTCAACAACCAATAAAAATTCACCAACCTGACATGTATGTCCCATTGCCATGTGTAAGCACGGGATTGCCCCGTATAATATCTATATTGCTCAGTCATCCTGCTGGCATCAGCGCCACATCACTGTATGACTTGCCCAATCAGCATCCCTATCAATCCTATAAGTTTACTTTATTTGTTTGCCAAAAACTTCAGAACGCAATAAATTTCACATACGATGTCGGATTGAGGCGATTCAAGCATCATTGGAATCATAATGAAGAGATCTAAAATTTGGCACTAGTTTCTTGCGATTTTGCGCATTTTGATTTTGAGGATATCTTTTCATCCCCTTGATCATATCATTATGGAGATGCTTCTTACATTTACTTGCCAACTTTTATGTACATGATAATGTGTGAGAGACCTTATAATAGTGGAGGTCTATCACTTCCTCCTTCTTTAACTTCTTGTTTTCGGGTTATTTTTCTACTTCTTCAGTGACATGGGCTTCATTTGTCTCCTTTCTCTTCTTATTGTCCTTCTTGAGTTTAGGACAATTCCTTTTGAAATTCCCATATTCATTACACTCATAGCATTGGATATTTGACATATCAATTATATTTTGAAACTTCTTTCGAGGCTCAAACTTCCCAAATTTTCCCTTTTTCCTTATTGATGTTGCATATGCTTGAGTTGGTTCATTTTTCCCAACACCGTTCTTTGCCTTTAATCTAGATTCTTCAGTCTTTCATAATGACCACAAATCGTTGAATGGAGTGGTTTCCTTTTTCCCATAGATGCTTGATACAAATTTTCCCATTCATCAAGTAGTGCATTGAGCACAATGGTGGTCATCTCTCGATCAGCCATTACTTCTCTAAGTTATTGTAATTGGTATCTAATTTTAGATACCTTCATGAAATAGGAAGTTATCCCTTCTTCCCTGGATATTTTCATCTTGTATAGTTGAATTCTTAACAATATGATATTTCCTGCAGTGCTTACAGAAATTAGCTCCACCAATTGGATATAGATTTCCTTCGTTATCTTCAACTTTGCAACATAAGGGATGAGAGAATCCTTGATTAATTCTATGAGGATCCTTTGTGCCCTTATCTCTCCTTTCATGTACTTTGATAGTGCTTGGGATTGTTCTTGAGATGACTTGGTGATGGATCCCTTTACATATTCAATAACTTCATTCTCCATGAGAATTAAATCAATTATCTTCTTCCATGCAAGGTAGTTTGGCGTCCCAACCAAATTATTGTTCTCCTTGTAGAATGAAGTCATTTTGTTTGTGGATTGAGACATAAAATTATAGAATAATTACTTTTCAAGTGAAGATGATCCTTTTGATGATGATGTTTTCAACTTGATGTCTTTTTTTATGGTGTTGACTTCCACTATTCTAATGGAAGATGCTTCCTTGATTATGATTGCTCCTTTTAAGATGATTGCTTGTAGATACATTCTTTGATGATGTATGCTTCCTTGATGACAATACTTCTTCTTCAAGATGGTGGGGGATGATATACTCCTTCCAAGAGAGGGATATTACCTTTATTCCTTTGATACTAGAGTGCTCTTTCTTGCTTTCTTTGGATGTAGTGTACAATGTGAATGCTTCAAGTGTATGGTTCTTTGAGTGGAGGTGGGGTCCTTGAAGTCTTCTTCTCTTCTTACAAGAGTTGTGATGGTGTGATCCTTGTGATGTGATGGGTATTCCTTCTTGATGCTTTTCGTATTCCTTAATGACTTGATGTCCTCGATGATTCTTAGTCCTCCTAGATGATCTCCTTGTGCTCGACCCTTGTATATCCTTCTTCAAGTTGCATCTTCATCTTGTTGTTGTCACCTTAGTTCTAATACTAAGTTGAGAAATATAGGGGAAACTAGATTAGGTGTTTTCTCTTAACTTGATAATTGTTTGTGATGTATGTTTACTCAACTTGATCATCTTCTTCTTTCACTTGATCATTATCATGTTCTTATCACTGAACTATAAAATACAATGAGACAAGAGGACACAAGATATAGGCTATAAGCTAGGGCAAAAACCTCTCCTCTTGAGAGGAAAACCCACAACAATTCTTCTCTTATTATAGAATTTCCAAATGACAAATTCCAAGACCAAGTCAAACTTCTCCTTGAAGAACTTACTTCTTGTAAGGCCAACCCAAGTCACACTGCTTCAAAGCTACCTCAACCTCACAAATCCGAACCTTCACCCTTGATTGTAATTTCGGCCCTCTTGACCTGCAACTCTCGGCCTCTACTGCAAAAACCCTAGATTGGCATGTGTGAGAGAAAATGGTGAAACTTGCCTCATGTTTCTTTCGCCTGGTCAAATTTTTAGTCCTTGAAAATTCAGTCTACAAACTTAACTTCTTTTGACACTATATTAGGCTCTTTGTGGTGACTATAATTCAGATCTATTGCAAGAAAATTGATGTTGTAGTTCTTCTTCATACATGTGGAAGGAATAGCCCAAAATCAGTCCCAAAAACTTCAGCCTTCTCCTTTATGAGTTCTCTTCCTTATTCACTCCTTTCAGGTCTGTTTTTTTTCTTGATCGAACTTGGATGTCTCTCCTCAAATGAAGTCGAGGTTCCCTTATATATAGTCTTCTTTGGAGGCCCTAAATAGGTCAACTTTCTCTCCCTTGAAGGTCGATGTTTTGCTGCTTGTTGACAAGGTATTGGAGGATCTTTATGACACTTTTGATTTTACATAAAATTTATTTGGCTTGATACATGATGCCCAAATGGGTCTTATACATATTACAATAACTCAATTGGCTTCTTTGACTCAATTAAAAAACCTAGAAACACTTAATGGGTGCCTGACCTACAAATAAAATTGACATGAGCATGAAATTCATGCTACATAATAATAATAATGATTTTTCTTTGTCTCTTTACATCAAATACATAAAATCATGATTATATTAGAAATTATGAAGACCGAACCTAGTTACACTTTTCAACAGAGTCAATCCCATGTGAAAGAGTAGATTTGCATGCAGATGCAGAAATTCAGCTTGCACTTCCCAAGCCCATCATCAGACCTTGGGAAGAGATTGTAAACGACAGAAACATAATCGATATAGGATATGGCAAGGATGTGTCCTTTCATATTCTAGACTATTTCAAGCCAATCCATTTCAGAGTGCTGGATTTCTTCAAGATGATTCATCTTCACCAGTTCTTGCTCTTCCTCCACAATAGAAGATTGCAAAATGCCAACACTGTGATCGAGTTGGCGATGTGAAAGATTATTATTTCGATATTAATCCATGTGAGCAATGTGGTAAAAATACTCATCATAAAAACATATGCTTCAGAAACAAGCCTTCTGCAAGAACGAATATTCTCCTTTGATGGATCGATTCTTGGTAATGGGCTTCAACAACCAAGAAGATATTTCGCTCATATCACATAATTTGTTCTCAAATATTGAAATTTTTTATAGTTGAGATCTCTTAATATTCTCACCTTGTATCTAACAAGAGGGAATTTATGGTCGTCTACAAGCTTCAAAGATAAATCAAGAAAGCCTAAGCCACAATTTGAACCTGCTATTTGAGCCTAGAGCCAGAGAAAACCATACCCAGATTCAGAGTTGTAACCAGATACAAAGAAGACCACAAGCATGCCCTTTGGTTGGTGGCCTTCCTTAAACCACCATAGGTCGAGACCTCCATTTTCAAGTTGAGGTTATCCCTTTTTTCGCAAGTTGAGACCTCCCTTTTCCAGGTTGATGGTCTCCCTTTTCAAAACATTGAGGACACTTCCTCTAGTAGAAGGCTAACAACTTCTTGCCAAATTTTGAACTGTTCTAGGAACTACACTAAGTGAATGGTCTCCCATTTTAGAACACATCCTCTAGCAAAAGACTTCAACTTCTAGCCAAATTTGGAAGAATTCCAAGAACTTCACTAAGCGTTCCAGTGTTGTTGGTCATCCTTAAACCACCACTAGTTGAGACATCGAGTTATCCCACCTTATATCTTCATTTGAGATAACACATTTCCTTTCAAGCATTGTTGTATTTTTGTGTTATAGCTCTTCTTGGACTCATATATACCCCTTCAGATTAAGGGGGGAATGTTGGACACCTAATTCGCTAAGGGTTGGTGTGGTGGAATATGAAGAGTCATTGGAGTCCAAGAGACCTTCGAATATGAAACCAACAATCATAAGATTGTATAAATATGTATTATGTATTATCTTATCTTGTGTTCACCATTCCATGTGTGTGTTTAGCAAGTATGAATTTGTTGGAGTCCTAATGAGGCTCATTGATGACTATGAAACATTATCTTGAGGGGTTAATTTAGATTCTCTTGTCTTCTAAATGTTCTTGGAACTGATCTAGAATGTGAGATCCCCATTTTTTCTCCCACCAATGTAGGTTTGTATTGAAGTCATCACCCAATATGTATTTTGATCAAAGAATCATGTCCACGAGGGCCACCAAGGAATTCCAACAATCACTTTTTTTTTTTTGTAAATTGAACAGGCATGTAAATATTGACAAAGGATAATTCCTAATTTGAAGGAATACGTAGAAAATGAGTAGCCAACCAATAATATGTCAAACTAGATTCTATCAATACGAGTGAAGATTGAGATTCTATCAATACGAGTGAAGATTGAGACCAAATGGTGGATATCCCATCTAAGTATCCTCTTGCAATAACATAAAGTATCCCACTACCATTCCAAATCTTGTGTTCATTTTGGAGGACCTCTTGATCCCCCATTTTTGTCCACTGGAGCAGGAGAACTAAGGGTCTCTTTCTCGATCAAAGATTTTACTTCCTCCTTCTTTTTTCCAACCCTAATCGTCTGCAATTCTAGGAGAGGACTCTCATTACTTCCTTGTTGCATGAGTAGCCCCTTGTTCAGGGGTTGAGTCGCCTCCTTTTTTGGTGTTTCCATATCCCTTTAGTTTGGATCTAAGATTGCTTGTGTTCCTATTTCCTCGTCCTTCTTTGTATTTGCGTGGATTACCTCTCTATTGGTATGCTAACTAGCCTTCCATTGGAGCCTTTTTAATTTATTTTCCATCTCTGCCTCCAACTTCTCGTCAACTAAACTAAAAAAGGAAGACCCCAATTTTGAACTTTTAGGGGAGAGGAATTATTCCTCTTTTGAGGAAGATTCCACTATTTCTTGCTTTGGTATTTGATCATTTTCTAATAGCAACATGGATACATCATTTTTCTCTAGTTGACACCTCGATCCCGAGTTTTGTACATGTTCATATACATATGTTTCAAGAATTTCCCCTTCTTTAGTGACCGAATTGAGAACCTCAAAGATGTTATTTTTCTCATTTTGGCCTTTACTAGATCCTTCCCCTCCCCCCTAGAGTGGATCACTTAGGGGAAGTTGGTCCTTTCCCTTTATTCCCATTCTAATTTGGCTACTTTAGTGGATTGTTCTGTTGTTTAGATGGACCTCTTCTACTCTATTTTGTTTTCCCATTTTTTCTCCATCATTCTCTTGTTTTTGTTGCTTCTCTTGCTTGATTTTGTAGCTTCTTGCAAACGGGCCATATTCATGGCAAACATTGCATTTAAAAGGTAGATGATCATAATCAACCTCCCGAATATGCGTCCAACTATCCAAATTTAGGTTATTACTACTTGGAGCCCCTTATCTAGACATACCTCTATGGATATCCTTGCATAGGAGAAGAGCCCCTTTGGTGGCTCAACTAGATCAATGTATTTCCCAAGTTCATTGTTGATATTTTTTGAAAGTGGTATCATTCCAACAGTGTAGGGGAAAAAGGAGCTTTACCCAAGAAGGGATAACAATTGGGACATAACTTTTAGGGTTAAAATATGGGCTTCACTGATCTAGATATAACCATTGGGCCCCAATGAAGTAAGGCCAACTTCAAAGGATCAGAGCCTAATCATCCTTGTTCTCCTAAAGAAGGTTAAAAAACCATTTCTTTAGAAAGTTGAATTGACAAAACCCTTGATCATGGGTTTCCAATTTTTTTCAACCCACTACCTCACATAACACGAGAAACCCCAGATCCACATGAATTTTCCTACCAAGAAATGTTCATCCAATTGAAGGGCTTGTGATCTTGATTGTGGCACAAAAACCTCGACCTTTGGAATTTCTTCCAACTTCTTGAAAAAATGAGAAGGCTTTGCCCTTTGGTACTATAGCTCATTTGCGACCAATGATTTAAATTTAGTGATATCCAAAGCTTGGGGTGGGAGCGGAGGTGAACTTGCCCGATCTTGCCATCTAGCCACAAAAATCTACTAAACTCTAAGGGCTACATATTTCCAAGTAAAACCCTATGTCTCATATGCTTTCAATATACTTTCAATATTTTTTGGAAGTGCTACCAAAACTTAAGAGTATGGTCAATTTTGGAATATGCGTGTCTATTTTGAAATAAGGCTTCCAAAATGAGAGAGATTTAACCTCAACAAAATTTTCTAAAATATTTTTAGTAGTAGCCATAGATCACAAGTTGAGATTTATTTTAAAAGTAGTTATGTATTTTGAACTCTTTTAATTAAATTGATTAATTAAAAAAATGTAATATGAACAAGTGTTATATGAAATGAGTTGTGGTTTTTGGGCATGTCGTATTGATACCCATGATATTGTAACAAAGCCTTTTAACAAGTTAATAATCTCCATGTTAAGGTGGGGTGAATATCCATGGTTAAAACATTTGTTACATGTTTTTTTTTAAGTGTATATATATTTAAGTCATATATTACTAATATTTTAATAATAATAATAATAAAATTATATATATATATATATATATTAATAATTGGCAACATGAAATGTTTATTTCTTGAAGAAAAGACACCCGTAATTTTATTCATCATGAAAGAAAGAACAAAATTACATTTTGTATATGCTTTAAGCATCCCATACATATGCCTACGGTAAAAAGCTTACATAAAGAAATATTTGAAGTTAAGTGTGAAAATAATCACTTAACTTCTTTGATTTGCTTTCTTTTTTTACATTATCTGTCATCCTTCAGAGTTTGGTTCAATAAGAACCATTGCTAGATATCTTCTTGTTTCCTTTAGTGAGGATTCTTTGTCTGAGTTTGAACTCTCAGGTGCTCTTTTTATGCCAACCAACCCATCAGATGCTTTGATCTCACTTATTTGGTCCCCTTCTGAATAATGATTCCAAACTATGCTGCAACATCCCCTTCTACTTAGTTACCATGTTGAGCTTGAACATCCACTTGTGCTTAGATTAGTTGGCTCTCCTTGGTATCTTCTTTTTCTTCTTCTTTTAAGAGGTGGGGGTTTGACATCTGCCATCCTTTTGGCCTATGGGCTCGCCTCTTTTTCTTTTTGGGTTCATTTTAGCCTATGGACATGTGTTCTGCAAGTGTCTTGTTTGGAAGCATATTCGACGTCTAAATACCATTTCTCGTAATTTAATACTTGGGTCCACTGAAAGTTTTTGTGTTTCAATATAATGTGGTTAGATAGACCTTTGTTGAGGTCTATATTTACACAAATTATGGAAAAAGTAAATAGTCCTTTCTTTGTTCTTTCAAGGTCCATATTTTCGAATTTATCCAAAGTATTTCCAATATACTTTAGGACCTTATGGTGCCAGAAAGGAAGAGGGAGATTTAGAAGTCTCGCCTATATCAACATTGTAGAGACCACCATATTTGTGGCATTGAATTTTGGGAACCATGGGGTAATGAGAGCCTAACTCTACCCCAAAAGCATGACCCATCATTCAAAACATTCTCCAAATCTTTCTCTCTATCAAATGAAAAATGGAGAAGCCTTTAGAACGGGTGTCCAAGAAGAAAAAAACCCACTAGTGTAATGCTTCATATTTAGGCTAGAAGCCATTAAACCTACAAATAACAACCTTGGAATGGAGTGCAGAAAAGAGATAATTTACCTTTGGAAGATTAACTTCCATGGATGGTACTTGTTCCATTTTTCTACAATGTAGGGGTCGTGGATTATTTTGAATCTAATGTACTAGGATGGAAGTCTTTCCTTTCACTGAATCCCTAAAAGAGACAAAATCGTTGGCATTTCTAGAGCCATATGCTCTGCCACACAACCTTAAATTCAATATAATGGTGGCATAACTCAAAATTCAATAATCCTTCATCTAAAAGGAGTCTTGAAGTAGTTTCCCTTCGAATAAAATACATTGATAAGTTGCAGGGATGCCTAAACTAAACAGAATGCACTATCTCAGATTTCCCACTGTTAGGGTCCAACCCTAACCCCCTCATTTATGTAATAGAGTCGAGCCATAGTTATAGTTAGTTAAAGAGTCAATAAAGCCCATATTAATAATTGTAAGTGGTTGACCCACATTTAAAGAAAGGGACCACAGTTAGTTGCAAATGGGCCATGGTATTAGATAGATGGTATTAAGAGAACCATGGTACTGACCCATGGTATTGCATGTATGAATCCTATATAAAGGATAGAGACTCCCCATTGAGGAGCGTCGTATCTTATTTTGTAATCGAGCTCTGCTCTATTGGAGGTTGCCCCTCGAAGAGGCAAGTGAACATTGCTTTCATCTCTGAATAATAAAATACTTGTTGTTATTTTTAATTTTTATTGTGTTCTGGGTTGTATTTCTTCATATATTTGGTATTTTGGCATCTTATCGCAGGTCAAGAGCATAAGAAGTGGTATCAGAGCGCTTTCTAGGGCCGATGGTATCTCCATTTTTAGCAGAATTTTTTTTAGGCTAGAGACGTGTTTCGGCGTCTTTAAACCATGGGATCTGTCGTTGAGCGCATAAAGTTGCGGATTTGGGGAGGCACGCACGCAGGAAATACAAGAGGTGGTCACGCTTGTTGGAATCCCTTATAACCCCTGTGGGTACCCCTTCGAGTAGTAGCGCATTAGACAGAACCGCGCACAGACTATCTTCCACGTACCCTCTGGGTATATCGGAAGCCCCCTAGGCTCACCTGAAACCTCGTCGTAGATAAACTGTCGACCATCTTGCTGCTACAGTACACCGAGAACAACACTCGGGGAGATTACTCACGCGTATGATAGGGTAGTCGGGTAGTACGGCTAAGGGTACAGTTGATCCTCCTTAGTTAGTGCCCTGAAAGATTGGGCCGAGTACTACTGTTGGACCCTTATGCATATTGCATCTGTAGCACCTGACGCTCCTTGAGACCATAGTTCCCTCGTCTCTCTGAAGATCGCCAATTATCTTCTTTGCCTGATCAAATCTAGCAGTTGGGGTTTTGTCGCCACCGAAACAATCAGATCCACCAGTTCAGGGTCTATCGCCACAGTACCAATCAGATCTATCAGTTGGGGTTCTCTCACCACTGCAGTCCAACTCACATTCAACATTTGAGGGTTTTGCAGGCAGATTTGACCATTTGTGCAAGGAGGCTTGTGGCTCCTATAACCTGGGACGATTCTCGCAGGACATTAGGCAGGATTAAATTTTCTGGAAATTGGCCATTGCAGTATTGATAAGCGGGGAGTAAAACTCCTTTCGGAGTCAAAAAAAGAAAAGTCTGAAGCCTTCCCGGGATGCTTATAAGAGACTTAGCCCATAAGAATCAGGACGATGAGCTGAGCGAGGTGGTACCATTCACTTGTCAGCTTCAATTTTCGGGTGGTCCCAAATTTTTTCAAAGTGACAACAAGTGACCCGGATCTGTGTATGGTAGAAACTAGAGCTCAAGCCATGGCCAACAAGAAGATCGAGACCATTGAAAAATAGTTGGCTTCTTTAACGGACCAGATGCAGACATTCATGGCCACATTCACAAGGGGCAAGTCGGCATTGCAATCGGAGGCACATGGTTTTAATGAAGACCTTGAAGGAGAATCTAGCCATCATCTTCACTTCCATGGAAATCACCAACCTTCCCACCCTTGACCACCCAAGCTGGACATGTACAAATTTGATGGCTCTAATCTGGCAGTATGGGTAGCACAAATGGACCAATATTTCACTCTGAATAACATCGTAGATGATGAAACTAAACTATGTGTGGGAGGCCTTTACTTGGACCAAGAGAGATGGAAATGGTGGTAGTGGCATCAAAAATGCTATCTAGGTAAAATTACTTGGCAGGCATTCGCAAAATCCATTTATGACCACTTTGACCGTGAACCTAATTTTTTGGGTCGTCTTACTAAGCTTCGACAGACAGGCACAATAAAAGACTATATTACAGCCTTTGATACATTGGCCATCTGCACAACAGGTCTAGGTGATGAATTCTACTTGGAATGTTTTATAAGTGGTCTTAAAGAAGCCATCCAATCCCACGTCCGGATGCACCACCCATCCACATTGATGGAAGCTTGCACAAAGGCTATCAAAGTGGAACATGCTTTAGCTTCCTAGTCGCCTCGTCCAAATTTCATAGCCAAGGGATGTCCCACCCAGGCTCAGGGCACTACCCAAACACTTAAGGTTCAAAAGGTGTCCCCCGCATAAATGGCTAAAAGAAGAAAGCAAGGTTATGTTACTACTATGATGACAAATACTCCCCGTGGCATAAATGCAAGGAACCCAAATTCTTTCAAATTGATATTACTAGTCACAACTCATTTGAGGAAGTCCCACCCTTTGAGGGACCAGAGGAGGAAGACGATGACAACTAGCAGGACAATGAGCTCCCAGCTATGCCAAATGAACTAGTTATCTTTCTCCATGCTTTGGCAAGCATTTCTGCTCCCCAAACTCTCAAAATCAGAGGTTTTATTAAACATCACCATGTAGTAGTATTGATTGATAGTGGCAGCATGCATAACTTTATCCATCAGAGAGTCGAAGCTGTTCATTGTTTTGTCAGAGCAGTCTCTAATTTCTAGGTTCAGATTGTTGATGGGGGGACAATGAAATGTGAAGGTCGCTGTGAAAATAACAAACTTCAGGTGGGAGATTACCACCCAAAGACCCACATGTTTGCCGTCAACATGGGTGGTTGTGACATTGTCTTAGGTGTTGAATGGCTCCGCACACTAGGCCCAATCACAATGGATTTCCAGGAGTTATATATGAGCTTTAAGCAGAATGACCACATGCATACCCTCTGCGGACTCTAGGCATGTGCTCCTTCTATCATTAGCTCACATCAAATGGAAAAGTTGTTGAAAAAGGGCCATAATGGAGTTATCGCCCAATTTAATGCCATCCAGGCCATCGAGCCCACTACTCTTCATATTCATCTTGAGATGCAATAGGTCTTAAACCGCCACCCACAGGTCTTTGACAAACCTAATGAGCTTCCACCCTCTAGAGGGGAACATGATCATAGCATCACTTTGGTCCCAGGGGCACAACCACCGAATGTGCACCCATATAGATATCCTTTCGCCCAAAAGAATGAAATTGAAAAAATCATCAAGGAACTCCTGGAAGCTGGTGTCATTCGTCCTAGCATCAATCCTTATTCGTCACTTGTGGTCACGGTGCTCAAGAAAGATGGGAAATGGCGCATGTTTCTAGACTTTAGGGCCCTCAACAAGCTCACGGTCAAAGATAAATTCCCTATCCTGGTTGTTAATGATTTGATGGATGAACTAAATGGTGCTCAATTCTTTACTAAGCTAGATCTTCGCTCGGGCTATCACCAAATACGCATGAAAGAAGTAGACATTCCCAAGACTGCTTTTCGAACTCATGAAGGCCATTATGAATTCCTGGTCATGCCATTTGGTCTCTGTAATGCCCCATCCACTTTTCAGAGCCTCATGAATCACCTGCTCAAACCATATCTAAGAAAATTTGTCCTTTTTTTCTTTGATGACATTCTCATCTACAGCCTCACCTGGGAAAAACATCTTCAGCATGTACAACTACTCTTGCAACTGCTCCAGAAGTATAAATTATTTGTAAAATTGTCCAAGTGCTCTTTTGGCATGGAAGAAGTCGAGTATTTGGGCCACATTTTGGGGCGTGAAGGTGTTAGGGTGGATTCCAAAAAGATCCAGGCACTGTAGGATTGGCCCCAACCAAATACCTTGAAGAGTTTGAGAGGATTCTTGGGTCTCACAGGCTACTACCGCAAATTTGTCCGCAATTATGGCCGCATTGCTAAACCCCCCACTCACCTTCTCAAGAAAAATTCATTCCTCTGGATTGATGAAGCACAACAAGCATTTAGGGCTCTCAAACAGGCCATGTGTTCCACTCCTATATTGGCACTACTCGACTTCACCAAATCTTTTGTGATTGAATGTGATGCTTCAGGTACGGGTATTGGGGTTGTCTTAATGCAGGAAGGTCAACCCTTGGCTTTCACCAGCCAACAACTAAGTGGGAAACGTCTGGGACAATCTACCTATGAGAAGGAGATGATGGCCATCTTACATGCAGTAGATACCTGGCGACCATACTTATTGGGGCGACATTTCCAAATCTGCACAGACCATCAAAGCCTCATATATTTTTTGGAGCAATGTCTATCCATGCCACATCAAAATAAATGGCTAGCCAAAATGCTAGGATATGATTATGAGATAATTACAAGAAAGGGCACGAAAATGTAGTAGCGGATGCTTTATCACGCCAATTTAAGGATGACAACACCCTACTAGAAATCTCTCTTCCCATTCCAGATTGGATTGAAGAAGCCCACAAGGAATGGTTTTCACATCTTTCTCTCTCCCAACTCATTAATAACTTGCTAGCAGATCCTAATTCAACAGTGGGCTACTCTTGGAAGAATGAGATTCTTTGCTACAAGGATAGAGTAGTGATATCACTGACATACACCCTCAAAATGCACATTTTGGTAGAGTTGCACTCATCTCCCACTACACGTCATGCAGGCTTTCAGAAGACTTATGCTCACGCTCATCATTCCTTCTTTTGGACGGGCATGAAAACTGACATTCTTACTTTTGTAGCTAAATGTGATGTGTGTTAATGCCACAAAGGAGAAACAATCAAGTCCCTAGGCACCTTACAACCATTTCCCATCCCTGCCTCAATCTAGACAGATGTTTCTATGGATTTCATTACTGGTCTTCCGAAGTCAGGAAACAAGTCAGTCATCATGGTGGTTGTGGACAAACTTTCTAAGTATGCTCATTTTTGCGCCCTACCCCACCCATTTACCCCCACTTTGGTGGCTCAATCTTTCATGGACCAGATCTTCAAACTGCATGGCATGCCCACTTCCATTATGTCTGATTGTGACCCAATCTTCACCAGTAACTTTTGGCAAGAAATTTTCAAGCTACAAGGCACCCAACTCCAACTAAGTACTTCCTATCATCCCCAAATTGATGGTCAAACTGAAGCAGTCAACAAATGTTTGGAGACCTACCTCAAGTGCTTCACTTTAGAAAAGCAACATCAATGGGTACAGTGGTTACCTCTAACTGAATGGTGGTATAATACTAACTATCATGCCGCCACCAAGATGACTCCATATGAAGCAGTGTATGGTCAACTCCCCCCTTCACCTACTTCTTATATCCCTGGATGCTCTAAGGTGCAAGCAGTGGATCAACTCCTATAGAACTGTGCAACCATGCTAGCCCGTCTCAAAGATAATCTCCATCAAGCTCAGAATCGCATGAAGCAACAAGCAGACCAACATCGTTCAGAGTGCACATTTCAAGAAGGGGATCAGGTATTCTTGAGGCTGCAACCATACAAGCAAACATCACTCAAAGACAAGGGCCATCAGAAATTATCTCCAAAATTCTACAGACCTTATCAAATACTTCAGTGCATTGGAGAAGTAGCCTACAAGCTAGCCTTGCCACCAACTGCAAAATTCCATCCTGTCTTCCATGTATCATGCCTCAAGAAAGTGGTGGGGAACAATTGCAGAATTCAAACCAGTCTACCTGAATTAGATGAATAAGGTTCACTCTGGCTCTAACCTGAACAGGTCCTCGACACGTGAGAATGACATTTGTGCAGCCGCACGATCAAGGAAATCCTCGTCAAGTGGAAAGACACCTCTCAAGAAGATGCGACCTGGGGACCAGCCACTATTCGTCAGCAGTTTCCGCAGCTTTAGCCTTGAGGAAAAGGCTGCTTTTATGGGGGAGGGCATGTTCGAGTCCAACCCTAACCCCCTTATTTATGTAATAGGGTTGAGTCATAGTTATAGTTAGTTAAAGAGTCAATAAAGCCCATATTAATAATTGTAAGTGGTTGACCCACATTTAAAGAAAGGGACCATAGTTAGTTGCAAATGGGCCATGGTATTAGATAGATGGTATTAAGAGAACCATGGTATTGACCCATGGTATTGCATGTATGAATCCTATATAAAGGATAGAGCCTCCCCATTAAGGAGCATCGTGTCTTATTTTGTAATCGAGCTCTGCTCTATTGGAGGTTGCCCCCTCGAAGAGGCAAGTGAACATTGCTTTCATCTCTGAATAATAAATACTTGCTGTTATTTCTCATTTTTTTCTGTGTTATAGGTTCTATTTCTTCGTATATTTGGTATTCTGGCATCTTCTCACAGGTCAAGAGCATAACACCCACCAAGTTTGAGTTCCTGGTCCAGAATAAGGAGGACTTTCCATTAATTTTCTTAAGAAAATTTGAAAAGATTCCTTTCCTATCTTCGCATGTCTTTCAACCATGATATAGAAGGGAGAAAGGGTTGGACTTTTATGGAATGACAGGTCCCTCTTGTGTGCAGGAACCTTTGATTTTGCTACCTCCAAGTCAAAAGAAGCAGGGAAAGTAAGAAGGCCCGTAGCATGTATTTCATGCCCCAACCTAAAATGGATTTCATTTTGCAAGTGCCTTGAACGAACAATCCCCCAGCCAGTTCATCGAATCTAGGGACACATGGGCGAACTCTGTATCATGGCTACATATATGCCATGAGCCCAAATGAAATGAGGCAATAAGGAAGGGAGCCATTGCTTAGCTACGAAGGTCTTTTACAAGCTGCTACAAAAGGTTAAAAAAACCTCATACACCTAACCCTAGAGCCACCAACAAACTTTGTTGAGGAGAAAAATGGAACTATCACATTATTTCAAAAGCTCCCCTCCTTTGAGTATCTCGATCTCAAAGATTGCGACAACGCCATTTGAAAATATGCAAGTGAAAAAAACCCTAGTGCATTACACAACCTCCATTATTTTTTCCACTATAAAACCCCATATGATAGCCTCAAATATATCATGAAGTATGTGCTTAATTAATTACCATTATAAAAAAATATTAAATATTAAAATGATATCTAACTTTTTTATTTGGTTATTTATTAATTTACACAAGGATTTGAACTTTAAAAAAAGATTAGTAATACATCCATCTACCAAGTCCCTATTCTAAAATAAAATAAAATTATTATAAAGTTAAAATAAAGATTTAAGTAGTTTCCCTTCGAATAACAAACATTGAGAAGTTGCAGGGATGCCCAAACTAAACCGAATGCACTGTCTCAGGTTTCCCACTAGGTTCGAGTTCCTCGTCGAGAACAAGGAGGACTTTCCATTATTTTTTTTAAGAAAATTTGAAAAAAAACATTTTTTGTCTTTGCTTGTCTTTCGACCATGATAGAAAGTGGATAAAGGGTTGGACTTCTATGGAATGACAGGTCCCTCTTATGTGCAGGAACCTTCGATTTTGCAGTCTCCAATTCAAAAGAAGCAAGGAGAGTAAGAAGGCCCGTAGCATGTAATCCAGGCCAAAACCCAAAAGGGCTTTCATTTTGCAAGTGCCTTGAACGAACAATCCCCCAACCAGAGCATCGAACCTAGGGACACATGGGCGAACTTTGTATCATGGCTACATATATGCCATGAGCCCAAATGAAATGAGACAATAATGAAGGGATCCATTTCTCAGCTACAAAGGTCTTTTACAAGCTGCTACAAAAGGTTAAAAAAACCTCATTACCTAAGCCTAGAGCGACCAACAACCTTCGTTGAGGAGAAAAATGGAACTATCACATTGTCATGCGGAAAGAGTCGATTTTGCGGACAAAACCGACCTCCCTAGAAGCAAAGGCTTTCTAGTGACAAACAAGACAAATAAACACTACCTTTCTCTAAACATGCATTTAGAATACAAGTAATCAGGTGATTATAACATACCTTTAGTCCAACGCTTTGTAGTAGTCCAGCCTCGCCGATCCGGATGAGCTCCTCCTTCTCTTCGAAACCTGCATTCACTAACAAGCCAAAAGATTAAATAGCACCTGATAAACTCATAAAATAACACATATCCATCATACAGACCAAGGAGTATATGAAACAAATGATGAATAACAATCTGTTGAGAAAAATGAGTTCATTTGTATTAAGTGGAAACAAAAGAAAGCATTACAACCTGAGCCTTGGTGTTGTGCAAGTCCCTCCTAGGGTCCAGCAAGAGTTTTCCTTTACTTTGATCAGCTCACCCACTTCCAAATAAGGCTAGGAAAGGATGGGAATCTCTCCTCTCAAGCTTTACAAGGGAGTCCTAATTCCAGTAGCATCTACCCTTAGGAATGTTCAGCTTTCAACCTCCCCTCCCTCTGGCCCAATGCCTGTATTTATAGTGCTCTAGAGGAAGTTATTCAGGTCCACCATCAATGGGATAAGCCCCTCTTTGGATGGGATAGCTCCCCTCTTGATGGGATAAGTTCCTCTTTCATAGGGATACATGAACCATCTGGAGGCACTCCATACACGTCAAACAAGCTTCTAGCATGCTCTAGAAATGACCACAAGTAACTTTTTTGGAGTGAAACTTGCGCCTTTTGACCTTTACAGGAGTACGCACCCTCCCCTTTACAGACAAAGCGTACAAGTACGCAGGTATTGTGAACTTGGGGTGCGTACACGCAGGTAAGGCTAAGAGAAACTACGTACCCAGAGATATATAGATTTTTAAAGACTTTCTCTCTTTCTTGGAGTTTGACATGGAGAGCAGAGGTATGAGACTTGCCAAGGAGGATAGTATGACAGTTGATGGAGCCATACTAATTGCAAATAGTCATGGTGACAAATTTTAGTGTAACACACATTATTTCAAAAGCCTGCCTCCTTTGAATATCTTGATCTCAAAGCTTGCAACAACAACATTTGAAAATATTCAAGTAAAAAAACCTTAACGCGTTCTGCAATTGCCACTATTTTTTCCACTATAAAACCCCATATGACAACCTGAAATATATCATGAAGTATATGCTTAATTAATTACAATGATAAAATTATTAAATATCAAAATGATATCTAATTTTTTTTAATTAATTAATTTACAGAGTGATTTGAAATTTAAAAAAATATTTAGTGATACATCCATCCACCAAGTCCCTATACTAAAATAATATAAAATTACGCCAAAGCCATTCTCGCTGTGGACTTTTGATGTCTAGACGTTGTTCATTGTTGCGAATCAATGATCATAGTTTTCGTCCTCCTTAGGCTTATCCAAATTTGACACGTAAACCTCCCACTGTTTGACATGTGAACCTCCCACCGCCTTGTCTTGCTCACCACAAGTCGTTTGACACATGAACCTCCCACCGTCTTGGTCTTGCTCACCGCAAGCTTGACTGTCTGGCTTGTCTTCATGGTGTCTAGCTTGTTTAGCTTGGGGTCTACTCCAAATGTTATTACTTCAGACCCTAAGGTGGTCAGAGAGTTGCTGATCTCCCCTCATTTCTCCAACAGAACCCTCAAATAATCTGCACAATAGTTGTTGTTTGGGAGAACCATTGGTTTGGCCCCAAATGGAGACTACTAGAAGTTGTTAAGGATAATTTCTTCTGCCCATCCTTTTTCTCGTCGTAAAATTGTTGCACATGAAGTTGGATGCCAAGCTGATGTTGTTGAAATGCTTGTCAAAATCCAAAATGAATATCAATTTAATGGGGTTGTTAGGCTTAGAGGGAATCTCCAAGGAGTTGCTCTGAACAATTTCATGGGAAGTGTTTTTGGAAGGAGGTTTGATATGGGTTCTGAAATTGAAGAAGTCAAGAACCTGCGAGCAAAGTTGGATGAGGGGTTTCAACTGCTGGTAGCTTTTAACTCGGTTGATCATCTCCCATTTTTTGTGATACCAACACGCCGACTTTTCTCATAAAGTGGACCATGGTTGAGTTGGTTCTGAATCCTGAAGCTCAGAAGAAAGCTCAGGTAGAGCTGGACCAAGTAGTCGGGCGTGAGCAAAGCATTAGGGATGAGGATATTCCTAAGTTTTCGTATCTCCATCGTTCTAGTATGGTGCTCGCAGGAGATGGCATTACAGCCACAGTGGAAGGGGAGGATTGGCTTCATCTTGATTTCCTCTAGTGCGTTGCTTTCTTCTTGCCTAAGGATGAAGGAAAGGCTTTTCTGGAGAGCTTGTGTTTAAAGGTTCAAAGATTCACTTTTGAGGAAAGGTCATGTTTAAAGCTTTAAAGATTCACTTTCGAGGAGAAAAAATGGGGTGGATTTTCAGATGCTTGCGTGTTAAAGCTAAGGAGTGACCGCATTTTCAAAGCTGCTCTGTCGGGGTGCAATTTCAGAGGCATGCTTGTTTGGCTACTCTATCAGGGTGATTTTTCAGAGGCTTTCGTGTTGAAGATAAGGAGCGACCATGCAACAACCTCTTGGCTACTCCATCGCATGTGAAGAAGAGTATCCATGTGAAGAAGAAATTGAACGGTGTACATGGCGCCTTTTGTGGACTTGAATATGTGTGAATAGACTTCCTTTCCGTTAAATTTATGTTGTTTTTTCATGTTCATTTTTGTATGTGCATTAAGGATTTTAAGAGGACTTTAATATATGGTGAAGCTATCGTATCTCTAAGCGATGGTGAAGGAGAATTTACAAATGCATCGGCCTGGTCCCCTTTTGTCATGGGTTCGTCTGTCAACTTAGGATGTGGACATGGCAGGTGGATTCTGTGTTCCATTTGGTACGACCGCCATGGTGAATATGTGGTTCATTACTCACGGTCTGGCAAATTTGGGAATTGTCAAATGAGTTTCGCCCCGAGAGGTTCGTTGAGGGGGAGGGTGGCAAAAATGTGGATGTAAGGGGGAATGATTTGAGGCTTGCACCTTTTAGTGCAGGTCGCCAAGTCTGCCATGGGAAGGCTCTGGGTCTTGCCACTATGAATATCTGGGTGGCCAAGTTGTTGCATCATTTTCAACAGATTCCATTGTGGATGTCCAACCATTTGCTTGTAGGCAGAGTTAGCCCAATAAACTTTGTCATTGGAATTCAAGATGAGAGCAAGACAATTATCTGCTTCAAATTGTCCTTCTATTTCCTCCATTGAGCCACACAGGGGAGAGGTTTGCAAGTTGGTATCATTTATGCACTCGACCAACAAAATCGACCCCATAAGGGTAGTTGGTGTCAGTTATGCACTCAACCAACACAATCGACCCCACAATTCTTTGTCCCTACGACGTTATCACGATAGATTTCTTTATGTGTGGAGAATCCATCATGTCCTTGTTCTGAGGAGCTAGGGAGAATTTCTTGGCAAAACCCCACAAAGTTTCCCGGGAAGAGGAGTTGTCAAGCTTCAAACCAAGTTGGTGCTTGTGAAGACTAAAAGTTGCCAGGGGCTTCGGGATGCCGAGGTCCAAGGGAGATTCAACGACCCTCTTGTATGAGTGATTGTACCATATGACTTGGTGGGAATGGGAATCATCGGTCATTATTACAGGATCACAAGAGGTAGAGTATATGTGTTCTAAGAAGGATATGTCCAGAAGTGGCATGGGCACTAGGGTAGGGGAAGGGGAAAAACTCATCTTGGGACTGGCGAGACTGAGTTGCGACATCAAATGGCCACGCTCGTTGATGTATAATATCTACATGTTGTTGTCATGGTCATTGTCGTTGCTCTCTCTACTGGATAAATTGGATAGAAAATAAGTGGAAGGTGATGATTCTTTGTGGTGGGGAGTGATTGGAAGGAGTGGGAGAGTTACGAGATCGTGTCTATCTACTTCAAGGGTTATGAGTCACTGGGAATTCAACACAACATTGGCTTCCGATTGCAAAACAACATAACCTTGCAATAGAGCCTTCAAATAGCAAAACACCATTGGGAATTTCCATCTGCTCTTGCACATTAGGGCCAGGAGGGTCTAGGGTTCAGTACTGACATCACTTTAACACAACCGACACTTCAATTTTTCCCCCTGTGTTTTTGTTACTAATTTCTTGATCCTTCGGGGTTCCTTTGCATCTCTCAGTGCAATTGCTAATTCTTATTAACTTAAAATAAATAAACAACAAATTATTTACACATCTCCTACCAAGATAGTTATCCTTATAATTACCACAATTTCGAAAGAATTCTTAAAGGTGATTTCAAAGATTCCCTCGATCTTCATGAACTTACCAAGATAGTTGTCTTTATAATTACCGCAATTTCGAAAGAATTCTTAAAGGTGATTTCAAAGATTCCCTCTATCTTCATGAACTTACCAAGATAGTTGTCCTTATAATTACCGCAATTTCAAAAGAATTCTTAAATGTGATTTCAAATATTTCCTCTATCTTCACAAACTTACCAAGATAGTTTTCCTTATAATTACCGCAACTTTGAAAGAATTATTAAAGGTGATTTCAAATATTCCCTCAATCTCCATGAACCTACCAATATAGTTGTCCTTATAATTACCGCAATTTCGAAAGAATTCTTAAAGGTGATTTCAAAGATTCCCTCGATCTTCATGAACTTACCAAGATAGTTGTCCTTATAATTACCACATGTTATGCAACCAACTCACAAAATAGAAGAAAATATAGATCAACGACTTCAAAATCAGCCTCTTCGAGGGGGAAACCTCCTTTACATTACACACATGAAGAATTCTTGGATGATTCAAATGACAAAACCTCCTTTCTATATATAGGAGTCTAAGTGGTCACAATATAATTAGAGACGACATAAAAATAATAATGTAAGGGCATAACAATAACAATAGTGGGCTTCTATGGGGCATAATAATAACAATATGGGGACGAAATGGGCACAACAACAATAATAAGGGGCTACAATGACAATAATAATAAGGGAATACACTAGTATTATATGGATCTAACATGCCCCTCCCCTTGAAAAAAGTTTTGTCCTTAATGCTTGAGTAGTTATGGATGCTTCTGTATAAAATTCTCACCCTCCCATGTGGAATATTCAGCGGGTAAGTTCTTTCACTTGTTGAGATACTCTGAAATTGATCGACTTAGTAGCTGTCGATTACTTGTTTCTGTGACTGCTTCAAGTTCCAATATGATTTTTCCTTCCTCGTCAAGTTCTGGAAATATTGTTTGAACTGGGAGCTTGTCACCTATAACCTTTTTTAAGCATGACACATGGAAAACTGGGTGCACTCAGGAAGATGCATGAAGCTCCAATTTGTATGCCATATGACCAATCTTTTGTAACACCTTGTACATACCATAATACTTTGGTGATAATTTATTGTCTTTCTTATCTTGCTTGAGGGACATTTGTTTGTATGGTTGTAGTCATAGAAATACCCAGTCACCTGCATCAAAACTTCTTTTGTTGTGATGTTGATTTTCCTGTTGTTTTATTCTATTCTGTGCCAAAGTGAGGTTATACTTTAAGAGTTGGAGAACTTGTTATCGATGCTCGATGTGATCTTCCACTGCTTGAACCTTATAATTTTCTCTTAAATATGATGTGATGGACGGTGGATGATATCCATAAAGTGCCATAAATGGGGTCATTTTTGTTGCAGTATGGAAGGAAGTGTTATACCACCATTCAGCTAGAGGCAACCACTTAACCCATTGTGTTTGTTTATCCGATACAAAGCAACGAAGATATCCTTCCAAACATTTGTTCACTATCTCAATTTGCCCATCAGATTGGAGATGATAAGATGAACTATGAGCTAACTGAGCACCCAGACAAGAAAATAATTTTGTCCAAAAATTTCCAGTGAAAATGGGATCTCTGTCTCTTACAATAATCTTTGGGTTTCCATGTAGCTTTTGAATTGTTTCCATAAATTTAGTAGTAATTGTACTAGCTTTAAATGGACGAGATAATGCATAAAAGTGTGCATACTTGGTAAGTCTATCAACTACCACCATGATGACACTCTTTCCTTCGAACTTGGTTAAACCTGTGATAAAATCCATTGAAACCTCCTCCCAATGTTGACTTGGGATGGATAAAGGTTGTAACAGACTCAGGGTCTTAATTTTCTCAACTTTATTTTGTTGGCAAACCAAAAATTCCGCCACAAACTTTTGAATATTAGATTTAAGGTTATCCAAAAAAAAATCCTTCTTAACCCTGTGGTAAGTTTTTAAAAATCCTGAGTGCCCTCCTAAGGGAGAGGTGTGCGATTCCAGAAGAATATTTTGTTTGAGTTGGGAATTCTTACAGAGGTAAAAGTGATCTTTGTACCATAACGAATCATTTTTCCAACTAAATGTATCAGATGTACTGGGATCTTGCTGCAACTTTTGAATTACTTCCCACACTTCTTCATCATTCTTCCATTCATCCATTGCTTCGTTTATCCAAACTGGTTGGATAATATAAATGGCATAAAACAATGCTTCCACATCCTCATCCTTTCTTGAAAGTGCATCTGCAACAAAATTTTGCTTCCCTTTTTTATAGATGATTTCAAATTCATAACCCAACATCTTTGTGACCCATTTTTGTTGCTCTTATAAAGATAATCTTTGTTCTAAAAAGTATTTAAGACTATCATGATCTGTTTTTACCTTGAAGTGTCTTCCCATTAGGTAAGGTCGACATTTCTTAAGTGCATGTAGTATTGCCAACATTTCCTTCTCATAAATAGCTTTATGTAAATACTTTCCTTTGATTAGACGACTTTCAAAAGTAACAGGTCTTCCTTCTTGCATTAAAACAACACCAATTACATTTCCTGAGGCATCACATTCCACAATAAATGTTTTTGTGAAGTCTAGCATAGCTAAGACTTGTGCTTGGCACATTGGTTCTTTCAAATGTTAAAAGGACTTCGTTGCTTCTGGAGTCCAAGAAAATGCATCTTTCTTCAGTAATGTTGTTAGATGTGTTGCTATTCTCCCATAATTCTTAACAAACTTATGATAATACCCTATCAACATGAGAAATCCTCGCAAATGCTTTATGGATGTGGGGATTTTCCATTCCTTAATGGCTTTAATTTTGCTAGGGTCTAGCTTAACACCTTCATGAGATACAATATGACATAGATATTCCACCTCTTGTACTCCAAAGAAACATTTGGAGGTTTTTGCATATAATTGTTTCTCCTCCAATAGTTTGAGCACCCTGTCAACATGTTGAACATGATACTTCCAAGACTTGCTGTAGATTAGTATATCATCAAAAAATACTAACACAAATTTTCTAAGGAAGGGTTTGAAAATGGAATTCATCAAACCTTGAAATGTAGAAGGTGCATTGGTAAGGCCAAAAGGCATGACCAAAAATTCATAATGATCCTCATGAGTTCTAAATGTTGTTTTCGAAATGTCTTCAGTCTTCATTCCGATTTGATGATATCCTGAACAAAGATCCAGCTTGGTGAAGTAAATTGCTCCATATTACTCATCAATGACAGGAATGGGAAATTTATCTTTAATAGTGAGCTTGTTGAGATCCCTATAATCTGAACACATGTGCCATGATCCATCCTTCTTGTGCACCAATACTACTAGAGCAGAGAAAGAACTTTGACTAGGTTGAATTATACCAGCCTCCAACATTTATGCAACCATACGTTCAATTTCACTCTTTTGGGCATATGGATATGTGTAAGACTTGATGTTTGGAGGAACACTTCCTGGAATCAAATGAATAGTGTGATCATGATCATGAATAGGTGGGATACCTTTGGGAGTCTCAAATACCTTGAATGATTGTCCAAAATTTTTTGGAGATTTGGAGAAATAGATGATTTCGATGTGGGAACCTCTAGCGAACATACTTGTGCAATTACGCCCCATTATTCTTTCTTTAGAAGATTTTTCATGTTGTTAGAGCTGATTATCTTTCCTGGTTTCCCCGCAATACCCCTTAATTCAAATTCCTTTCCTTCCCAAAAAAAATTCATGAAAAGTTCTTGAAAATTAAAAGCTATCGTACCCAAAGTTTGTAGCCATTGGACTCCTAGTACAACACCAACACCACCCACTGGAATGGAAAGCATTGGACTATTCAATACATATTCTCCCATGGATAGCTTGATATTGTGGCACTTTCCAAAGCAATTTATGGTTCCTCCATTTGCAATCATCACTTGACACTATGGTGTTGGATATAGGAAGCAATTCAATTCCTTGGTTATCTTACAATGAATAAAATTATGGGTGCTACTCGAATCAATCAACACTATTACATTTTTCTTCTTGATATGTCCTTCTATCTTGAGGGTTTGAGGAGTGGTAATTCCTACTAATGCATTACAAGATATGGTCAGATTCATTTCTTGTTTCTCTAGGGTTGGTTCCTAGTGTATGTCCTCTTCTTTTGACGTTTCTTGTTTCTTTTCTTCCTCCTTTTCACAATCTATGTAAAATAATTTCTTCTGAGCACACTTATGACCTTTAGTGTATTTTCTATCACCACTATAACAAAGCCATTTTGCTCTTTTTTCTTCCAATTGTTGTGGTGTCAACCTTGTAGGTTGTGGAAGGCTAAGGGCATAAACACTTCCATCTTTATAGTTGTGAGTGGTAGGCTTCCTTGTTTCCATAATTTTGCTTTCAATTTTTCTTGCCAACCTGAATGCCTTCTCCAATGAATCGGGTTCCCAAAGGTGAACCTCATGTTGGATGTTATCCTTTAAAGTCCCTATGAACACATAAATCCTATGCTCCTCTAGAATATGTTTTACCCTTATATTCAATTTTTAGAAGTCCTCAATGTGCTCCCCCATTGAACCCTTTTTTTTTAGATTTATCAATTGGCTAAAGAATGTGTTGCTTTTTGTATCCTCATAATGTGCTATCATTTCCTCCATAAAAATTGACCAAGTGACAATTTGTTTATGAGAGCAAAGCCATCGATACCATACAAACTAATTGGGTTCTAAATATAAAGTTGTAATGCGTATCTTTTGTGTGTTTTTCACATTATGGAGATCAAAATATTGCTTCATCTGTAGTATCCATGTTATGGGATCCTTGCCATCAAACTTCCTCATATCGATCTTTGGAATATGGTGGGTCTTCAGTCCAATGTTAGAATCTATGAAATCATGATTAACGTTTCTTTTGTTCTCATCATGAGTTTCCTCTACTACCTTTTCTCCATTAGGAAGCATTTCTTGTAGCAACTTTGTCAAACCTCCCTTCAAATCTTTAATGTTGCCTTTCATACCATCCATCTTAGCTTCTATTACTTTTTGTGAGAGTGAAATTTGTTGCACTTGGTCTTGTAATTTGAAAATATCATGTTGCAGTTCTTCCTCTTCTTCATGAGTCATAGTAGAGCTCTCGGGTGGCTTACTAGGTGTTTCAATTTTCTTTCTTCAAGGGCATAAATTAATGCTAATTTTCTTCACCATTCCCTTTTAATTACTTCAAAATAAATTTTCAAACAAAACTTATGAAAATTTTAAAAGGACTACATACATTTTTTCTGCTTTTTAGGAGCTCGATGTTGAATTTGTTGTATCTCTGTAATTTCAGATCCCCAAGGTCTGAAATTTCGTCCTGTGGTAGCCCTCTGAGTCCTATTTCCAACCTCAGAAGTTTGATCAAGATTGGTGTTGATTTGGGGTAGCATCAGATGTGCTATAGCCACAAAATTTGGTGGAGAGGCTAAGGCACAGGAGATCTCCAATACCTAGAAAGGGTTTGGGCAGATTCTAAACAGTTTGGGAGATATTAAAATAATTAATATTTTTAATGGAGTCGCTAAGTCTAAACTTAGGGAAATTAAAATATTAATGTCAATTAATATAAAACTGTATTAGAATGGTCCAAAAGTCATGGATCAAGCCATATCTAATCTTAGTCGTTGATTAGGGACTTATTCTCGACCGTTGATTTGTTAACGAGAAAAGTATAAGAGGAGGCTTGAGGGTCACTTGGAGAACACACCAAGAGATCAAGATTTTGACTTTCTGGGCTGGGTTTGCTGAGAAAGTCGAGAGAGTGATCTGGATTTGCTGCAGAGGGGTAGTGAATACATAAGCAGAGAGGCAGAGATAGTGCTGGGAGGATCAATGTAATAGTCGAGAAAGATGAAGTAGAGGTCAGAAGCTGGAACTGTCGGGAACAACTAGAACTACCAGGAAAGTTGATGCAGAGGGCAGAAGCCGGAACTATCGGGAACAACCGGAACTGTCGTAACTGCCGGGAAAGTTGATGCAGAGGGTAGAAGCTAAAACTGCCAGGAACAACTAGAATTGCCATGAACTATCAGAACTGTTGGGAAAGATGACGTAGAGGGTAGAAGCTGGAACTGCCAGGGACAACCGGAACTATCAGAAGTACCTGAAAAGATGACACAGAGGGTAGAAGAGGCTGACGCAGGGGTTTTTCGTGGGGCAGATTGGAGCTGAGGAGCTGCCAAAGTGTTTATCCAGGGTTTCAGCCAGAGCATCTGTCTCCGAAGGAGAGGTATTACTGCCAAGATTTTTCTCTGTTGGGTGAGCCGAATTTGGCACCCAGATTGTATTCTGAAACTGCTTAATAAATCAAACCCTCAAATAGCTGCACCAATTTTCTCGCATTGGGTTTTCCCGAGGACATTAGTCCAAAAATAATGGTGTCATTTGTCTGCTTGTTTCTGTTTCCTTCAGTTGATGGTCTGTAATGTGTTGAGCATGTACTTGTGTTTATTTTCAGTGTTTACATGGTAAATAACTTGTTAATTAATCAAAACAAGTAGGAAGGAATAAATCAGAAAGTACATGGAGGGTTTCTAACTGTTAGATTTAGAAACTTGAACATGGTATTAGAGTGTGGTTGCAGATCACAAGATAACTGAGGACATCAGCTGAGCAGAGCAGCAGCATCAGAAAATAGTTGTCTGAGTGACAGGTGTTGTTTCTAGCAGCAAAACAATAAGGAAGGGGTGACGAAATGCCTGCATCATCAAGTACGGGCCAAGAAGAGGCTGCAAAGAGTTTGAGGGAGGCAAAGACAAGCTCACGCAAAGCCACGTAGAGGCCAGGAGGGCTGAGACAATTGGCTTGGGGAGCTAGTTTGTTGGTGTTGGGACTGCGTAGAGCCTAGGAGCTCTCACCTTCAGGTCGCTGGGGTTTAGGAGGTTGTGGATAAGTTGCAAAGTGGAGCTGGTGGGTACTGTTGTCAGAACAGTACCTAACAAGGCAAAGCCAAGGAGGACGGAGTTGCTACCGAGGGTTTCTAGCCGAGAAATCCGGATCAATGGTGCGGTTGCACAGACGATTAGAGTAGGGGGCATCTCAACATCGGCAGAAGGATTTCCAGGAGGGAAATTGAGGCTCAGAGGGAGTCACATCGAGAAATTCCAGGAGGGAAGTAGAAGAGCAGTGGAATGGCACTACACGGAGTAAGAGACCAAGACATACTAGACGGAGACTTAAACTTCGTAGTCTGGAAGGCCAGAATCTTATCCGTACTTGACAAAAATCATGTCAAGCACTTCGCCTTAAAGAGGATAGCGGTCCCACTTGACCCAAATGACAATGACATGTATGAGGAAGCAATGGCAAGGGCTAAGAGTATCATTCTTGATGGGGTAAAGGATCATATAGTAACGCATATTGCCAAGAAGAATACGGCACGAGAGATGTGGGAGGCCCTCACAAAGTTGTATTAGCATACTTTCGTGCAGAGGAAGATGCTCCTAGAAAATCAGTTGCGGTCATACCAGATGCAGAAGGGAGAACAGATCGACACCTTCCTCGATCGATTGAAGGAGATTTGAGATCAAATGACTTCCATAGGGGCTACACCAGATCCAGAGTTGATGGTGAGAACAACCCTAAATGCAGTCTCAGAAGACTGGGAGGTGTTTATCCAGAGCATACTGGGCAGAGCAACCCTTCCAGATTCGGAGGGAATGTGGGCGGCTCTTCGCCAAGAAGAGATCAGGAGGGTGACCAAGACGGGAAGCAGCAGCAAGGGGATCAGAATCAAGAAGGAGGAGGAGGTGGATGTTGCCCTAGCATCTGAGGGTAAGCAAGAAAAGTGGAAGAAGAAGGATCTCTCCAAGGTCAAATAGTTCCACTGTGGGGAGTTGGGTCATTATGCGACCCAGTGTCCAAGGAAGAAGAGCAAGGGAGAGGGCTTCTGAGACCAAGGCTGTGCCAACAAGGGTGGAGAAAGAAGTAGATACAAATGATGACTATGCCATGAGTGCTCATGTGCCACTTGAGAGGAAGTGGCGGGACATTGACCTGTAGTCAGACGGACTATAGGTGATGAGGGGCAGGATCCTTGAGGTACCCAACCTCTTGGATTATACCTTTCTACAGGAGCCCTGAAGAGGAGTAGCAAGACTGGCGGATTTCAGTAGAGGCGAATGAGGATGGAGTAGCAGAGAGAGCTACAATGCAGGATTCCCAGGACATCACGAGGCTAGTAGGCTGCAACAGTGCAAGAGGCACGAGAGTGTTGCACCAGTGCAAGATGACACAGAGAGGTGTCCAACGATGATAGATGTAGGGAATTGTTGCAGCAACGCAGAGGTCAGAGAGGGAGCACTTGTTAGTGATAGAGGGAGCTTTAGCATCGGGAGTGTCTCTAGCCTGACAAAGATGATAGAGTTGGGAGATTAGTTACTTACTTCTCAGTAACTGAGTTGCAGAGCAGTAGTTAGGAGTGGCGAGGCTATGGGCAACACGATGCAGCATGATGAGAGGGGATACAGTGAAAATGCAACAGTGGTAGTGGTAGGGCCATGGACAGCAGCACAGATGTAGAGGAAGCTGTCATACAGATGCAATAGTGGCAATGACAGAGCCATGGGTGGCAGTACAAGATGCAGCAGTACAGATGATAGGCAGCAGGCTTAGCATCAGGGACGGGGTTAAGGATCATATAGTACCACATATTGCCGAGAAGAATATGGCACGAGAGATGTGGGAGGCCCTGACCAAGTTGTATCAGCATACTTCTGTGCAGAGGAAGATTCTCCTAGAAAATCAGCTGCGATCATACCATGTGCGAAAGGGAGAATAGATAAACACCTTCCTTGGTCAATTGAAGGAGATCCGAGATCAGCTGACTTCCATAGGGGCCACACTAGATCTAGAGTTGAGGGTGAGAATAGCCCTAAATGCAGTCTTAGAAGACTAGGAGGTGTTTGTCCAGAGCATACTAGGCAGGGCGACCCTTTAAGATTGGGAGGAAATGTGGGTGGCTCTTTTCCAAGAAGAGATCATGAGGGTGACCAAGACGGGAAGCAACAGTAAGGGGATCAGAATCAAGAAGGAGGAGGAGGTGGATGTTGCCCTAACATCTAAGGGTAAGCAAGAAAAGCGGAAGAAGAAGGACCTCTCCAAGGTCAAATGCTTCCACTGTGGGGAGTTGGGTCATTATGCGACCCAATGTCGGAGGAAGAAGAGCAAGGGAGAGGCTTCTGAGACCAAGGCTATGCCAGCAAGTGTGGAGACAGATGATGATTGCGCCATGAGTGCTCATGTGCCATTTGAGAGGAAGTGGGGGGACATCGAGCTGTAATCAGACGGACTATAGGAGATGAGGGGTAGGATCCTCGAGGTACCTGTTGTGGCCAGCAACCACCCCCCCCCCCCCCCCTTTTTCATTTAAGTGTTGTCCAAAATACTAAATGAATGGGGACCCTTAGTTAAAATTTAGGAAAAGCAAGAGTTTCCTTTCTTCAAAATAAGGTTACCATCGTAAGCTTAGGAAGATCTTTTGAATACTTTAAAACCTAAGTTTATGATAAGAAAAATCTAAAAAAAGTCGCATCATAAAATGACAGAAAAACACCTCCATTTGGGTATAATCCTGGTATGTGCAAGATTCTCGTACTAAGCGATATATCGCATCGCAATAAGGTAATGCCAATGAGAAAGACTTCAAGATTTTCCGATTTGCGATAACCCCGATCGCAAGATCGCATATCGCAGGGAATGGGCTAACAAAATATGGCAAGCATAAAACTTCTGCGATCTGCGATGTTGCGATATCGCGATAAAGTGATGGTTGCGATATTAAGCCAAATCAACTCTGCGATGTTATATTTGTGAGTCGGTGCGAGAGCGCGATGGTGCGATAATGCGATGTCGCGATCTGCGACGATAGCGAACCAAATCGCAAAATCACTCCGTGATGAATCTTTTGGGCGCGCTATTCAAGAAAAGCCACTTACCATAATCTGACTCAAGATCATGCGCTTTTAATGATAATAAAGGAATTAGTTGTCATCTATTAAATGTAGACGCGTGCTTTTGCAAAGAATTACTTCACGTAAGGTGGCATATTTGATATATCTGCTGCATTTAAGACTCTCCCATCACCTTTTTTGATCAATCATTTCCATTTGTGAGCTGCAGGAACGAAGAACGAAGGGCGATACCAAGCCATACGCAGGAAGAAATGGGAAAGAAAAGTAAGGCTCAGGGCTCTGAGGTGAAGGAGATGGCACCTTTATATACAGACACAGCTTGTAGCAGAGACGCAGGGATATCGACGTAGGAAAGCATGTACAGACTGCTTGAAGAAGAAAACCCTAGAATAATGAAGGTTACCGCTGTCGCAGATTCACAGGGCTCTTCCGAAGCATCCTTAGAAGAACTAGCGTGCTCATTCCTTCATCAGATAGCAGCAAGGCCTAAAATTCTACCATATACGGATATGATCAAGTGGATACTTGACAATGCAAAAATGAACGACAGACAGTTCAAGATTCAAGGACATGGGCTCATCGGGTCATTCGCTGCACAAGACTTAAAGCTCACGTATCATCTTCCTGAACCGCAGGTGAATTACAATGCACAATCATTAAAAAAATTGTGGCGGAGAACCCAAACCTATCAGAGACCACTAAAGATTGGTCCAGAAAAGATGAACCGCTCAAAAAAGATAAAAACGGTATGTACAGCACTAGTTCCCTCACCTCTCCGTATTGTTTTGCTGCGGCCATGCTTTGTAGATTATTTGGGATGCCAGATATCAATAAGTTTTTGTCTGAATGGTTACCATTGATTGATGCTGCCAAAAATGCTATTATTATAGATTGGGCCAAGATCTTTTCTGATAACCTATTCACGGCTATTATCAATTACCGGTCTAAAAGATCCATGTCTCAAAGGATCTATCCTCCTTTTTACCTATCCGCATATGTTATGGATTCTATTTGTTATGTGTCTAAATTTCCCTCTATGAGTTGGAAATGGACAACTCAGGACCCATTACCCATCCATGTTTATCATAAGATATTATGGGATTCTCAGTTCATTCCACATTTCTACCAAATTTGTCACGGGCTTATCTTACCCATGTATAGAATGATGTATGATAAAGAACCCCCGAGGTGCTCACCTGAGGCACAGATAGATATCATCCCCATCGCAAGATGGTTTGGAGAAGAATGGTTCACCTATATTAGAGTATTTGGAAGCACCGTCCCTCCTCATGTCCTACCTTTGTATATTCCTGACAAACTGCTGGCTCGAGAAATTGCATATCAAACCTGTTCAGAAGGCGGCCTAACCAAAGACCTAAAAGACAAAAAGAAGGCCATATGGCCCCAATTTCCTGTAGCTTGTGGGGACTTTTCATTGTTCGACGTAGGTCACACGTTCACCGAAGTGGAGAATATGACGTGTCTACAATTATTTAAATTCCCGGCAAGGCCATTTGACCCAAATGAAGTTGCCCAAGATTTCACAACAAACGTCAAGATAAAAGTATTCATTGGAAAGAAGGATTTATTTGATGATTTATTTCAGAATAAAAGCTCACTCCAGGAAATTTTACGGGAAGCTCAATCGCGATTGTCTCCAGATGACCTCCAAAGATTCATGGTATACAGGGAAAGAAGACTAGCCAGTGTTCCTCTAGAAAAGCTGCAACTACCTGCCAGAGAACCTACTCCAAGCATTAGCCTTAGTGGGAATTCAAACGCTTCCGGATCTAAATCTAAGACTGGATAAGAGATGCCTGAGCATTCTAAAAAATCCGAAAATGACCAAGATAGAGGCAAAGAGTCAGCTAAGGACACCGCTCAGTCAATGGAATTTCCACAGCAGCAAGTTATCGCCTCCCCGTCAAGAGATGTCCCCCCTCTCGTCATTGAAGCACCACCCGTCACAACAGAATTAGATAAAGAATGGGAAACCTTCAACGAACTGATCAATCTTGAAGGACAGGCCCCAAAAACACCTATGAGCAATACACAGGTAGCACAAGAAGTGGGCTCAGCGTTGCTCTTCAACGAGTGGGACGATCAAATCAGGGAGGCAGAACAAGCAGAATGGAAGCTGAAGGCACCAGAAAAGGAAAAAGAGGTCCAAGCACTAGACAGGTTAAATTGGGAGTGTTACTGGGCATACTTGGTGAAGCCGCATAGTCAGCAGATGACTGTAAAATGTATCATAAATGCGGCCGAGAAAGTAGTGCCAGCTCTCATAGATTCTGTTTTCTCAGCCTAGCTCAAAGCAGAAGTCAACCAGCCGACTCTCCTCAAACCAATGATGAATGCATGCAGCTTTAAAGATCAGATTCAGAAGTAACTTTATTTAGAATGTTGTTTTCTTCTTAAAAATTAGATTAGAAAAAGTACGGTCATTTGAAAACCGCATCCTAAAATTTTGTAAATAAACTATTATTAGAATTAGGAAGTAGTATTTTAACCCTTCTCATGCATTTAGAGAAGGGTCCAGAAATTTGTCAAAAACTTGTCCTCAGAACATGCACTTCTGCACCCTCAGAGGAGGTTTTGATGAATGGATGGATCAAGGTTTATTAATGTTTGCATTTGATATCTGCTACTGATGTTGCACTTATGTACTCTTAGTAGATATTAGAACAAGTAGGGATAAATCATTGTTGCTTGAAGCTTATGAGTAGGACCAGTCATAAATGGTACTTTTATCTCTTGATCATTTATGCTTATATTCTTAAAGTGATATACAGTTTTTAGTTGTTTATATGTTATTGCATGAATGTGTGAGTTGCCATTTGGCACTTTTGTACGGTGGAGTCATTTGTTTATGTTTGATATATGAATAACTTATTATGTGATATGCTGTTCACAACTGTTTTGCCTAACTTTTTATGCAAAGTGGTTCATCTTAATTGATTTCCATTCTTATGATAGCTGAATGATCTTTATTACCAGTTATTGTTTGAAATCTCTTTAGATCGCATAATAGAAGAAATACATCCCGGGTTAGCATAGATTAGATGTGCTGTTTTCATTAGACTACAATATCATAGAATTAGATTAAAGTAGCTTAGATTAGAACTCTTAGATCAGCATCATCCAACTCTACACACACACACACCCTTAGATTGGGAAACTGGTCCCATTATCCCCAGTCGGACCCACTATACCAAACGGATAAGGAGCTGCCAACCAAGGTCCGGACCGGGTGGGTATCGCCCTTGTTGTCGACCCGATTTTCGGGGCTTCAATAGTACCCAACCTCTTGGATTATACCTTTCTATGAGAGCCCCGAAGAGGAGTAGCAGGACTGGCGATGTCGGTAGAGACGGATGAGGATGGAGCGACAGAGAGAGCTATAGTGCAGGATTTCCAGGACATCGCGAGGTTAGCAGGCTGCAACAGTGCGAGAGGCATGAGAGTGTTGCACTAGTGTAGGATGGAACAGAGAGGTGTGCAATGGTGATAGATGCAAGGAATTTTTGCAGCAACGCAGAGGTCAAGGAGGGAGAACTTATCAGTGACAGAGGGAGCTTCAACATCAGGAGTGTCTCTAGCCAGACAGAGATGTTAGAGTTGGGAGATCAGTTACTTACTTCTCAGTAATTGAGTTGTAGTGCAGTAGTTAGGAGTGGCGGTGCTATGGGCAGCATGATGAGAGGGGATGCAGTGCAGACGCAGTAGTGGCAGTGGCAGGGCCATGGGTAGCAGTACGGATGCAGAGGGAGTTGTCGTACAGATGTAACAGTGGCAGTGGTAGAGCCATGGGTGGCAGTACGAGATGCAACAGTATAGATGATGGGCAGCAAGCCTAACATCAGGGACTGATGTCGGATGATCAGAGTAATACTTAATAAGGAGTATTGCTAGAGCACAATCCTCGCTAAGAGGGATTGTTGATTTGGGGTAGCATCGGATGTGCTATAACCATGAAATTTGGTGGAGAGGCTAAGGCACAGGAGATCTCCAATACCCAAAAAGGGTTTGGGCAGATTCTAAACAGTTTGGGGATATTAAAATAATTATTGTTTTTAATGGAGTCCCAATGTCTAAACTTAGGGTAATTAAAATATTAATGTGAATTAATATAAAACTATGTTAGAATGGTCCAAAAGTAATGGATCAAGCTAGATCTAATCTTAGCCACTAATTAGGGACTTAATCTCAGTCGTTGATTTGTCAACGAGAAAAGTATAAGAGGAGGCTTGTGGGTCACTTGGAGAACACACCAAGAGATTAAGATTTCGACTTTTTGGGGCTGGGTTTGCTGAGAAAGTTGAGAAAGTGATCTAGAGTTGCAGCTGAGGGGCAGTGAATATAGAAGCATAGAGGCAGAGATAGTGCCGGGAGGATCAGCGCAGCAGCCGGGAAAGCTGGAGCAGAGGTCAGAAGCCGGAATTGCTGGGAAAGCTGACGCAGAGGGCAGAAGCTGGAACTGCCGAGAAAGCTGATGCAGAGGGCAGAAGCCGGAACTACCGGGAACTGTTGAAACTATTGGGAAAGCTGACACAAAGGGTAGAAGTCGGAATTGTTGGGAACAGCTGGAACTACTGGGAACTGCTAGAACTACCGAGAAAGCTGACACAGAGGGCAAAAGAGGCTGATGCTAGGGTTTTTCGTGGGGTAGATTGGAGCTGAGGAGCTGCCGGAGTGTTTATCCGGGGTTTTAGCTGGAGCATCTGTCTCCGAAGGAGAAGTACTACTGCCAAGATTTTCCTCTGTTGGGTGAGCCGGATTTGGCACCCAGATTGTATTATGAAACTGCTTAATAAATCAAACCCTCAAATAGCTGCACTAGTTTTCCTGCATTGGGTTTTTCCGGGGGACATTAGTCCAAAAATAACGGTGTCATTTGTCTGCTTGTTTCTATTTCCTTCAGTTGATGATCTGTAATGTGTTGAGCATGTACTTGTGTTTATTTTCAGTATTTACATGGTAAATAACTTGTTAATTAATCAGAACAAGTAGGAAGGAATAAATCAGGAAGTACATGGAGGGTTTCTAACTATTAGACTTAGAAACTTCAACAATTGGATTCTCCAAGGAAGAGTTATGCGAAATCACCCACAATGACATGATTATAGACTAGTTCAGTAGAGCGATCTTGTACGAAGTGTCACGTGTCACAGTTTTGATCTTCAGACCTGGAAATGATACACATAAAACTACAGTTTGTCCTCTTTTTGTAACTTCCTATGAAATTTCAATCTAATGCTCAGAGAGGAAGTTATGATAATTTTCCCAAGGTCACCTGTTTGGGATGTAATTCGGGAGCCTCCAAAAACCCTAACTTCCGTGGATCATATCTTCAAAAATATTGCGAGACAAGATCTAAAACTCGGACCCGAGGTTCATCAAGATTTTGGTGCAAATGAGTTTTAATTTATGTAGAATTTTTCTACAAATCAGCTAGCTCTGATACCATGTAGAAATTCCCACTGTAGATCACCTGATAATGCAATAGACTAAAGCAAAATACTTGATCTACTTCTACAACCAATTTAGCAAAAGCTTAATCAAACATGAGCAACATCAATAAGAACACATATAACTGATAAGAAGGAATCAATCACACATAACACAGAAGATATAACCCAGGGAAAGCCTTAGCCTAAAACCCCATCTCTATATTATCATACAAGTGGAAATATAGCCAGTATTACAAAAAGCATCAACTCAAAAGCTATCATGTTCTCTCTACAATACCTTTGCTGCTCATAGATAGTCAAAGGCCTCTATCTAACCTCTGGTCTACCCTCCAAGCCTCCTATTTCTTTGCGCAATTTTGATTGGGGTCCAGTGCAACCACTTGTGTGAATTGGCCTCTTCACACACTCACTAACCTCTTATCCAACTACGCAGTCCTGAAGGAGATAAATCCTCATCATGGATGAGCTTCCTTTATAGGAAAAATATTCATCCAACTGATAGTACAGTATCCCTTCTTTGATCTCAACTAGGTCTCTGCCTGAACTGACATGCATGAGTTATTCATGAGATAATATTCAGTTATCTGAAGAACAACAGTTACATGCATGCAAGCATTAACTAACTGAACTCACATTAATTTAAACAAACTGTTTAAATCAAATATAAATGGACTTGACTTAGTTAACTAAGCCAACTAATTACTACTCAAATTAAAACTCATCCTTATCTCTTTAACTGATGGATAAATTCCTCAATTAATAGAGAAACTGTTGCATGTCCTCACATAGACTTCATGTTTGATTTTTCACAACTAATTAACTCATGGTGAATTAATTAATTTATTTTCAAACAGTTGTTAAGTTCAAATTCGAATTTTACTTCCTATTTTAGTCCAGGGACTGACTAAAAATAGGAATCCATCCCGAACTGCTAAAAATAGAATGTTATTTTTAGCACTTCCATTTTTCATTCCCTGTTGCCCAATCCAGCACTGGTACCCAAACTGCTATTTTTAGCACTTCTATTTTTAGCATTTCTTGTTGCCATTTTTCAACACTCCCTCTCAATAAGAAAGGCTTCAACTCGAACTCGATCCTGTACCTCTGGAATGTTCTGCATGAAACACATCTACCAAGTGTGGTTGCTCCAACAACTCTCGGAACAAAAAAAAACTCCCCACTGACCTCTCTGTTGGGCTAGAAACATACTCTGACGCTGAAGCTCTACCTGCTGCTAACAAGTGCTCCCTCTCTGACCTCTGAGCTGCTGCAACACTCCATGCATCTCGCACCATTGCACACCTCTCTGTGCCATCCTGCACTAGTGCAACACTCCTGTGCCTCTCGCATTGCTACAGCCTGCTAGCTCTACACAGTCTTGAGACTCCTGCACTGTAGCTCTCTCTGCCGCTCCATCCGCATCTGTCTCTACCCAATCAGCCAGTCCTGCTACTCCTCGTTGGGGCTCTTGTAGCAAAGTCGAATCAAAGAGGTTGGGTACCTCAAGGATCTTTCCCCTCCTCCTTGGGACGATCACTCCACATCGCCCCACCTCCTACTTGGAGGTATGGCTACATGTGATCCCTCTGCCCACCTAGCTCGAAGTTTCCCCCTACTAGAGGTCTCTGCATGAGTGAATGCCTCCACTATGTCTCCTCTCAGCTTCCCCAGTTGTGGTTGCTCCACAACCTCCTGAAGCTGCTGCACCAATCGTGGCTCCTCCACAATCGTCTAAGACTTCTTCTAGCGCTACATGTTGAGAGGTAATGTACTCTCCCTCTCAACCACCAAGTCTCCATCATTTGCCTTGCTCCTCAAGGCTTTGCATGCATCTTGAACCTTAAGAGCATACAGGTTCTTGACCCGTGAACCGATCTACTTCACCTGTCTAGTGATGATGTGTCTAAGGAAAACCTTTCCCTTACTGAAGACTACATCATAGCCTCTGTCTTCTAGCATCACGATCGACACCAAGTTTCTCTTCAGTCCTGGGACATACTTGACATCGGTCAAGGTAAGGCAAGCTCCATGCTCCCTCTGAAAAACAACCGTGCCTACACCTGGGACACTATACTTTTCATCATTACCCATCGCCATGAGTATCTGGAGATATTTCTCCTCCAAGGTACTGAACAAACTCTTGTCGCCGGTCATGTGGAAAGAAGCTCCACTATCAAGAAACCAACCACTTCCCATCATGGATGAAACCATGCATGCGAAGAGTGTGAAATCCAACTCGAACTATGAAGCAAGTGCCTCACCTTCTGATCCTTCCCTGGATCCCTTCTTGGATTTCCTCTGTGGACAATTTGTAGCAAAATGGCCCAACTCATGACAATAAAAGCATCACACTTTCTATTTGTCAAACTTCTTCCCACCATGGGAAGGACTCAATTCGGAATGAGAAACCTCCTCCTTCCCCTTCTTCACCTTACTCGCTAAGGCACAGTTTTCTTCATCCTCCATGGATGAAGAACCATCTCTGGTGCTTCTTCTTATCTCCTCCTGCATCAAATCTGACCAAAGTCGTTCCCAATCTGGCAGTTTCTCTCTTCCATTAACCGAGTCCTGGTAGCTATGCCAGCTCTTAGGAAGACCAAGGAGTGCAAGACTCACCATGTCATCATCAGTTGTCGTGATCCCTACACTTCCAAGCTCATCCCTGCATGTGGTGAGCTTGTTCAGATACGTAGAGATCGTGTCACCCTTTTCACACTTGATCTTTCGAAGCTTGTCTTTCAGTGCCAACTTCCTCTGATCACTACTATTCTGATATAGATCTTTCAATGTTTTCCACATTGAAAATGGTGTCTCCTTCCCATGGAGACTCGAGACTATGTGATCTCGAACTCCCTCCAGAAGGATTCTCCTTGCTTTAGCCACACATTTCTTCCATTCAACCAATTCAACAGCACCAGTCGGCTTGAGGACTTCTTGATCAATGAAGTCCTTTAGACTGTTATCCTCTAGTACTACTTCCATGCGATCCTTCCATGCTATATAATTCGACCTGCCATCAAGGGCATACTCGAGTCTCAAACCATAGAACGCCATAAGTGAAATAGAGATGTGATAAGAACTCGACTTCTATATTTAGGAATCAAAAATTCAACATCTCCCTTCTTGTATATTGTTCTTCCTTGATCACCTGTGCTCTGATACCATGTAGAATTTTTCTACAAATCAGCTAGCTATGATACCATGTAGAAATTCCCACTGTAGATCACCTGATAATGCAATAGACTAAAGCAAAATATTTGATCTACTTCTACAACCAATTTAGCGGAAGCTTAATCAAACATGAGCAACATCAATAAGCACACATATAACTGATAAGAAGGAATCAATCACACATAACACAGAAGATATAACCCAGGGAAAGCCTCAGCCTAAAATCCCAAGTCTGTATTATCATACAAGTGGAAATATAGCTAGTATTACAAAAAGAATCAGCTCAAAAGCTATCATGTTCTCTCTGCAATACCTCTGCTGCTCATAGACAGTCAAAGGCCTCTATCTAACCTCTGGTCTGCCCTCCAAGCCTCCTATATCTTTGCGCAATTTTGATTGGGGTCCAGTGCAGCACTTGTGTGAATTGGCCTCTTCACACACTCACTAACCTCTAATCCAACTACGCAGTCCTGAAGGATATAAATCCTCATCATAGATGAGCTTCCTTTATAGGAAAAATATTCATCCAACTGATAGTACACTATCCCTTCTTTGATCTCAACTAGGTCTCTGTCTGAACTGACATGCATGAGTTATTCATGAGAGAATATTCAGTTATCTGAAGACCAACAGTTACATACATGCAAGCATTAACTAACTGAACTCACAGTAATTTAAACAAACTGTTTAAATCAAATATAACTGAACTTGACTCAGTTAACTGAGCCAACTATTACTACTCAAATTAGAACTCATCCTTATCTCTTTAACTGATGGATAAATTCCTCAATTAATAGAGAAATTGTTGCATGTCCTCACATAGACTTCATGTTTGATTTTTCACAACTAATTAACTCATGGTGAATTAATTAATTTATTTTCAAATAGCTATTAAGTTCAAATTCAAATTTTACTTCTATTTTAGTCCAGGGACTGACTAAAAATAGGAATCCGTCCCAAATTGCTAAAAATAGAATGCTATTTTTAGCACTTCCATTTTTCATTCCCTATTGCCCAATCCAGCACTGGTACCCAAGCTGTTATTTTTAGCAGTGCTATTTTTAGCACTTCTATTTTTAGCATTTCTTGTTGCCATTTTTCAACAATTTAAGCTTCTGAAACTTTGTAGAAAAAAAGTTAGAGCGAAAATTCTACAATGACCTGTTTGAAGCAGCGAAACCCTAGAATCCAAAGCTCTAATACCAAATGTTATGCAACCAACTCACAAAATAAAAGAAAAGATAGATCAACGACTTCAAAATCAGCCTCTTCGAGGGGGCAACCTCCTTTACATTACACACATGAATAATTCTTGGATGATTCAAATGACAAAACCTCCTTTCTATATATAAGAGTCTAAGGGGTCAGAGTATAATCAGAGCAGACATAACAATAACAATGTAAGGGCATAACAACAACAATAGTGGGCTTCTATGGGGCACAATAATAACAATATGGGGACAATGTGGGCACAACAATAATAATAAGGGACTACAATGACAATAATAATAAGGGAATACGCTAGTATTATAGGGACCTAACATCACAATTTGAAAAGAATTTATAAAGATGATTTCAAAGATTCCCTCGATCTTCATCAACTTACCAAGATAATTGTCCTTATAATTACCGCAATTTCGAAAGAATTCTTAAAGGTGATTTCAAAGATTCCCTCGATCTTCATGAACTTACCAAGATAGTTGTCATTATAATTACAACAATTTCGAATGAATTCTTAAAGTTGATTTCAAAGATTCCCTCGATCTTCATGAACTTACCAAGATAGTTGTCCTTGTAATAACTACAATTTCGAAAGAATTCTTAAAGGTGATTTCAAAGATTCCCTTGATCTTCATGAACTTACCAAGATAGTTGTCCTTATAATAACCGCAATTTCGAAAGAATTCTTAAAGGTGATTTCAAAGATTTTGGTGCAGCGGAAACAATGGTTTTAGTAAAACCCAAATGGATCTTTAAACCCACAATCACCCCTCCTCACTATCGAGACCCAAATCCCTTTAAAACAGTTCTTTCCCCTTTCTTGGGACTGAAACAACCCTTCAAATGTTAAATCGTCGCTTTAATCCCTTTCAGGACCCAAACCTTTGAAAAAAGGCTAAAGGAACGTTGTTCTGCCTTTATAAGCCAATATGTGAATTACCACCGCAGATTCGGATCTGACCGATCCAACGGCTCAGATCGAATCGCAATATTGATGGTCGACTGTCACAAGGTTTTCACTATCGGCACTCTCCATTGTTCTAATGCGATATCGCTATCGCTATCGGTTGTTTACAAAGTCCGCTTTAATATATATCACCTCCGCTCCGAAACGCCGATGTGATATGTCAGCGATCGCATATCGCCAAGGGTCGGGGGCAGGGCTCGCCACTCACTGAACGATTTGAGCGATGCGATAAATATAGGAATTACCATACCCAATAACATTCAACAACCGATTACATAACCTTTCAAATCCACCTTTCGAATCCGCTAAGTGTTTTAGTGTGATTTCCTGTGTAAATGGGATTTCCGCTTGAGGACCTAAACTACACCAAATCTGTCTTAAATGCGGGGATTTCCACTATGAACTATGAAAACACAGGCCAGCATTGAAGTGTTTAAACACAAAGAAAGGAAGTCAATATTCAAAGCCTCCACGGGCTACTCAAATGATAATGCAAGCAACATTGTTTCATTCACAATAAAATAAAGAACAAAGTCTCGGCCTTCGCCTATTATTACAATAAAGACCTCTATCTCCAAAGGAATGCAATCCACTCACTCTATGCCTCGCTCCACTAGAAAATCTCTCCAATCTCTCGCTTATTACATTTTCCCCTTTTTATTAATCAAATAATTCCTCTAACAATATCTAACAGCAATCTTCTATTCTCAAGAGATCTAACAACAAATCCTTTATTTCTTAGCTCGCCCTCACACCTATGCAAACAACTCTATCTCTAAATCTAAAATAAGATAGTCTCAACTTATTACAATAATGAATTATAACAACTCATTTGAGAGATCCAACCCTCTCAGTAAAAATTGGTTTTGACCCAACAGTTAATGAATTTCAACCTGTTTAGCCACAACATGTGAACAAGTTTTCACATTGTTGGCTAATCCCAATGCTCCTGCATCAAACTCCTAGGGAAGAAAAGACTTGTTCTTCAAGCTGTCAGGACTTACTCCATATTTCTGTAGTTCAGCTGCTGTCAACCAACTGGAATCTTCCACTGGCTGCTCCTTCCACTTGACTAGACACTGGAAATATGTCTGCCCTCTGGTTTTCTTAGATATTCTTTGATCCAAAATAGCTTCAACTTCTTTCTTGACTGCCTTTGGTACCTGTTCCTCCCAGTTCACGGTTTGAACTTCATCACCTATCTCTTCTTTCTGCACCTCTGTTTCTGCTTCTCTGAATGGATATAAGTCTGCAACATTAAGAATGGGGGATATGCTAATCCCTTCTAGTAACTCAATCTCATATGCATTGGCTGAAAATTTCCTTTTAATTTTACAAGATCCTATCTTCTTCATTTTCAGCTTGTTATAAGTTTTAGTAGGAAATCTCTCTTTCCTTAAATATGCCATGACTAAATCTCCTACTTGGAACTCCTTTTCTCTTCTTTTCAGATTTTCTCTCTGCTTGTATTTGTTGTTGTTTTCCTGCAATTTACCTTTGACTTCTTCCTGTAATCTCTACATCTGTTCGACAAAATCTTCAGCACTTGCACTCCTGGCTTCTTGTTTTCCCAAATCTCTAAGCTCATACACTCCTCTCAGATGCATTCCAAAGACAATATGAAATGGACTCATTCCAGTGCTTCAGTTTGGTGTATCATTGTAAGCGAACTCAGCTTGAGCTAATGCCAAATCCCACTGTTTGGGATTCTGATATACTAAACTCCTTAGTATATTCCCCAAGCTCCTATTCACTACTTTAGTTTGTCCATCTGTCTGAGGATGGTATGCTGAACTAAAACTGAGGTTAGTTCCCAGTTTCTTCCAAAGTGTCCTCCAGAAATGCCCTACGAACTTGGTATCATGGTCAGATACAATGCTTACAGGTAAACCATGTAATCTTACAATCTCTGAAAAGAATAAATTAGCTATGTGGGTTGCATCACTAGTTTTCCTACAAGCAATAAAATGTGCCATTTTAGAAAACCTATCTACTACAACATAAATAGAATCATTTCCTCTCTGAGTTTTAGGCAATCCTAGAACAAAGTCCATGCTAACTGCATCCCACGGTCGATCTAGTATGGGCAATGGCTGATACAGTCCTGTATTCTGACTCCTTCCTTTGGCATACTAACATACCCTGCATTTCTCAACAAACTTTTTAACATCAATTTGCATTTTAGGCCAGTAATAAAAAGCATTCACCTGAGCGAAAGTTTTATCTTGTCCAAAATGACCAGATAACCCTCCACTGTGCTTTTCCTTGATGATGTTCTCCCTCATGGAACATTTGGGAATACATAACTTGTTGCTTTTAAATAACAGGCCTCCTTGAATGAGGTAGTCCATCCACTGACTTCTGTTATGGCTCACTAGATTCTGAACTGTTGTGTAGATGTCTCTAAAATCCTCATCATCCTTGTACATCTCTATCATTTCCTCAAAACCTACAACACCCACTTTAAACTCTTGCAAAAGAAAATTTACCCTGCTCAATGCATCTACTACTTTATTAGACTTACCACTCTTATGCTTTATTACAAAAGTGAAACTTTGCAGAAATTCCACCCATTTGGCATGCTTCTGATTTAGCTTTGGCTGGTTATTAATAAACTATAAAGCATGATTGTCTGAATATAAGATGAATTCTTTAGGAAGCAAGTAATGCCTCCACTTTTTCAATGCCTGCACAATAGCATAAAACTCCTTGTCATAAGAAGAATATTTCTTCTTTGCATCATTCAGTTTCTCGCTGAAATATGCTATTGGCCTTTGCTCTTGACTCAGTACTGCACCAACTGCTACCTCCACTTGCATCTATTTCTACTTGAAAGACTTTCTCAAAATTAGGCAATGCTAGGATTGACTCTTCTGTTATCTTCTTCTTCAGCAAATTAAAGTTTCTATCCGCTACTTCTGTCCATCGAAATGGCTTATTGACCTCCTTGATTATCTCAAGGATTGGTGCACAAACTTGACTCAACCCTCTTATAAACTTTCTGTAAAAACTAGCAAGTCCAGGGACGCTTCTTACCTCAAATATGCTTCTGGGAGTAGGCCAATTCTAGATTGCTTGTACCTTCTCCAGATCCATCTTCAAGCCCTCTGGAAACTACAAATCCTAAGTACACTAGCTCCTCCTTCATGAAACTACACTTCTTCATATTGATTAATAGTTTCTCCTTCTATAGAGTTCTTAGGACCAACTTAAGATGTTCTAAATGCTCCTCTTTACTTTTGCTAAAAATCAGAATATCATCAAGGTAAACAATGAAAAATTTACCTGCATACTCCTTCAAGACTTCATTCATTAGTCTCATGAACATGTTGGGTGCATTAGTGAGCCCAAAAGGCATCACTAACCACTCATACAATCCACTATTTGTTTTGAAGGCAGTTTTCCATTCATCGCCTTCCCGAATCCTTATCTGATGATATCCGCTCTTCAAATCTATCTTAGTAAAGTATCTGGATCCACTTAAACAGTCCATTAAATCATCCATTCTAGGCAAAGGAAATCTGTATCTGGATCCACTTAAACAGTCCATTAAATCATCCATTCTAGGCAAAGGAAATCTGTACCTGATCGTTATCTTGTTGATAGCTCTAGAATCTGTGCACATGCACCATTCTCCTCCCTTCTTCAGACTAAGTACTGTTGGCACAACACACGGGCTCAGACTCTCTCTGATCAGCCCCTTGTCCATCAATTCCTGAACTTGCCTTGCAACTTCAGCATTTTCGTGAGGAGTTAGTCTATATGCAGCTTTATTAGGTATACTTGCCCTTGGTATTAGGTCAATATGGTGGCTAACACTTCTAACTGGTGGTAATACATTCGATAATTCATCCACAATGATATCCATAAAATTATCTAACACAGCTTTAATTTCTTTAGGAAAATCATTTAAATTTATGGATGTTAAGATTACCTTGGGCCTCCCTACAAATAGTGAAGTGCAACTCCTCGCTTTTGTCAACCTCCTATCGCAATTCTTTACCACTTATCAACATGATACTATTTTCAGGCAATCCTTTGTCAACATCTTTCTTCAATGGCAATAATGTGTGCTTGTTTCCATCCTTCTCTATGGTATATGTGTTCCTTCTCCTGTCATGAATCACTTTCTGATCAAATTGCCATGGTCTTCCCAGTAATATATGACATACATCCATGGGCATTATGTCACATAGGATTACATCTTTGTATGTACCTATTTTCATCTCAACATTGCACTGTTCTGTCACAATGACTTGATGGCCCTTCTGCAACCAAGACACTCTGTAGGGTGCAGGATGTACTGTCTTCACTAACCCAAGCTTATCCACCATCTCTGTGGACACAAGGTTATCAATGCTTCCACTGTCTATGATTACCTTACAGCACTTACCCTTTGATTTACAGGTGGTTCTGAACAAGTTCTTCCTTTGTGCAGGTTCTCCAGTTTCCTTCTCTGCTCTAAGCAAAGTTCTTCTAAATAGCAGTGATTCACCTTCTTCAGGGGGTTCTTCTTTCTCCACAAGTCGAGGTGGTTCTGGCTTTGCCTCAGCCACATTTGCACCCCTTTGGCTTGTTGATTTGTTATGAGGACAGTCCCATGACATGTGTCCCCATTCTCCACAGGTATAACACCTAACATCTCTTCCTTGCCCTCTTCCTCTAGGCGCGAATCTTCCTCTACTAGATTCACCCCTCTGTGGTGATCTGCCACTTGAACTTCCTGCTTCATGCTGATGTTGTGTTCCTCTGGATCTGGCAGCTCCTCTACCTCTCATTGAGCTCTTTCCTCTGTTCCTTTGACTTTGTTTCCTCAATATTTTCTCCTTTGCCTTCAGACTTGCTTGATAGGCATCCTCAACAGGTTTTAGACTTAAAAATCTAATCTCATCTTGTATCTCATACCTCAACCCATTTATATATCTAGCTATCTTTTCCACATCATCTTCTACATGCCCTGCTCTAATACTTAATCTATAGAATTCTTTTGTATAGTCCTTAACATACATTCCTTTATGTTTCAAATTTTGCATTTGTTTAAAAAGATTCAAATGATAGTCTTTAGTCAAAAACTTGGCTTTCAGTTTGCTTACCATTTTATCCCATTGCTTGATCTTAGATTTCCCTTTCCTCGTTCTTGATGTCTGTACCTCGTCCCACCAGATGGTCGCATGACCGTTCAATCTGGTGACTACAAACTTCACCATCTTACTCCCCTCAACCTCTTCATAGTCAAAGTACTGATCTATGGATCTGATCCAATCTATAAGATCCTTCGCATTCAGACTTCCTTCATACATAGGGATCTCCATCTTGAGGACTTTGGCAGTTTCATTGTCTTCTTCTACTTCTCCCACATTTGCAGCAAATTCTTCTGAAGAACTCTCAGCTCCATCATCAGGCGCTCTTCTTTGGGCTATCTCCATTGTCTCCATCCATGCACACAAACTTCGCACTTCTTCCAACAGAATTTCATTTGGTTCTGGTCTTCCTGGACCAATTCCTCTCCTCGGTGGCATCTTTGCTGCAAACACCTCTTTCTTCTGCTCTGATACCAAAAATTTGGTGCAGTGGAAACAATGGTTTTAGTAAAACCCAAATGGATCTTTAAACCCACAATCATCCCTCCTCACTATCAGGACCCAAATCCCTTTAAAACAATGCTTTCCCCTTTCTCAGGACCGAAACAACCCCTCAAATGTTAAATCGGCGCTTTAATCCCTCTCGGGACCCAAACCTTTGAAAAAAGGCTTAACGAACGCTTTTCCATCTTTATAAGCCAATATGAAAATTACCACCGTAGATCCGAATCTGACCGATCCAACGGGTCAGATCTAATCGCAATATCAACAGTCGGCTGTCACAAGGTTTCTGCTATCGGCACTCTCCCTTGGTCCGATGTGATATCGCTATCGCTATCGGTAGTTTACAAAGGCCGCTTTAATATATATCACCTCCGCTCTGAAATGCCGATGCGATATGTTGGCGATCGCATATCGCCAAGGGTCGGGGGCAGGACTCGCCACTCGCTAAATGGTTTGAGCAATGTGATAAATATAGGAATTACTGGACCTGATAACATTCAACAACCGATTACATAACCTTTCAAATCCGCCTTTCGAATCCGCTAAGTGTTTTAGCATGATTTCCTGTGTAAATGGGATTTTCGCTTGCAGACCCAAACTACACCAAATTTGTCTTAAATGCGGGGATTTCCACTATGAACTATGAAAACACAGGCCAGCATTGAAGTGTTTAAACACAGAGAAAGGAAGTCAATATTTGAAAGCCTCCATGGGCTACTCAAATGATAATGCACGCAACATTGTTTCATTCACAATAAAATAAAGAACAGAGTCTCGGCCTTCGCCTATTATTACAATAAAGACCTCTGTCTCCAAAGGAATGCAATCCACTCACTTTATGCCTCACTCCACCAGTAAACCTCTCCAATCTCTCGCTTATTACATTTTTCCCTTTTTATCAATCAAATAATTCCTCTAACAATATCTAACAACAATCTTCTATTCTCAAGAGATCTAACAGCAAATCCTCTATTTCTTAGCTCTCCCTCACACCTATGCAAACAACTCTATCTCTAAATCTAAAATAAGATAGTCTCAACTTATTACAATAATGAATTATAACAACTCATTTGAGAGATCCAACCCTCTCAGTAAAAATTGGTTTTGACCCAAAAGTTAATGAATTTCAACTTGTTTAGCCACAACATGTGAACAAGTTTTCACATTGCTGGCTAATCCTGATGCTCCTGCATCAGATTCCCTCGATCTTCATGAAGTTACCAAGATAGTTGTCTTTATAATTACGACAATTTCAAAATAATTCTTAAAGGTGATTCCAAAGATTCCCTCGATCTTCATGAACTTACCAAGATAGTTGTCATTATAATTACCACAATTTCGAAAGAATTCTTAAATGTGATTTCAAAGATTCCATCGATCTTCATGAACTTACCAAGATAGTTGTCCTTATAGTTACGACAATTTCAAAAGAATTCTTAAAGGTGATTTCAAAGATTCCTTCGATCTTCATGAACTTACCAAGATAACTGTCCTTATAATTATGACAATTTCGAAAAAGTCTTAAAGGTTATTTCAAAGATTCTCTCGATCTTCATGAACTTACCAAGATAGTTGTCCCTATAATTACCGCAATTTCTAAAGAATATTAAAGGTGATTTTAAAGATTCCCTTTATCTTCATGAACTTACCAAGATATCTTATAATTACCGCAATTTCGAAAGAATTCTTAAAGGTGATTTCAAAGATTCCCTCGATCTTCATGAACTTACCAAGATAGTTGTCCTTATAATTACTGCAATTTGGAATGAATTCTTAAAGGTGATTTCAAATATACCCTCGATCTTCATGAACTTACCAAGATCGATGTCCTTATAATTAAGACAATTTCGAAAGAATTCTTGAAGGTGATTTCAAAGACTCCCTTGATCTTCATGAACTTACCAAGATAGCTGTCCTTATAATTACGACAATTTCGAAAGAATTAGGTGATTTCAAAGATTCCCTCGATCTTCATGAACTTACCAAGATAGTTGTCCTTTTAATTACCGCAATTTCTAAAGAATTCTTAAAGGTGATTTTAAAGATTCTCTCTATCTTCATGAACTTACCAAGATACCTTATAATTACCCCAATTTTGAAAGAATTCTTAAAGGTGATTTCAAAGATTCCCTCGATCTTCATGAACTTACCAAGATAGTTGTCCTTATAATTACAGCAATTTCGAAAGAATTCTTAAAGGTGATTTCAAAGATTCCCTTGATCTTCATGAATTTACCAAGATAGTTGTCCTTATAATTACCACAATTTTGAAAGAATTCTTAAAGGTGATTTCAAAGATTCCCTCGATCTTCATGAACTTACCAAGATAATTGTCCTTATAATTACTGCAACTTTGAAAGAATTTTTAAAGGTGATTGGAAAGAATTTTTAAAGGTGATTCCAAAGATTCCCTCGATCTTCATGAACTTACCAAGAAATTGTCCTTATAATTACCCCAATTTCAAAAGAATTCTTAAAGGCGATTTCAAAGATTCCCTCGATCTTCATGAACTTACCAAGATAGTTTTCCTTATAATTACCGCAATTTCGAAAGAATTCTTAAAGGTGATTTCAAAGATTCCCTTGATTTTCATGAACTTACCAAGATAGTTGTCCTTATAATTACTGATGTTAGCTCTGCTATACAATTCAGCGTTTGCAAGCTCAAAGGTACCATGGCCGTGTGGGTTTATGCGGGTAAGGAGCGCACATCAGTCTTCTCACAGTCTCTTCCTTCATATTTCTCATAAACTCTTAGCCCTCTATTTCTCTGTTCCTCGCATTTCCCTATTCCCTTGCTTAATTCCTTTTTACCCTGTGGCCTCTATTCTATCTTTATAAACTCTCCATAAACCCTTCTTTTCCTGGTTCTCGGGCGTTTTTTGTAAACAACTTTAAACCCCGCTACCCCTGTTTTATACCTCCAATTAGTGTAAAATCCATGTTCTGTTAGCACCCGGGTTTTTTAAGTTTAAACGTTATTTAACCCACATGACCTGAGCATATAACCTGGCGCTCTCATATAACCCCCCTGCTTGGATCTCCACCGTTGATCGCGTCCGATCTAACGGTCTCCACGTTCTCCGCCCGCACATTAACTATCGTGCATCTTCCCCTGTCATCTGGCCGTCCATCGCAGATCGGACGGTTGACGCTCCCCCCCGATCGCGCGACCTGCACACTTGTTAACCTGCGGGGGTGGCGGTATTAGCTTGCCACGCAGCGCCTTTTTATTGGATCGCACTGTTAAATACGGAAACTGCCAACGCCAATAGACGGTGCGGGGAAAACCGCCCGCCGCTAAACCGCCCGTCCTGTACGTCCTCCCGCGCGTTAATGTTCGCATGCCTTCCGTTTGCGATCACCGTTGGATCTGGCGCATCCAGATCCGACGGCCCTGGTTGCTCCCGCGCATATGCCTCCCGATAGCTCCTCCCGCGCGTTCTCCACCATTGATTTTTATCATCCGATGGCCCATGTTCATTCGCCCATCTGCACTATCTCCCGATACCCCTCGTCAAGTCATCTCCACCGTTGATTTTTGTGATCCGAAGGCTGAGATTCATCCCTTCACTCAGTCTGCCTCCGCCATTCTGTTTACGCCTGCGGCCTGTTTTGTGCTCCCGAAGGAGAAATGAAGCCATGATCTAGTACTCTTTGCATTAAATCCTGAGCTACCATATCCAAAGAATGACATGGCAAAGGACAAACAGGACGACCTCGAGCAGTGAAGAGCATTTATCAGGCATGGAATTTAATCCATAATTCACTCCAGCTGCCAGAGAAGGACATCAGAGTATCTAAAAAGGCCAATTTTGTCCATTGAAAATCAACAGACTGTATCACAGACCATATCTAATTGTAAATGTGGTTGGTGGTCCATTAAGACACCTCCACGCATAGGTTAGCAGAGATATTTTGTATTCAACCTCCATATATACCCAGAGAAACGATGTCATCAGGTTGATGAGTGTTATTTTGTTGTAAGGTTCAACTTTTGGAGATTGTAACTGTTGTGATACCTGTAGCGTCTGGTCTTCATTTTCAGCTAATGCAAGCTTCTTTTGTTGTTAATTGCTTACTCTCCACTTCTTCTTCTTGTTCCAGGTTGTGCCTCTTTTGCATTTATTCATGTGCTGTTAATGTTTAGCATTAGAGGGGCTGTCATCCCACCTCTGTGTTAGGATTTAGCTATATCATTGAATTTGTATGTAGGTTTTTGTTGTTTTAATTCCAGAGAGCTGTCATCCTGTCTATGTATTAGGAAACAGATTTACAGACCTTTTCACTGATTGCAGCTGGCCATCACAGTGTCCTGTGCATCTACTGGTGTGATCAGTGTTCTCCATCATCACATTTTCCTTAAAATTGTGAGTAATTGGTGGTCTAAAGCCTTGTGGTCTGGGGGTGTTCACCCATGTCTGGGGTAAAGCACAGTAGAAGTGGTTATCTGGCTTAAATATGCAACATTTATTTCATTCATCCACCATTAATCCAACTTTTTGTTGAGTTTGTAATGTTCTCGAGCATCTCTGAGATACAACCTAGGAGAGTTTCTTGGGGTGATAACATTAATTGGTGCCGTTGTTGGGGAGAGGAGAATTGAAGCTTAGCTTCCCTGGGAGAACGACACAACTTCAATATTTGATGATAGACAAGGTTTGAACACAGTTTTTGGTTGTAATCATCTATCTGGCGACTCCACTGGTGGAAGACCAACCTTTGGCGACTCCACATTGTAGTTCTGGCGCAGTTGGTGAGGCATGTTCAGAGTTATTTTCAGAAATCATCATCTGAACCATTGCCTAATCCTCAGAAGATCATTCAGTAGAAGAAAGTATCGCAGTAAGGAGCAAAAGGATCAGGTAAGCCTTAAAAATTCCATGTATCTCTGTTAGTGAATGTCACCTTCAGAGATTCATTTAGCTCCTTAGTCATTCATTTCCCTTTCGGACCTTAGTTGAAAGAAGCATCTGTGCTGTCCATTATATTCCTCTGTTTCTGTTATTCCTTTCATTGATCCATTCCACTCAGTCTACCAGTATCCTTTCATATACCCTAGTCATGGCAGGTCAGCAAGCCCTTACAAAGATAGAAAGAATTGTTGCTGCTAGGTATGGACCCCTGGTCTTGCCTACCCCTTTGAATGCCTTGCCTATAGGAGATTATCAAGAATTTATGCCTAAGTTTACTGGTGCAGAAGGAATAACAGCTGAAGAGCATTTAGAAGCTTTTTATAGCTATGCTGATAACTTGGATATTAATGAAGAGGATGTCTGGATGAGGGTTTTTGTTCAAAGCCTAGAAGGGGAGGCTAGAAAATGGTTCAGAAATTTACCCCCTAGGTCTGTTGCAGACATTGAGGGCCTAGATGATGTTTTCCTAAAGCACTGGGGGAATAATAAAGATCTGCTCTTTTATCATGATGAATTTGGGAACTTGCAGAGAGAAGATGGTGAGCTGCTGTCTGATTTCAACAAAAGATTCAACCTTATGTATAGCAGAATGCCAGCTGAAATAAGACCCACCCCTACTTCTCCCATGATTATTTATTCTAATGCCTTCGATTCTCAGCTCTGCCTACTGCTAAGAGAAAGGAGATGTACTTCTCTAGCTGACATGCAAGATGTAGCTTTTGAAGTTAAATCGAACATTCTGGCTGCAAAAAGACTCGAAGGTGATGCTGAAAGGAGAAGTTAGAGAGGTGAATCCTCATCATCCTCAGAGCCTGAGATCGATGAATAGGTAGGATGATTGAGTTTTTAGCCTCTGAAGTTTCCAAACTAAACGTTGAGCAGAATTCTAAGGAGGCAGGAGCTCATTGTTCCATTTCTTTTTCAACTCCAAATCTATATAGAGGAACAGATGAGCAATTGCAGATTTTGCAAAGAAATAAAGTTACAAATGAAGATGAAAGGGTGAAGACCCTTTGTCAAAATATAGTCATGAAAGAAGAGCTGTTTGAAGAGGAGAAGGTCCATGGTTTGGAAGGTGCTCCTTTCCTAACCAGAGTTGCTTTTGAGAAAGCAATATCCAAAGGCACTACTCAACAATTTGTTGTAGCTGCAGAACAACAATTTGACCAGCAGTGGCAACCAACAGCAGCAGATCCCTTCATCCTCCAAGAATCTATGCCTGAAGCCAGCTCATCTTCACATGGCTATGAAAATCTGCAAATTAGCCAGCCTGCTATCATCCCCAGTCCAGTGATAAAGAAGGGAGAGGAAAGCTCCCCATCATCTTTTGTCCTTCTGTCTGCTCAAAAAACAATCCCTCTAAGTTGCCACTTAAACACTGATGCAGAACAAAATTCAATGCTCAAGGCTGAAGCTAATCATCTCAGTCTTGATACTCTGATGCCTGCCCAGGAGGTCTCCACATAGATTGAAAAGGCACCTTGCCAGATGACAGAGGAAGAGGGTGCACAGTATTGGAACTCCTACTTGGATGAAGACTGTTTCAAGAAAAATGAAGGAGCAGATATTGTCTCTGTGCCCCCTGCACAAGAATACAATGCTGCATCATTCATATTGGTTGTGTAGACCACAGACGACACAGAAAAGTACACAGCAATAGTGGTTATTCAGCAGGTGTATAAAGGCTCCCATGTGTTAGGTTCCTATACCAATAGGTTTCATATTTCATGATTGATTATGAAAATGCCAAATATGATCATCCTTTCCATGCTGCAAAAGTTCCATATTTTCAAAAATCAAAAATTTAAAAAATGTAAAGAGGGTATGCCCTAAAAGAATAATCAAAGGGCAAGAAGAATGAAATGGTCAAGAACAAAGAAAATGAACCCCAAAAGAAAAGACCAGGAAAGTGTGCTAGTCCAAAATGCCACTACTATGTCATTTTTTGAAGCATTCCATTGTGTGTAATTAGTTGACTTTTACCACAGCTGATGGATGGCCAAACAGCGCAATCTTGGCCAAGTCCATATTTGAATTTACTTGTTTTAGAGATAAAGAATAAAGTCTGTCCAAACAGTTCAAGCTTGGCAGAAAAATAGTTAGGTAGAGAAGCAAAGGGTCTCAACAGCTGAATCTGAGCCCTTGGAAGAGATAAGGGCAGACTTAGATAGGAGGACAGCTAAAAGAAAACAAAAGAGAGAAAGGGTTTGCTAGTTCAAATGCACCCAAATAAAATGAAGAAAAAATGTTAGGTGTAGCAGAGTGGGTAGGTACTTTTGGTGTTACAGAAGCAGGTTGATAAGCAGTGCTGTCTACAGGAGGGAATTCATCTCTCATGAACATCATAAGTGCAATGGAAGTTGTTTGGTTATAGTTCAGGTGGAGCATGACTAATTTCCCTTCTCAATCTCCCCAAAAATCATTTACTAACATCCCCTCAAGGACATTGGGATCTACCCAGTGGTCCCACTTCACTTCATTTTATGAGGAATACTAAGTAGAACTTTGTGTTTACTTAGTCAAAACAAGCCACATTTCTTGTGTAAAAAGATCCTTCCATTTCCCTTTCATTTCCCTAAAAAACTAAGTTTTTACCTTATAAACTTAGCATTCCCCATTCATAAAACCATATTAACTTTAACTCTATTATATAGCTCCTATTTAAAGTTTTCCCCGCCCCTATTATACATAAAATAACATAAAAGTCCCAAAAAATCTAAATATCCCAACCCCTAGCTTAATATAGCCATATACTAAGGTTTACGGGAATTATAGGTTCACTTGGAACCTTATAATAACCCTTCCGCACACATGAAAAAAGGGATTTATTTAACACCTGGTTGAATAAATAACCGCGCCCGCACAACCCAATAGCCAAAGGTTATAACCCAAAAACATTACAAAACATTGAATATTATACGGGCGGGGCCCGCACCGTACCTCCCTGCCAACTCCTCGTCTCGTTAACCGTCAGATCCGATCCCACAGATCGGACGGCTCGCATGGAGGAGTCCCTCCATTCTATGTGAGCTTAAACATTCATGACAAAGTGCTACATAATGCAATGTTTGATTCAGGAGCTTCCCATAACCTAATGCCTAAGTTTGTAATGGAAAGATTGGACCTAGGTATCACACAGCCATATAAAGACTTGTTTTCATTTGATTCCAACCAGGTCAGTTGTCTAGGCCTAATCAATTTTTGTGTGTATCTCTAGTGCAATACCCTGCCAAGACTATTTTAATGGATGTAGTAGTAGCTGATATCCCACCAAAGTATGGAATGCTTTTGTCCAGATCTTTGGGTGCAAAACTCCAAGGATCTTTGCAGCTAGACATGTCTTATGCCACCATTTCAGTCTTTGGCCAGCCAAAGAGATTATAGAGGGAAATATTGATGAAATATGTGGTCAGCAGTCAAGAAAAACCCCAAAACTTCCCCATTTACTCCATGCATTCTGATATGGATTCATTTATCTTATACAATGCTGAAATGTCTCCCAAAACTGATGGCAAGTTGCTAGAATCAACACAAGCAACAAGCATAAATGAACAATCTACTACTCAAGATCAAAGAATTGTTCAAGTGATTGATGCAGCAAACAAACAAACCAAACCATCTAAGTTACAAAATCCAAATCTACCCACTGAACAAGTTTTCAAAACTTCTAAGGATAGTCACAATCAAGAAATCTTATGGTACTTAGAGTTTGATGGCTCAGTAAATAAATTAGGAGCAGGGGCAGGGATTTGGATACACAATATGCAAAATGACCATGCTCAAGGACATGCATATAGGCTGAATTTCAGATGTACAAACAATATGGCCAAATATGAGGCCCTTTTGCTGGGACTCAAACTGATTAGAAATCTAAGGGCAACTAAAGTTTCAATTCTAGGGGACTCTAATTTGATTATTCAACAGATAAAGGGAAACCTTGTTACAAACGATCTCAGGCTAAGAGCATATAAGGGGCAGCATTGGAAATACTCAATAGCTTTCTAGAATCCCGGCTAACCAAAATTCCAAGAAACCGCAATTTACATGCTCACAGTTTGGCAACATTTGCCAGCACTTGTAAGCTGCCATTCGAGCCTAACCATCACTTTACTGCTAAGATTAAACACAGACCTGCTGTTCCAGATAATGTCAAAAATTGACAAGTATTTGAAAATGACACACAAATCAAAAATTTCTTGACTTTGAAAGAGGAATTCTCAGCACAAACATAGATACAGGTACCATTTGTGAAGAACAACAAATAAACAAAATTGAAAAAAATATATCAGCTGAAATAGCAAATCACATTTTTGCATCCAACAAATTTTACCAGCAAACATTTGCAAGAGATGAAGCAAATGGATCTTGATGAATTTGTTGAGGAAGAGTCCGAAGTAACTGATTTAAAGGATAATTTTTTGCCCATAGGCTTGACTCCTTTGGAAGATATTTTTGATTCAAATGATATACCAAGAAGGCCAAAAATGCAGCCTTTAAATGCAGAAATGGAGGATTGTAATATAGGAACTGCGGATCACCCTAAAATGATAAAATTGTCCAAAGCCTTGCCTCCAAATCAAAAACTGAAATACATTGAGCTGTTTAAAGAGTTTCAAGATGTCTTTGCATGGAGCTATGAGGACCTCAAGTCCTATAATACTTGGGTCATCCAACACACAATACCTTTAAAAGAAAATCAAAAGCCTTTTAAACAAAAGCTGAGAAGAGTCAGTCATGTTCTTCTTCCTCTCATTGAGAAAGAGGTCAAAAGAATGTATCAAGCTGGAATAATTGCACCTATCAGGTTTTCAGAATGGATTTCAAATCTAGTGCCTACTAGGAAGAAAACGGGAGAGATAAGACTGTGTGTTGACTTAAGAAACCTGAATAAAGTCTCTCTCAAAGACCACTACCCCTTACCAAAGATGGATCATATTTTACAAAGGGTAGTGGGAGCTTCTAGGATCTCACTGTTAGATGGATTCTCAGGATTTAATCAGATCTTAGTTCACCCGGACGATCAAGATAAAACTGCCTTTGCAACGCCTTGGGGAACCTTCAAATATGTAAAAATGCCTTTTGGACTTAAAAATGCAGGGGCCACATTTCAACAAGCAATGGACATAGCCTTTGCAAAAGAGATCCACGATTTCCTAGTCATATATCTTGATGACCTCACCGCTTTTTCAAAATTAGATCAAGAACATTTAGAACATCTCAGACAAGTGTTCCTAATTTGCAGAAAATATGGCATATCATTGAACCCAAAAAAATCATTGTTTGGCCTAAAAGAGGGCAAACTCTTAGGTCACATAATCTCAAAAGATGGCATAAGAATTGACCCGGACAGAATACAAGCTATCCTCCAAGTGCCTCACCCAAGAAATATCAAAGAATTGCAAGCTTTTCTAGGGAAGATCAATTTCCTAAGAAGATTCATACCCAACTTGGCTGAACTAATAAGATTGTTGAATAACATGCTGAAGAAAGATTCTAAAGTCAAATATACAATAGAAGCTAAACAAGCTTTTGAGGAAATCAAAATAGCTTTAACTAAAACACCGGTCCTCACAAGCCCAAAGTTTGATAGAGACTTCATCATGTTTTCCTTTGCATTTGAGCACACTATTGTTGCTGTCCTATTACAAAAAGATGACCAAGGATGTGAGAAGCCCATTGCTTTTTTCAACAAAGCACTTAGAGATGCTCCACTCAAATACCAAATCATGGAAAAACAAGCTTACGCCATTGTAAAAGCCATAAAGGATTTCAGAGTTTATATCTTGTACTCTCATGTGATATCTTATGTCCCAAATGTTCTAGTCAAAGACATTCTCACTCAAGAAAGAATTGAAGGAAAAAGAGGCAAATGTATAGCTAACATTTTGGAATATGGCCTTGAAATTAGGCCAACAAAACTGATAAAAGGACAAGGACTAGCCAAATTGATGATTGAGACCAATTTTCAAGCCCTTGACATCAATGAACTGGATAACAAACAGGAGATGGCGACTCCACAAATCAATCAAGCCTTCTTACAATCACCTTGGTATGCTAATATAATTTATGTATTGTTAAACCTGCAAGCTCCTCCAGGGTTATACAGAACTAAAAAGAGGTTCTTGAAAATGAAAGCTTCAAAGTTTTGCATTCTAGACAATGTTTTATTTTGGAAAAATCATGAAGGGATTTCGCTGAATTGCCTAACACAGGATGAAACTGACAAAGTACTCAAAGAATTTCATGCAGGGGACTATGGTGGACATTTATATTGGAAGTCAACAGCTGATAAAATCTTAAGAGCTGGTTTTTATTGGCCCTCCATGTTTACTGATGTAAAGAAATTTGTAGTTTCTTGTCATAAATGTCAAATCTTTGAAGGCAAGAGAAAGTTGTTACCTTTACCCCTAAAACCCATTTCCACTGAGAGACCATTTCAACAATGGGGTTTAGATTTCATTGGAGAAATTCACCCTTCCTCTTCTGGCCAACATAAGTGGATTTTAACTGCCACAGATTACTTCACCAAATGGATAGAGGTCATCCCTTGTAGGCAAGCCAATGACTCAATCATCATTTAGAAACCAATATTCTTTCAAGATTTAGCTGTCCGGAGAAGATTATAATAGACAATGCTGCTGCCTTTAAATCCAAAAGAATGATCAATTTTTGTCACAAGTACCACATTACCTTAGGTCACTCCACAGCCTATTACCCTCAAGGTAATGGCCTAGCTGAATCATCCAATAAGAGCTTGATCAACATCATAAAGAAAGTATTGGAGGAAAACAAGAAGAATTGGCACAAAAAGCTTGTTAATGCACTATGGGCAGACAGGTTGACCACAAAGAGATCTATTGGAACAAGCCCCTATGAGTTGGTTTATGGCATGGAGGCTGTATTCCCTTCATCCTTGGGAATCCCTGTGATAAAATTACTGCAAGAAATACAGGCAGAACCCAATGACATTCAGAGAAGAATCAATCAAACAATTCATTTACAACAGACCAGAGAGGAAGTGTATCAGAGAACTCAGATTCTACAAGAGAAACTGAAGAAGATTTTTGACAAAAGAACAAAGGCAGAGGATTTTTTCATAGGAGACAAAGTGCTGAAGTGGGATTCTAGGAGGGAAGATAAAGGAAAACATGGCAAATTTGATTTCCTATGGAAAGGACCTTTTGCTATTCAGGCTGCACAAGGAAACAACACCTATTTTTTGAGAAGCCTGGATGGTACAGAAGCAGAGGATGGGCCAGTCAATGGTTGGATGCTCAAGCATTATTTTGATCCTCTTTGTTAACATATTAGGACTGTATTTTGTACATAATAGTGTCCTTTTTCTGCAGTTTATTACAGCAATAAGATAAGGGATGAGATGTAGCAAATTTTGAGGAAAAAGGAAGGAATTGTGCCACCTTTTTGTGTTATATTTTGAGTTTATCAGAAGAAATCAAGAAGAAGACTTGGGAGCTTAAAATCTGATGGCAAATACTCAGACAAACTAGCAAAGACCAAGCTGTAATTCTGTTCAAATCAGCTCATAAGAAATGTATATATGTCATAGAGATACAGTTTTGTTTGTTTACACCAGAAGGGAATTTCAGACTGCAGCAAGAATTGAATGTAAGGCTATCTGACCTACTATTCTTGGCTTTTCGCCTGGAAAAGCCATCCCCAAGTGGAGCCACTGTTAGGTTCCTATACCAATAGGTGTCATATTTCATGATTGACTATGAAAATGCCAAAGATGATCATCCTTTCCATGCTGCAAAGGTTCCATATTTTCAAAAATCAAAAATTTAAAAAATGTAAAGAGGGTATGCCCTAAAAGAATAATCAAAGGGCAAGAAGAATGAAATGGTCAAGAACAAAGAAAATGAACCCCAAAAGAAAAAAACCAGGAAAGTGTGCTAGTCCAAAATGCCACTACTATGTCATTTTTTGAAGAATTCCATTGTGTGTAATCAGTTGACTTTTACCACAGCTGATGGATGGCCAAACAGCTCAATCTTGGCCAAGTCCATATTTGAATTTACTTGTTTTAGAGATAGAGAATAAAGTCTGTCCAAACAGTTCAAGCTTGGCAGACAAATAGTTAGGTAGAGAAGCAAAGGGTCTCAACAGCTGAATCTGAGCCCCTGGAAGAGATAAGGGTAGACTTAGATAGGAGGACAGCTAAAATAAAACAAAAGAGAGAAGGGGTTTGCTAGTTCAAAATGCACCCAAATAAATGAAGAAAAAATGTTAGGTGTAGTAGAGTGGGTAGGTAGTTTTGGTGTTACAGAAGCAGGTTGATAAGCAGTGCTGTCTACAGGAGGGAATTCATCTCTCATGAACATCATAAGTGCAATGGCAGTTGTTTGGTTACAGTTCAGGTGGAGCATGACTAATTTCCCTTCTCAATCTCCCCAAAAATCATTTACTAACATCCCCTCAAGGACATTGGGATTTGCCCAGTGGTCCCACTTCACTTCATTTTATGAGGAATACTAAGTAGAACTTTGTGTTTACTTAGTCAAAACAAGGCACATTTCTTGTGTAAAAAGATCCTTCCATTTCCCTTTCATTTCCCTAAAAACCTAAGTTTTTACCTTATAAACTTAGTGTTCCCCATTCATAAAACCATATTAACTTTAACTCTATTATATAGCTCCTATTTAAAGTTTTCCACCGCCCCTATTATACATAAAATAACATAAAAGTCCCAAAAAATCTAAATATTCCAACCCCTGGCTTAATATAGCCATATACTAAGGTTTACGGGAATTATAGGTTCACTTGGAACCTTATAATAACCCTTCCGCGCACATGAAAAAAGGGATTTATTTAACACCTGTTTGAATAAATAACCGCGCTCGCACAACCCAATAACCAAAGGTTATAACCCAAAAACATTACAAAACATTGAATATTATATGGGCGGGCCCCGCGCCGTACCTCCCTGCCAACTCCTCGTCCTGTCAACCGTCGGATCCGATCCCACAGATCGAACGGCTCTTGTCCATATCGGAACCCCTCCGATGTCCGAAAAATAGCGCCCGATAAAAAGCGGTATTCCCGCCGTACTACGGGACGTGTGTCGCCCCCACAGTTTATCGCGTCCGTTTGGCCCAAAACCACCATGGTACATAAAGTGGTGCGATAAAACCATAAACCGCCCCCGCTTTCCGCTGCTGACGTCATTGCCCACGTCAGCTGCCACCCTGTCACTGTTTCGTCCGCTATGTCTGCCATGTCACCTTTCGTACCCCGCTACATGACAAAATTTACGTCATGATGACGTCATCACAAAAAGCGCCAAAAGCCCAAATTTTGTTAAAAACCCATGAAAGTGATTGTTTTCGTCCATTTCTATTCGTTGATTTGCAGAACCGGTGCATGCAAATTACGACGAATTTGCCACCAAAACTCCAGTCCGTCACCTTGACCACCATAATCTGGCATCCTGCTCTGCAAATCATCGTCCAACCGGCCAATTACTCTCGGGCGCGTCGCTGAAACACAGGTATTTCTCCATTACTCCCAAACCCTGAGTATTTCTGGTTTTTTCTCTGCATTCCACTCGAAAAACCAATAATCCAACAAATTCAATCCATAACTCTTGAAAAATATGCCCCAATCATACCTGTTTTGTCCATTTTTTCCGCAAAAAACTCGACTGCCGCAACTAAAAACACAATGAGCTGATAAAAACAGGAGTTTACCACTGTCTTCTTTCCAAGCCACCTATTTTTAACTTTCCTCTGCAAAATCTCCAAAAAACGCCCAAATATTGAGTCAAATTTGTCAAAACAACTGCAAAAGAAGCACCATTACCACTGTTTTAATCCAGCTTTCCGACTAAACTCTGCAAACTTTGTTTTTTCTATGAATTTTACCCAGTGAGGTGATTTCTAATTAGAACTCAGTGTGCAATTTCTTGAAAAAAACCTGAGAGCCAGTATTTTGTTTTTTGTTGCTACACAGACCCACATTCCAATTAAAAACACAGTCAGTTGAAGCATGGAGGCTCCAGTGGCCCTGAATGTTGCCCCCTTAAATGCACCACATAAGGAATTGGAATGGATGCCCCTTGCTGAAAGAGATTTCCAGATTCATGAAATGATTGGAGAGAAGCCTCACCTGCAAGCCTTTTGTGAAATTAGAAATAGCTACAGAAGCAACACTGATGTCTTTGGAATCTGGGAGTCCAACACGCCTATCTACTACCTCCCTTCAGTAAATGTGCTCCCTGATTTCATCCATTTATACTGTGCAAATTATGACCCGACATAAATAGCAGTTATGGCTCCATCTGGGACTGTCCTCTTCTACATCACTCCTCAATCCATAAATGAGATGCTGAACTTTAGGCCAACTCAGCCTCTGGCTCCCCTCACCATGGGACTCTTACTTGACCAAGGTGCCAAACTGCCCAGTTCAGAGATTACCAGAATTGCTCAATTATTCATGAAACCAGACCGCCAGCCCAGGCATCCACCTCCTTTTAATCAAGTCTGGTTCAATGAAGCTGGTGTATTCATTACTGATATGATTTCATATATCTTGGGTTTCAAAACCAGTGAGCATATTGATGAGACTGTCTTAGTGTTGATGTCCATATTTACTCCCGGACAGCCCCCTGCTGTCAAATATGATTATGCCACCTTCATAGCTAATAAAATCCATGAGAAGTTCATGAACTTGGACAGAGAAAGAGTGTTCAAATACACATCCTACATCTATCATTTGCTGTTGTACTATCAACCTGATAGTTTCCAAATTTCTCTTAGAAGATTGGACTTCAAAGGAGAAAGGAGGTCTGTAATTTTCTGGACCTCAGTATTCCATGAAGTCCACAACTCCCCTTATACATATTGTGAGTTTATTGACCTGTTCATATATCCAGCCACTTCTTTGTTGATGACAACTCCTCCTGCCAGGCTCTCTGCTGAAATGCAGAAAATTTTACATCTCTCAAAGGACTACAGTATAGGTGACTGGTATTTTTACCAAAATCACACAGTGATCAGGATTTATGGCTGTGAATTATCCCCCTACAAGCTACCAAAGTATGTCCCTATGAGGCTATTTTCCCTAGAATACTTCAGGCAATTTATTAGTTCAGATTTGACTCATTTCTATGGTGCTAGGAAAAAGGCACAGCTCAAGATAAGAAATCAATTGGGCCCTTTTATCTTCAATAAAAGGGAAGAAGCCTAGGAAGAAGCAGATAAGATTTTAAGGGATCAACTTATGCTGAAACAAAGTTTTCATTGGTCACCATATGACCCTGAACATTTCATAAGTTCTAGAAGAGTCAAAAACAAGCTTACAGGATATGTTCACCACAAAATCCCTGAAATTCAACAATATGCTAATCAACAAGAATGGGTAGAAGGCACATTAGTTGAAGAGATTACTGAAGAAGAAAAACTGGAAAAGGCTATGAAAGGGCTTGAAAAAACGCTTGACCTGGACTCTTTTGGACAGGTATCCTTCAAACTGCCCCAACACATAGGAGGTGACACATCTTTTGCCGGGACTTCTCAACAACCATTACAAAAGGCCAGTACAACATCAGCTAAAGGCAAGGAGGTAATAGGTGGGGAACAAGAAACAATGGCAGATCAGCTAGATACATCAAAGGAACAAAGCCAAGGGCAAGGTCCTTCAACACAGACAAAGGTACCTGAAATCTCGGTGTTACAAACCCCTCTCAATGAAGAAAGAGCCAAGAAAAGAGAGAAACAGGAAGACACACCTATCAGTGGATCAGCAGAACAGCAAGGGGAAAAGAGGCAAAGGTTAAATCCTTACTCTGAAGAGGAACTCTCGGAAGAGACAGCAGGCAACCTAAGGGGTGAGGGAACAACTGAACAACAGATTCCTCCAATTTTGGAAACATCAACTAGCTCATATCAGCAAGAGCTAGAGAGGCAGCATGGTGTGGAGGTTACATCCACCAGGCCACAGAGCAAGCAAGGCTCAGATATCAAAAAAGCATTTACTGAAATAAAGGCTAGAAATGAGCCAGTAAGGATCCAACTTTATAATCAATTGTTGAGAATGGCTCCCACAAATCAACAAAGGCTAATGGCAGCCTATGATATTCAAGAAGGGAAAATGACCCTTAGTCACTTCAAGCCCACAATGCAGCAGCCACAGTCAGCTGCTGATTATATCAGGACCAATCTGGAAGTTCTCTCTAAAGACATCCACCCAATGGACCAGATTGAATTACATAAACAAACTGGAGAAATGGTGTACTCCACCCTGGCAAACAAAGCACTATTAGCTCACAAATTGCAGAATTCATTGCACAATACCTCTGCCCAATTAGAGTTGGAAAAGGCCTCCTCATTAGCCAAGGATAACAGGATCAAATCCTTGGAGGAAATTATTATTGAGCTGGGACATGATCCCAAGGATCCCAAAGGCATCCAAGCATTAATAAGAAAGAAAGAAGAAGACATTGCAACTCTTAGGAAGCAGCTCAAGCTGCCCATTACAATGCACCCACAAACCACAGAAGTTGCACAACAGAAAGAAGAGGAGGACGTGATGGGTTTACTGATGAGGATGAATGAGAGATTAGCAGAAACAGAGAAGGCATTGGAGGAAGCACTACAAGGAAAGCAGGGAGTGTCGACCTCCCAACCACCAGAAACAGCTCCAATAAGCACAACAGCTCCTCCTACAACTACAGCAGCAGTCCCTCCCTCTGTCCCAGCATCAATAGCAGATACCTCAGCTTTAGCAACAACTACAACAGCAACAACAACAGTACCAGATACCAGCATGAGCATGGAAAAGTTGATGAAGGAAATAAAAGAATTAGAACTCCAAATGGCAGAGCTAAAGGAAGCCAAAGAGAAACTAGCCAAGTTAGAGGTGAATTATGATAAATCTAAGATAACTGTGGCTGAAAAAACAAGAGAGGTAAAGGCCTTGGAAAATAAGGTAAAATCCTTGGAGAAAGACCTTACTCTTCATAAAACTCTGACAGAAATCAAAACAATTTTGTGGACCAAAATTGGCAAGTCCATCACTGATAAATGGAGATTAATACAGACTATGTATGAGCAAGTTGAATTGATAAAAATAGCTCAAGTTGAGATTCAAAAGCCCAGAGCATTATTAGGGAACATGCCCGAACAGGCCAATAGACTAATTCATTTTTTGAATACTCACACCAGGGAACAACTAGCAGCTCTAGATATCAAGGACAAAACATGCACCATTTTGACAGTGAAGAAGGTGCTGACCATGAGGAATTTTGTACAAAATCTGGAAAGAAAGTGCCAAGAAATGCAGACAGAAATAAATGCCTTTACAGAGAAGTTCACAATCTTGCAGAGCAAAGGGTTACCCAACTTATTGACCAACAATCAAATACTGTTGACACATGAACAATATGCTCACAGGGTGAATACATATGTTACCAATCAGATCACAACATCATCAAGCACTTCAGAAGACATAGTACCTCCCTCTGGACAGAGCTTATATGACAAGTTGGAAAATCTGTTCTTTATCGAGCATGAAATAACACATCTTTTTGAAGTCCAGCCCAATTACTACAGGTATACTGAAGCTGATGAAACATTAATAAAACTACAAAGACACCAGTTGCCAACAAACCAATGGTGGCAGGGCATGTTAGAGGTTTTACCAAGGTAGTTTTCGCTCTCTTTTTGATCATCTGCATTTAATTAAATTTAATGCGCGTGCCACATATTATAAAGATGAAAACAACAAAGGAAGGCAATCAAGCTAGAATTGTAGCTCATTTAAAGCAGAATCGGGCACAGATGGAAGGGTCGGGACAGCAATGCAGGAACGCGAATTAAAGAGACAGCTACCAGCCGAATTATTGAGTCAAAAAGTCAAATATATCAGACCACCTAAGGCAGCCAATACAGCGGAGTTACTCCTACATTCATTGCGTTCTGTTTTCAATGTCATTTACTGCCTTTGAAGAAGTAGATGGATGAAGTTAAAGCTTGATATTTTCTCTATGAGATATTTTGTAACTCATTTTGTATAAATACCTCCTCTAGAGATGTATTGTTGTTCGCTGGTGAATATCATTCTGGACTTGCGCTGTAAATTTTGAGAACCCTTCTGAATAACGATTGCCAAAATGCTTTGCTGATGAACTCTCTGGTTATGGAATTAATGACAGAAGAATATGTTACAGAATTCTCGTATTACCTCATGGATCAATAAGTCTTTTTAACTCTCGTTTTCCTTTTCCTGTGTTTTATATATCATGTTCTAAATTGCAGGAAAAAAGAATAGCCCAGAATTTACTTTACTGTACTCTGTGTTCAATTCCTGTCAATTTTTATGTTTTCTTCAGGACTAGCATAAGCAGGAATTCTTGACTACTCTTGTCTCCCTAGTTCTTACACCCTGAATACAATTAAGGAATTCTTAACTGCTCCTTGGTAATATTCATACACATTCCCTTTGTTAGCATAATGAAAGATCCTTAATTGCCTTTCATTCCATGACTTCATTTCATCTAATTCCAGCTTGAAGATTGTTCCATTTTTACTTATCTTGCTCTGTAGTTCCTCCTTTTGCCAAGAAACCATACCTAGAAGTTTATTTTCATTTGACTCCATTAACCCAATGGTCTAAACTTCTTATACTTTGTAGCCCCATTTTATTGAATGTCACTTTCCAAACACCAAACAAATACTTGCACTTCATACCTAGACTAACATATAGCAAAACAAAGTTAAATCACAGAGAGAAAGCTCTCTCTGGTTGCAGATTGGCTAGAATCTGCAGCTAAAAGACTGGTTAGTGGTTACCTCGGTCGTATTCCCTTTTCCACTGCTTTTGGGGAACAACCTGAGTGATAACATCATTGGCGACTCCACTGGGGATCTGAATGACTGTGTTTGTTACTACTGTCTATTTTCTATAGCTACAGATGGAGCCTGAAGTTAGCCAAGCAGCCTTTGAAACTGGTTTTGCTTTGCATTTACAGGAGTAAATAAAAGTTGCTTCAGTCAATCTCCAGTCTAGCAGTAGGCTTTATACAGCTGTCTCAAAAATTTGATTAGTCTTATTTTATTTTCAAAAGATATTTAGGAAAACTCAAGACTGTTACAATTCATACTTTCCTAGAAATATATTGTCAAAAGCATCATTTTTCAAATATCTTTAGAAAATACCAAAAACAGATTTAGAAGCTGGCTCCAAAGAAGAAAACTCATTACACTAGATCAAATCTAGATCCCATTCCTCCAGCTATTTTTGAAAATCCTAACTTGATCTCTAAGAACCTTAGAAGACAAGAAAGCCTAGAAAATTTTGCTAATTTAAATCTTGATATACTTCAGCAAAATCTTACCCAATCTCCACCTAAAAAGGCAACAGTCCTTCCTACAATTGTTGCAGCTTCTTCTAGTTCACCATCATCACTTCAAAGCACCTCTTCCACTCCCCCATCCACTCCGTTTATCTCAGCTGTTATCCCTGTGTTTCCAGTTGTCCCAATTATACTTGTAAATATGCCAAACCGATATGCTTCTCTGTAGTTGCCTGCAAATCCAGGAGCTATGCCTCAGGATTATCAAAGCAAAATTACATATTTTGATGGTACTGGCTCCTACACAGCCCAACAACATACTAAGAAAATGATGGACTATTTTGAGAATTATGAAATTGATGATAATGATGTGAGAATGAAAATTTTTGTCCAAAGTCTAACAGGTGATGTGAGGACCTGGTTTAGGGCACTTGCTGCAAACACAATTGCTGATCCGGATGCCCTGTACCAAACCTTTTTGAACAGATGGGAAAAGAAGAAGGACCCTTTACACATCCTAACAGAATATGAGAATTTGAAAAGGGGTCCACAAGAGAGTGTTCAAGATTACTGCACTAGATTCAACAATGTATACAATTCTATCCCTCAGAATCTCAGACCTCCACCTGACTTGGCCTTGATCAAATTCCCTGATGGATTTGACTCTGACATGGCATATCAACTAAGGGAAAGAGCTCCTCCAAGCTTAGAAGACATGCAGAGCATAGCTGTTAGTGTAGAGGCCAATCTGATCTCTAAAAGAGCCCGAGCTAGAGTCAAAAGGAGGACTCCCTTCAAAGAGGAGCCTTCTGCATTTGAGCAAAAACTTGATGCAATCATCAAAGGAATGGATAGATTAGGTGATAGAGTGGAAACCATTGAAAGGAAATCTTCTTGGGAAGGTCAACCAAGCAACACCACTAGAAATCCAAACTTTAGAAAAAATCAAAATCCTAACACCGGGAAGGCTGGCCCCGACCAGAACATCAGACCTCCATTTCAGGGGAACTATGCCGAAGCCTCAACCTCTAGTGAGCCAACGAAGGATACTCAAATCAACCTAATGGGTCTGAATAGTGAACATCAAATCTTTTTAACACAAGATGACCAAGAATCTCATAATTTCAACCAATTCCAAACCAAATTGGGAGAATCATTTGATTTCAGAAAGGGTATGATGCAGCTGTCTATGAGGTCCATAAACAATACAAATTAAGAAGCAGAACGGTAGATGTGCCTGAACCTAGCAAGCTGAAAGATACCAAGCAGCCTAAGAAAGCAAGGGATAAAACTTCCCTGACAGAACTCCCTGCTAAAACAGACCTCAACCTAAAAGAGCCCACGGTTGAGGATATATCAGACTTACGGCCATCAACTTCATCGACAACTATAGCAGCAACAACAACGATACCAGATACTAGCATGAGCATGGAAAAGTTGATGAAGGAAATAAAAGAATTAGAACTCCAAATGGCAAAGCTAAAGGAAGCCAAAGAGAAACTAGCCAAGTTAGAGGTGAATTATGATAAATCTAAGATAACTGTGGCTGAAAAAACAAGAGAGGTAAAGGCCTTTGGAAAATAAGGTAAAACCCTTGGAGAAAGACCTTACTCTTCATAAAACTCTAACAGAAATCAAAACAATTTTGTGGACCAAAATTGGCCAGTCCATCACTGATCAATGGAGATCAATACAGACTATCTATGAGCAAATTGAATTGATAGAAATAGCTCAAGTTGAGATTCAAAAGGCCAGAGCATTATTAGGGAACATGCCCGAACAGGCCAATAGACTAATTCATTTTTTGAATACTCACACTAGGGAACAACTAGCAGCTCTGGATATCAAGGACAGAACATGCACCATTTTGACAGTGAAAAAGGTGCTGACCATGAGGAATTTTGTACAAAATCTGGAAAGAAAGTGCCAAGAAATGCAGACAGAAATAAATGCCTTTACAGAGAAGTTCACAGTCTTGCAGAGCAAAGGGTTACCCAGCTTATTGACCAACAATCAAAGACTGTTGACACATGAACAATATGCTCACAGGGTGAATACATATGTTACCAATTAGATCACAGCATCATCAAGCACTTCAGAAGACATAGTACCTCCCTCTGGACAGAGCTTATATGACAAGTTGGAAAATCTGTTCTTTATCGAGCATGAAATAACACATCTTTTTGAAGTCCAACCCAATTACTACAGGTATACTGAAGCTGATGAAACATTAATAAAACTACAAAGACACCAGTTGCCAACAAACCAATGGTGGTAGGGCATGTTAGAGGTTTTACCAAGGTAGTTTTAGCTCTCTTTTTGATCATCTGCATTTAATTAAATTTAATGCGCGTGCCACATATTATAAAGATGAAAACAACAGAGGAAGGCAATCAAGCTAGAACTGTAGCTCATTTAAAGTAGAATCGGGCACAGATGGAAGGGTCGGGACAGCAACACAAGAACGCGAATTAAAGAGACAGCTACCAGCCGACTTATTGAGTCAAAAAGTCAAATATATCAGACCACCTAAGGCAGCCAGTACAGCGGAGTTACTCCTACATTCATTGCGCTCTATTTTCAATGTCATTTATTGCCTTTGAAGAAGTAGATGGATGAAGTTAATGTTTGATATTTTCTCTATGAGATATTTTGTAACTCATTTTGTATAAATACCTCCTCTAGAGATGTATTGTTGTTGGCTGGTGAATATCATTCTGGACTTGCGCTGTAAATTTTGAGAACCCTTCTAAATAAAGATTGTCGGACTGCTTTGCTGATGAATTCTCTGGTTATGGAATTAATGACAGAAGAATATGTTACAGAATTCTCGTATTACCTCATGGATCAATAAGTCTTTTTAACTCTCATTTTCCTTTTCTTGTGTTTTATATATCATCTATATATCATGTTCTAAATTGCAAGAAAAAAGAATAGCCCATAATTTAGTTTACTGTACTCTGTGTTCAATTCCTATCAATTTTTATTTTTTCTTCAGGACTAGCATAGGCAGGAATTCTTGACTGCTCCTGTCTCCCTGGTTCTTACACCCTGAATACAATTAAGGAATTCTTAACTACTCCTTGGTAATATTCATACACATTCCCTCTGTTAGCATAATGAAAGATCCTTAATTGCCTTTTATTCCCTGACTTCATTTCATCTAATTCCAACTTGAAGATTGTTCCATGTTTAATTATCTTGCTCTGTAGTTCCTCCTTTTGCCAAAGAAACCATACCCAAAAGTTTATTTTCATTTAACTCCATTAACCCAATGGTCTGAACTTCTTATACTTTGCAGCCCTGTTTTATTGAATGTCACCTTCCAAACACCAAACAAATACTTGCACTTCATAACTAGCCTAACATATAGCAAAACAAAGCTAAATCACAAAGAGAGAGCCCTCTCTGGTTGCAGATTGGCTAGAATCTGTAGCTAAAACACTAGTTAGTGGTTACCTCGGCCATATTCCCTTTTCCACTGCTTTTGGGGAACAACCTGAGTGATAACACCATGAAAAACATCCAAAGAGGAAAATGCACAGAAGGGAAATGAAATTTGATCCATATCTGCCTATTAAGCTCAAATGTCCTAAACTGTTTGAGGTAGAGGATCAAATCAATCCTGTTTTGCAGTTCTATGATGAAGGGGCCGAGAGCAGGAGGAACAATTTGATAGCCCAACAGATGGGCAATTTTTGAAGTTTTAATTTTTTCAGACCTTAATGATCGTAAGAAGTTTATTTTTCAGTTTTTAGTGTAAACCTGGTTTGACTCCATGCCTAATGGATACCAGGCAATGTTTTTAAGCTTATTTTTGTATGAAGGCATTGGTCTGCAGGTTCTTGAGACCTCACAGGGAGGATCTCATCCCCAGAAGGAGCCAGTGTTAGCTCTGCTATACAATTCAGCGTTTGCAGGCTTAAAGGTACCATGGCCGTGTGGGTTTATGTGGGTAAGGAGCGCACAACAGTCTTCTCACCGTCTCTTCCTTCATATTTCTCATAAACTCTTAGCCCTCTGTTTCTCTGTTCCTCGCATTTCCCTATTCCCTTGCTTAATTCCTTTTTACCCTGCGACTTCTGTTCTATCTTTATAAACTCTCCATAAACCCTTATTTTCTTGGTTCCCGAGCGTTTTTCGTAAACAACTTTAAACCCCACTACGCTTGTTTTATACCTCCAATTAGTGTAAAATTCGTGTTTTGTTAGTGCCCGGGTTTTGAGTTTAAACGTTATTTAACCCACATGACCTGAGCATATAACCTGGCGCTCTCATATAAACCCCCTGCTTGGATCTCCACCGTTGATCGCATCCGATCTAACGGTCTCCACGTTCTCCGCCCGCACATTAACTATCGTGCATCTTCCTTTATCATCTGGCCGTCCATCGCAGATCAGACGGTTGACGCTCCCCCCCGATTGCGCGACCTGCGCACTTGTTAACCCGCAGGGGTGGCGGTATTAGCCTGCCACCTGACGCTTTTTTATTGGATCGCGCTGTTAAATACGGAAACTGCCGACGCTGATAGATGATGCGGGGAAAACCGCTCGCCGCTAAACCGCCCGTCCTGTACGTCCTCCCGTGCATTAATGTTCGTGCGCCTTCTGTTTGTGATCACCGTCGGATCTGGCGCATCCAGATCTGATGGCCCTGGTTGCTCCCGCGCATATGCCTCCCGATAGCTCCTCCCGCACGTTCTCCACCGTTGATTTTTATCATCCGACGACCCATGTTCATTCGCCCGTCTGCACTATCTCCCGATACCCCTCGTCAAGTCATCTCTGTCGTTGATTTTTGTGATTCGACGGCTGAGATTCGTCCCTCCGCTTAGTCTGCCTCCGCCATTCTGTTTACGCCCGCGGCCTGTTTTGTGCTCCCGAAGGAGAAATGAAGCCATGATCCAGTACTCTCTGCATTAAATCCTGAGCTACCATATCCAAAGAACGGCACGACAAAGGACAAACAGGACGACCTCGAGCAGTGAAGAGCATTTATCAGGCATGGAATTTAATCCATAATTCACTCCAGCTGCTAGAGAAGGACATCAGAGTATCTAAAAAGGCCGATTTTGTCCATTAAAATCAGCAGACTGTATCAGAGACCATATCTAATTGTAAATGTGGTTGGTGGTCCATTAAGACACCTCCACGCATAGGTTAGCAGAGATATTTTGTATTCAACCTCCATATTACCCAGAGAAACGATGTCATCATGTTGATGAGTGTTATTTTGCTGTAAGGTTCAACTTCTGGAGATTGTAACTGCTGTGATACCTGCAACGTCTGGTCTTCATTTTCAGCTAATGCAAGCTTCTTTTGCTGTTAATTGCTCACTATCCACTTCTTCTTCTTGTTTCAGGCTGTGCCTGTTTTGCATTTATTCATGTGCTGTTAATGTTTAGCATTAGAGGGGCTGTCATCCCACCTCTGTGTTAGGATTTAGCTGTATCATTGAATTTGTATGCAGGTTTCTGTTGTTTTAATGCCAGAGAGCTGTCATCCTATATGTGTATTAGGAAACAGATTTATAGACCTTTTAACTGATTGCAGCTGGCCATCACAGGGTCCTGTGCATCTGCTGGTGTGATCAGTGTTCTCCATCATCACATTTTCCTTAAAACTGTGAGTAATTGGTGGCCTAAAGCCTTGTAGTTTGGGGGTGTTCACCCATGTCTGGGGTCAAGCACAGTAGAAGTGGTTATCTGGCTTGAATATGCAACATTTCTTTCATTCATCCACCATTAATCCAACATTTTGTTGAGTTTGTAATGTTCCCGAGCATCTCTGAGATACAACCTAGGAGAGTTTCTTGGGGTGATAACAACTGCAATTTCAAAGAATTCTTAAAGGTGATTTCAAAGATTCCCTCGATCTTCATGAATTTACCAAGATCGATGTCCTTATAATTATGACAATTTCCAAAGAATCTTTAAAGGTGGTTTCAAAAATTCCCTCGATCTTCATGAACTTACCAAGATAGTTGTCCTTATAATTACCACAATTTCTAAAGAATCTTAAAGGTGATTTTAAAGATTCCCTCTATCTTCATGAAGTTACCAAGATAGTTGTCTTTATAATTACTGCAATTTCGAAACAATTCTTATAGGTGATTTCAAAGATTCCCTCTATCTTCATGAACTTACCAAGATAGTTGTCCTTATAATTACTGCAATTTTGAAAGAATTCTTAAAGGTGATTTCAAAGATTCCCTCTATCTTCATGAACTTACCAAGATCGCTGTCTTTATAATTACGACACTTTCGGAAGAATTCTTGAAGGTGATTTCAAAGATTCCCTCGATCTTCATGAACTTACCAAGATCCCGGTCCTTATAATTGGGACAATTTGGAAAGAATTCAAAGGTGATTTCAAAGATTCCCTCAATCTTCATGAACTTACCAAGATAATTGTCCTTATAAGAATTCTTAAAGGTGATTTCAAAGATTCCATCGATTTTTATGAACTTACTAAGATAGTTGTCCTTATAATTACGACAATTTCGAAAAAATTCTTGAAGGTGATTTCAAAGATTCCCTCCATCTTCATGAACTTACCAAGATAGTTGTCCTTATAATTACTACAATTTCAAAAAATTCTTAAAGGTTATTTCAAAGATTCTCTCCATCTTCATGAACTTATCAAAATAGTGAAAATTATAATTACCTCAATTTGGAAAAAATTCTTAAAAATGATTTCAAAGATTTCCTTCTATCTTCACGAACTTCACAAAATAATTTCGAGAAATTTCTTAGAGGTGATTTCAAAGATTCTCTCCATCTTCCGGAAAAGACTTCACGAGGAAAAAAATGAGATCAATTCCGGTCATCCAGAGCGAATGGCATCCATCAAAGAGTGGAAAAAAATGTATTCAATTGTTTGTTGCCGGTGAGTGTTGATTTTATCATTTGGCTTTTATGAAAAAAATACATTTTTATAAAATCATCTGGTTTCTATTGCAGAATTTAGGGTTAGGGTTTGGTGGGATGCCGACTTTATATGTGAGGGGGCTGTGAAGCTGAAGATGAGGTGGTGTATACAGGCGAGAAGGCCTTATTGTTTTGTTGGTTGTGAGAAGTGAAGGGATGTGTTTTGTGGATGGGAGTCTTGAGGAGTGGGAGCATAGGATAAGGCTGCTTCATATCACCAGTCTTTCCTACTCCTCCCATTCCTATTGCCTTCACCACACATCCCTTCCCAACGCCATACAATATGTGAAGATGAATATGGAAAACCAATCGTCGTGCTCTGTTCTGTGGGGTTTTACCGGGATGGCATGTAGTTTTAAGGCCATTTGGTCTCGGTAAGTTGGAAAAACTTGGCAGTAATTCATGATCTTATCTGATCCGGTATGATATATTAACTGTTGCAGTTTTCCAACCCCGCCGAGACCCATTGGCCTTCACTACACATCCCTATGTTGCCCTCACTGATGCACCTTAGATCTGCTCACATGGCCGAGGTTTGTTGTCAGTCATCGATTAATACGGAGAACCGGTCATCGTGCTCTGTTCTGTGGGGTTGTACAGGGATGTCATGTAGTTTTAAGGTCATCGGGTCTCGGGGAGGGGGAAAAACCTGGCAGTAACTCACGGTGTCATCTGATCCGATGTGGATATGTGAACTGTTACTGTTTTTCCAACTCCACCGAGACCTTTGACCTTCACTACACATCCGTGTTTTGCCTTCACTGTTCCACTTCAGATCTGCTCACATGGCCCAGGTTCGTTGTTAGTCATAGGGTTATTTTGAAGTTTTATTTTCTCTGCATTTTATTCTTTATAAAGCTAATTGTGGTTGCTTTCTCTAGGCTTGCAGTTTTTCAGGATTATGAACTTGAGGCTAAGAAATATCTGTTACCGGCTATTGATCTAAGAGTCAGTGAATAATATTCATTTGCTGTTGGTGATTTAGTTAAAGCTACGTGTTCAGTAGTTATTATTGAGTGCTGGTGAAAAGTGCCTTTTTTTTTTTTTCTTCTTTTCTATCCCTGATTTATTTCATGGGTTCATCTGTTTTATGGAGGATCTTTCTGGTCCTGGGAGCTCTGATCTGGGTGAGCTCTGATCTTGGTTTGGAGGTATGGCCAGATCTGGGTAAGGTTTGACCAGTGCTGTAGAAAGCATTGGAGGGCATCTAAGTGGGAAGCTCAATTGATCTCATCTCCGACACACAATGAAGTGAAGTCAAGATATGAAGGGAACTCTGAAAATTAAAGATTTGGCAGTTGGTTCTAAAGATTGTACATGGGCTAGTATCTAGATCCATCCATAATTTATTAGTTTTTTGGTGGGTTTATTTTTTTAGTATGGATCATGATGCAGCGTCATTTTTGTGAAGTTTCGATGGTATTTTCATTCTCTTCCTGAAGGTTTAAGCCCCTTAAACCCCATTTGGACAATTGTTGCCACTGGACACCGTTCGAGTGAGTCTGCGTGCCCATCTTGTTTGATTGATCTACCTACTCTCAGATCGAATCTAGGGATATCCAACCCTCCAAACTTCTTAGGGCTTCCGTTGGGTGATCGATTTTCCTGCATAATCATTAACGAAAAGCTGTGCCTATTTATAGAATAGATCTTGTGATCAGTGATTTGTATGGGGAGCCTATTACTCAGGTGCAGTTCTGAGCAGATTCTTGCCCGCCTCTTTGCTTAGATCATAACTTATGACTGATATCTGGGGGTTCTTGATAGTAGAAATTGCCCCCCCTAACAGTGCATGGAAATATGGCCTCTGGCAGTTTGGGGACTCCTGATGAGTCGCTGCAAGCAGGGGGTGAAGTTCCCTAGTGGTCAGAGGAGCAGGGGTCGTAAAAAGTAGCTCTTGGTTTTAAGGGAATCCAGGTTCCCTGGAGTCTGAGATTTAGCCGAAGCTCAATGTCAATCTTTCGTATGAAAGATTTTAAAGAAAGGAATAGGCAAGGCCTCAGCAGAACCACGTTATGCGAGCTGGAATTGAAAATAATTAGCCTTCTTTCAGCGCCTGTACATATACTCGAGGTCTGTCGGGAGATGGATGTTATGATTGTATAGTTGATATAGTCATTTCTTATTTTCCCTGTTTTGTAAATAAAATATTTTTTGAGAACTTTTAATTTAGAGGTTTCAAGGCAAGTGGATATATGACTCCATTGTACTTCGTCGGTCACAGCAAGGCAGACTTTGATGAAGCAGACAGGTTTGGAAAGAGGATCAAACAATTATGTTTAGATATGTGTTTTTCTGTGAAAACAATGTTCGGCAATTTTCAGTATTACTTCTTCTTGCATCTCCATAGAGATCTTAACAGTAGTTCTCAAGGTAATAATTCAGTGGGACTTACAGTTGGGTGATTAAAGAGCACAGATAGGTCGGTTCAGTATGAATGCACTTTTTCTGTGCACGGGCTCTGATCTTGTCCTTGCAAAAGGCTTTGTTTCTTGGTCCCTGTTTTTCATCTTTTTAACTTTTACCCTGAGTGTTAAGCTAGGTTTCATGTCTTTGTTAGTTGATGTCCAAATATATATGGACATTACGGGGATATTAGTTTTTTAAGAGTAGTGCAATAAGAGTTAAAATATATATGATGTAATTAAAGCTTTGTAAAATGAGCTACATGGCTTTATCTGTCAGTGAAGGTATTGTTGGCAAGATATTGATCCCGGCTTCCAAGTTGTTCCTTGATTTTTCAATCTTAGTGTATACTGAATTCAAAGATAGATCTTGGTCGGCAAGTTGCACTAACGTAGGCACATGCTCGATACAAGCCTCAAATGATCAAAACTAGTAGAAGCGAATATATTTGTTGGTTTGACTCCTCATGCTACTCTAAAGCTTAACATGAAAATGCTACTCTAAATTTTTCCATGAATCGCATAAATAACATCACAAATATTTTTGCACATGAAGCACCTTTATACAAAATATCTTGAAAATACCTTTTAAACTTTCGCTCCATGGTGGTGGTTTCCATTGCAAAGTGCACCTTGTAGTTCCAAGGTGAATGCTCTTTCATTAATTTTAGGCAACAATGGTATGTTCTATGCTTTAGAGTAATTTTACTAAGTTTTTTTATTAGCTTAGTACCAAAATTCAGATTAACAATCACATCAACACCATAGTAAAATGTATATAGAACATAAATGTAAACAATAGAAAACAAGCCAAGACAAGAGGACACAAGATGTGGCATTAGGGACAAACCTTAACGTGGTAAAACCCTATTTTTTTTGTTTTTGTTTTGTTATTATATTTTTCAATAGTTCAGCAGAGAGACGTTACAATCTATGATTTACAAATCTAATAATTTATATTACAATTTCTAATAATTTAGGTGCAATTTACAAATTTAAAAATTTATAGTACAATTTACAAATCTAATAATTTATGATAACAAAAAGGCATTAACCAGAAAAGTCAATGCCGATTCTTTCCTCAATTCAGCTCGGCAAAACCCAATCAACTTTGGCCTTCAACAAGAAGTCTAATCAGCCCAAAATAATTTGAAAATATCTAGTCAAGATTGGTCAATGAAAGTCAACTTCGTGGCCAGCTTTGGACAATCAATGTTGGTCAAAGGAAAGGTTAGGATGCCTCAATTTTAGTGCCCATATTTGTGGCTCTCTAAGATAGATAACTCACCCAAATTGAAGTTAATGAAGTCAAACAACCTTTTGTAGCTTGGTCAATGTAGTCAACAAAATTTGGTCTTTCCTTTTGCATGTGAGAAAGAAGAATGCTTGGAAATGCGTACCCAATCACAAGAGGAGAGAGAGATGTGAGATGAGATGATGGTGAAAATGACTTGAGGTCTCTTTTTATATGTAATGTTGATGATGAATTGGGGGGTTTGAATGCTTGTTTTGCTCGCTGGCTGACTTTGACAATTTGTACATAACATAAATAAATTCATATCTTCATTTGTACATGTTGGAATGAGATGATCTTTAGATCATCCTACCTCTTGGATAGAGGAATCTAAGAAAAATATTAGTGGTCATGAATAAGATGACCCATGTGGAGTTTGAATTTAGTTGCCAATTTTAACACTCCCTCTAAACTAAGGAGAACTCTATTTGCTAATCCATTTGTCAATTTGTACTATTTTTGCCATCAATGCACTTCTCTGCTCTTCTAAATTATGAAGAAGAAGTGTTCGAATAAAAGAGTGTTTCATACCACTCTACCCGAAGTTAGTTTCAATTAATCCTAGATCAATATTGGTCATCCTAGCATAGGGAGTGCGGTAATACACAATGTGTCTATCAGTAGTATCATGGTCCCTATCCTCATTTCCCTTCTCATTTGCTAGATGAGAGGTACTTCCCATGAGTCCCAGATTGCACGAGTGTGATGTCTCAGCAAGAGAAGGATGAACCACTCATCTTGCCTACATGTTGCCACGAGCTATCACAGGGAAGGTTGAACCACTCACCTTATACACAACAAACCACCAGGGGAATGTTGAACCACTCACCCTATGGAAGTACCCGAAGCCCCTTAAAGCTCCCAGAGCTCAATGTCCATATCATACAAGACCCTCGTAAGAGGGTCTCTCCATGACTCTAAGTTGTTCTCAGAAGATTATGTATTCGACCTTCCCTAGGGGCTTTGTTAAAATATCGGCAACCTACTCATTAGTGCCAATGTGATGGGAGCTTTATTGCTCTACATTGTACCATATCTTGGATAAAGTGGTATTTGATATCTATATGCTTGGAGCAACCATGACACGAGATTCTTTGATAATTGAATCCCACTCGGGTTGTCGTAGAGGATCATAGTGGTATCTAGCACACGTTCAAGCAACTTACTAAAGAGCTTCCTCAATCAGAGAACTTCATAGGAGGCCATACTAACAATTATATATTCGGCCGCAACGGTGCTCAAGGCAACTGATTTCTGCTTCTTGCTCATACAGGATATTGAAGCAGAACCCAAAGAAAAACAACATCGAGAAGTGCTCTTGCGATCCACCACACTGCCAGCCCAATCAACATTAGAATGACCATGCAGTGTCACATCTTTGGCAGTGTATCTTAGTCCATGAGTGATTGTGTCGTGAAAATATTTTAGAAGATTCTTGGTACCAATCTAATGTATATGACAAGGCTCAGCCAGATGTTGGCTCAGTGTGTTAACTACAAAACATATGTTTGGATGGGAGTTTACTAAGAACATCAATGCTCTTATGAGTTGACGATACTTAGAGGCATTTCCCAATTCAGGTCTGGCAACACTCCCACATAACTTTTTAAAGTTTAAGTTCTATCGGGGTAGTCACAGGGTTGCGGTCCACCATTCCAAATCTTTCCAATATTTCACAACATATTTTCTTTGAGATAGGGAAATTTTTCTTGGCTTTTGCCAGACCTCCAACTTTAGGAAGTAGTGCATCAGTGTTAGGTCCTTCATCTCAAATTCAGAAGCCAACTCTCTCTTACATTTGTAAATGAGAGGGTTTGCACTTGTCAAAAAGAGGTCGTCCATATAAAGTACCAATATGAGAGATTTATCATTTTTAACCTTAAAATAAAGGTTCTGATCGGCTTCACTTTTAGTGAATCTCAGCGTCATCAGATAGCTATCAATTCTCTCATACCAAACTTGGGGTGCTTGCTTCAAACCATAGAGAGCTTTCTTCAACTTACATACATGAGATTCCCGGTCATGAACTTCAAACCCCTTGGGTTGTTCCTCATAGACTTCCTTTTTTATCGAACCATGCAAGAAAGCGGTCTTGACATCCCATTTGATGTAGGTTCCATTCTTGCCATAGGACCTGCCATTCCTTTGATTGTTGTTGATGAAATTGCCCTTGGAATGATTGTGATCATCATCATGCGATGTGTCCCTTTTATTTGGACACTATGCATAGTGGCCAAACTTATTGCAAACAAAGCATCTGCCCTTTCCTTTCTCCCTTAGATCTAGGCTTTCCATTGAAATGACCTTTAGACCTTGCATTATTTCTCCTTTTGGCATGAGTGGAGAATGCAATGGGGTTGCTTTTATTTGAAGGCATTTCTTGCTCCACCATCCTTGTTTCTTCTCGACATCAATTCTTCAAACCTTGGAATTTGATCATTGTTGAGTATAGTGGTTCTAAATATATACCACTTGGGTGAGAGTTTTCTAAGGGTAGTGATAGTAAGTTCCTTGTTGGGAATGACCTCTCTAATTGAAAGTAGATCATTCTTGATCTCAATGATCTTTAGTAGGATTGAATATCTTTGTCCTTGCCCTTCTTAATATCTTTCAATTTATTTTCGAGAAATAAAATTGGATTAACATCACTAACCTTGAACACGCTGATCAACCTGTCATAGATCTCTTTGGAGGTCTTCAATTTAGAGATGTAGGCCATTAGATGTTTAGCAATGGCATCTTTGATAATCTTCTTTGCTTTGACTTCAGCCCTATTGTACTTGGTCTTCGCAGCAACCAGTGCATTTGAAGGAGGCTCAAGGATTTTACTCTTCAGATAATCCAACACTTTTTGTTCTTCCAAGGTCAAATCGAGAGACATTTTTTCCCACTTGATAGTCAAAATTTTCACTTTTCACGGAGCTTGTCTGGGAAGTGGGATGGGGAACCCATTGAGCTTTTTGTCTTTGTCCAACTATCTTTGGTGATTGCTCTTTCACTCTTGCTTGGGCTTTGTCTTCACCTCACCTTTTATTCCATGTTAATATTAGGCAACAATGGTATCTTATATGCTTTAGAGCAATTTTACTTAAATTTTTTTATTAGTCTAGTGTCAATATTCAGATTAGCAATCACATCAACATGATAGTAAAATGCAGATAGAACATAAACATAAACAGTAGAAGACAAGCCAAGACAAGAGGACACAAGATGTGGCACCAGCGAGGGACAAACCCCAATGTGAAGAAAACCTTTGATCAATTCCTATATTTTTCAATAGTTCAGTAGAGAGAGATAATACAATTTACAAATTTGATAATTTATGACAACATCAAAAGGCCCTAACAAGAAAAGTCAACACTGGTCATTCCTTTCTCAATTCAACTTGGTCAAGCTTAGTCAACATCGGCCTCCAATAGCAAGTTTAATCAGCCCAAAACAGTTTGAAAAAGTCTAGTCAAGACTGGTAAAAAAAAGTCAACTTCGTTGCCAGCACTATGACAATCAACGTTGGTCAAATGAGAGGTTAGATTGTCTTGATTTTAGTGCCCAGATCTGTGGCTTGCTAGGACAGAGATACCACACCGAAACTGAATTCAAAACAGGTCAACGCTTCAAGTCAATGCAGTGAAACAACTTCCTTGTAGCTTGGTCAACATAGTCAACATAAATCTGTCCTCTTTTCCTTCGCACGTGTTTGAGAGAAGAATGCTTAGAAATGCATACCCAATCACAAGAGGAGAGAGAGAGATGTGAGATGAGATGATGGTGAAAATGACTTAAGGTCTCTTTTTATATCCAACGTTGAGGATGAGTTGGGGGGTTTGAATACTTGTTTTGCTCGCTGGCCGACTTTGACAATTTGTTCATAATATAAATAAATTCATATTTTTATTTGTACCTGTTGGAATTGGATGATCTTTAGATCAATCCTACACTTTTCAGAGAAAGGAATCCAAGAAAAAAGATCAGCGATCATAAATAAGATGATCCATATGGAATTTGGCCTTAATTGCCAATTTTAACATCTTCACAGATTGTATGAATAATTTAATAAGTTAATGATTTTTTTTTTCAGAGAAAAAAAAGCAATATATCATTTATATTAAGATAATATAAAAGCCTTCATGAGATACATAAAGGTGGCATGTGAAGCCATGATCCAAGATGTTTGAGAAGAAATTATGGCAAATGGTCCAAAGATTCTCTAAAAAACAGGCTGACATGAGACATATGCTATCATATATAAAGCAGAATTCAGGGAATATATATGCAAAGTGCCTATTTAAGAGACAGCATCACCAAATTTCAAAAAGCAAAACTATATAGATGTATCTATACAGCCAGCTAAATTGAAATTGAATCAAATATAGCAATGATGCGATGGAGGATGTTAGAATAGGGAACTTTGGAATCACGGAAAATTTTGTGGTTCCTCCAATTCCAGGCGCACCATATCATGATGATGATGAGAAAACACTTTGGCTTCTGTTGATTGCACCACCAGGCGAAAGCTGCATGGATAGAGTCAAAAACAATATTAGGAAAATCAAAGGTAATTGCCAGATCATACCAGATATGTTGTGAGGACCGGCATTGGACGAACATGTGAAGATTTGATTCTTCGTCGGATTCGCACATCGGGCACCTGCTTGGGCCGTGCCAATTTCTTTTCCTCAGGTTGTCCCACGATAGGTTCTTGTTGTTGTATACCAGCCATGCAAAGAAGATCATCCTGGGGGGGCATCCCGATTTTCAGAAGGACGAAGGAAAAAAAGAGTTGGCTTGCTGCGTCCTTGAAGAGATGAGGTCAAGGTAGATGTCTTTCACGCGAGTTGGAACCTGTGCATTTGACCAGATTAGGCAATCAATCGTGCCATGTCGACGAATCCCGCTGTATTTTAGAGAATTTTGGACGACATTCCATGAGGAGCATAGTTCGACAGGAAGGAAAAGGTCAACGACGTCCTTCCATAAAGGAACAGGACCACACCAATCAACGATGAGATGATCCCATGTGAAGTAGCCTTTTTTGTGGAGTGCGAATAAAAGAGTTTCAAGAAAAGTCATGGTTCCCCGGCAGCAGGCGATGGAGTCGAAACCAATAAAGATGCGTCGTCCCGTGTGAATCCTCCACTTTAGATTTTTTAGGAAGTGTTGCTCAACCTTTCGGAGACTGAGCCAAATGGCTGATCCCTGTTTGGAGCCGATAGATCCGGCTCTGTACCGAATTTCCAGATTTTTACCTTTTAAATATTTAAATATAATAGTGGTGCTCCACGGGCTTTCCCCAAGATCCCACGCCAGAGCGTTTTGCATAAGAGGGTCTTACCGAATGATCTCAGGTCCATTAAGCCCCATCCTCCCAGGTGCTTAGGCAAAGAGATATTGTCCAATTTGGAGAGGTGGAATTTCGATCTTTCTGACTTGCCACCCCAGAGGAAAATAGCCGTGATCTTGTTCAGCTTGTGGATAATACTTGTCGGAAGAAAGAAGAGGTGTGCCCAATAAACGACCATCTGTAACAATACTGATTGGGAAAGAATGACCCTGCCTGCCAATGATAAGCTCCGATGTTCCCAAGCGGCTATCTTTTTATAATATCTTGCTGTTAGCCATTGCCAGTCAAGTTTGGAATAGCCCTTTGCCTTGAGGTGAAAGCCTAAATATTTAAGACCCTCATTGATCGGTCTAGACTCAATACCAAATAATTCAGATATCGATTTTACCATCTCCAGGTTGGCGCCATTGTGATAGAGGGAGGATTTCCCTTTATTGATATAGAGTCCTGTAGCCTTTTGAAATCTGTCCAAGATGTTCTTCAAACAAGTCCACGACAATCTACAGAGCATTGCGAATAAGAGTACATCGTCAACGAAGAGGTTATGCGAGATGTAGACTTGTCTGCAAATCTTTATAGGCATACATCTGTTGTCCGCAACCGCATTGTTGATGTGTATACTTAGAGAATTCATGGCTAGAATGAAGAGAAGTGGCGAAAGGGGACATCCCTGACGCAAGCCTCTTTCAGCCTGAAAGAAGTGGGAGGGAATTCCGTTTATAATGATTGCGTAATTCACGTTCTCTACGCAGGCCATGATCCATCGAATGGTAGATGCTCTCAGACCAATCTTTGCCAGAAGGCATTTAATAAATCCCCAATCGAGGCAGTCGAAAGCTTTCTGTAAATCTATTTTCATAATAGCCACCTCAATATTGTTTGTAGACATAGCGTAAAGGCACTCCTGGGTATTTGCGACTGCATCCATAATATTACGGCCCTTCAGAAAGGCGTGCTGGTCCTTGGATAAATATGAAGCCAGAGTACCTTTTATTCTTTCTGCAATAATTTTGGTGATGATCTTGAACGAGATGTTGCATAATGATATTGGTCTGAAATCACTGAAAGTTTCCGCCTCCCTCTTTTTCGGAATTAAGGCAATCAGAGTGGAAGAGGTGTGATGGTGAATGCTGCCCGACATCCTAGACGCTTCCACCATCCTCAGCAAGTCGAGTTTAATGAGATCGAAGAAATGGGTGAAAAATTCGATTGTCCAGCCATCGATGCCGGGACTTTTATCTGACTTGAAAGACTTTAAAGTTCCAAGAAGCTCCTCTTCTGTAACAGGCTTGAACAGGGCTTCATTTTTTTCATCGTCGAACATCTGTGGGGCCACCTCAATACCCCAGAGGATATCCCGAAAAGCAGCGTCTGACCTTCTGCTGTATTGTTTTTTAAAGTGTTCTACCGCCTCTTTTGTGATTGCCTGTTGGGAGGCAAGAGATTCTCCATTTCCATTCTTTATCTTCCAGATGGCATTTTTCTCGCGTCTGGCGTTAGCAAAATTATGGAAGAACTTCATGTTCTTGTCGCCTTCTTTAAGCCATAAGGCTCTGCTTTTGAGCCTCCAAAAAAATTCCTCCTGCTTCAATAATTTATATCTTTTCCTTTCAAGCTCCATTATGCTGCATTTCATGCCAAGTGAAAACTTACCATCATCTGAAATTTTTAGAATGGCGTCCAACTCTTGTTGCACATTCAAGAGTTCCATCCTGTCCTTTTTCCTTTTTTCAGACTGCCATTTTTTAACCATTTTTCTTATGGCCGCCATTTTGTCTCTAAAAGTTAAGAGGGAGGGCGCTGTATCATTTGACAGGTCTTTCCAAGCTTTTGAGATATATTCATTGAAAGTTGGATCCTGTAAATGAGATCTGTTGAATTTAAAAGGATACCCAACTCTGAAGCCTCTTTCCTGCCAGGATAACAATATGGGCCTATGATCCGAAACATGTGTATTCCCAACTGAAGAATATGGCATGCCCATATTGTCAATGATGTTGATGTGCACAAGGAACCGGTCGATTCTTTTTGCTATATAGGCGTTATCATAGATGAAAGAAATAAAAAGTTACTGATTCTTTACCAGCACCATCTAAATTCTAAATTCATATATACATTTATCAATTTGACAATCTTTGTATAAATATAAAGCAATTCTAATTTCTAAATTCATATATACGTTTATCAATTTGACAATCTTTCTATAAATATAAAGCTTAGAATGAAACTGAATTAAAGAAAGCAAACACTTCATGTGATACTTTGTTGAACTTTGGAACTTTCAAGATACATTCGACGAGAAATTTTTGATCAAGAAACAGAGAACTTCGAAATGGATGATACACTTCTTTCATGTCTGTGAAAGTGAAAATGAATGTCATGATTGCGTCCAATATGAAATTCACTATGAATTTCAAGACTGCCTTCCAGAGTTCAACAGTGAGACTGAAGATAATGGTGAAGATATTTATAAAGGGGTAATTTTACTGATAGTAATAACCTTATTTTATGTTCAGATAGATGCTGGCAGCAACTTGGCCAATATTAATAATGGCCAGGGACCTGAATTTGGAAAAACATGCTTTTTTTTTTTTTATATTTACCATGAAATTTTAATAGGAAAACCAATTTTGCTATATTATTTATAGTAGATTAAAAACACATATAAATATATCAATTATAGAAATTACCTACACAATTATTTAGCTGAGTATCAACAAACATTAAACTAGGAATCATCTAAACAACTCCTAAAAAAAAGAATAAGCTCCTTTACTTAGAAAACCAAGACAAGTAAGAATTATATTTTAACCCAGACAAGGAAGTATTATATTTTAACTAAGACAAATAAAAATTACATTTTCCAAATTTCTAGACAGTGAAACTTATTTGACTTGTTTTAAAATATTTTAACCAAGACAAATAGGAATTACACTTTCCAAATTTCTTGACAGTGTAAAACTTATTTGGCTTGTTACAAATTTGATCTTAAATAATGTCTGTTTACTTCGGTCCAGTTTCATTCCAATCTTCATATTTATAAAAGGATGTGAAATTGAGAAATGCATGAGTTTCTGCACATTCCAAGACTGCCTTTCAAGAGTTGGATAGTGAGACTGAAGATAATTATAATGGGGTAATTTTACTGATAGTAATAATCTTATTTTATGTTCAGATAGATGCTGGCGGCAACTTGGTCAAATTAATAATGGTCAGGAACCTGAATTTGGAAAAATGCTCCTTTTTATATTTACCGCGAATCCTTGGCCGTGTAAAAATTCTTTCGCTTGTTTCAAATTTGATCTCAAATAAAGTGTTTGTTTTCTCCGGTCCAGTTACATTCCGATCTTTATATTTATAGAAAGACTGAAATTGAGAAATGCATGAGTTTACGCACATTCCACAACCGTATCGTGATAGCCGTTGATGTCCATGCTTACTGTGAAACAGATGGTGGGTGTTTATTAATGGTTGGATTTGAATCCTATTGAAGCTGAATTAAAAAATGTCCCGTGCATGCACTGATACAAGGTGAGAAAATAAATTAAAAATTACAACAGCTATATATCTTGACAGCCACTGAAGCTGATGCATTGATACAAAATATTATAACTACTCGTGAAAAGAAGTGTATTCACTGGAAAAGGCCTCGTTGCTTGTGAGTAGAGGGGATGTGTTTTGTGGATTGAAGTTTTGAGTAGTGGGAGCAATAAGATAAGACAGTGAAACAGACGGTTGGATTTGAATCCTATTGAAGCTGAATTAGAAAATGTATTGCCGTGAATACACTGACACAAAGTGAGAAAATAAATTAAAAATTACAACAACTATATATCTTGACAGCCATTGAAGCTGATGCATTGATACAATATTAGAACTTCTCGTCAAAAGAAGTGTATTCACTGGAGAAGGCCTCGTTGCTTGGTTGGTTGTGAGAAGAGAGGGGATGTGTTTTGTGGATTGAAGTTGTGAGTAGTGGGAGCATAAGATAAGACAGTGAAACAGATGGTGAGTGTTTATTAACGGTTGGATTTGAATCCTAGCTGAGTTTAAAAATGTTTTGCCACTGATGCAAAGTGAGAAAATAAATTAAAAATTACAACAGCTATATCCATATCTTGACAGCCATTGAAGCTGATGCATTGATACATTATTTGAACTTCTGGTCAAAAGAAGTGTATTCACTGGAGAAGGCCTCGTTGCTTGGTTGGTTGTGAGAAGAGAGGGGATGTGTTTTGTGGATTGAAGTTCTGAGTAGTGGGAGCATAAGATAAGACAGTGAAACAGATGGTGAGTGTTTATTAACGGTTGGATTTGAATCCTTGCTGAGTTTAAAAATGTTTTGCCACTGATGCAAAGTGAGAAAATAAATTAAAAATTACAACAGCTATATCCATATCTTGACAGCCATTGAAGCTGATGTATTGATACATTATTTGAACTTCTGGTCAAAAGAAGTGTATTCACTGGAGAAGGCCTCGTTGCTTGGTTGGTTGTGAGAAGAAAGGGGATGTGTTTTGTGGATTGAAGTTTTGAGTAGTGGGAGCATAAGATAGGACTGTTTCTGCTTCGTATCATCAGTCTTTACTAGTCCCATTCCAATTGCCTTCATCACACTTCCTTCCCAACGCTACACAATATACAACTTGTGAAGATGAATATCGAGAACCAGTCATCATTCTCTGTTCTGTGGGGTTGTACAGGGATCTCAGGTAGGTTTTAAGGCATCAGGTTTGGGAGAACTTGAAAAATCAGGCATTATTTGATGATCTCATGTGATCCGATGTAATATTAACTGTTGCAGTTTTTCCAACCCTGTCGAGCTCTCTGTTCTGTGGGGTTGTACAGGGATGTCAGGTAGTTTTAAGGCATCAGGTTTGGGAGAACTTGAAAAACCAGGCAGTATTTGATGATCTCATGTGATCCGATGTAATATTAACTGTTGCAGTTTTTCCAACCCTGTCGAGACCTATGGGCCTTCACTACACATCCCTATTTTGCTCTCACGGGTGGGATCACTTGCAAATCGATTCCAACCTGTTAAACTTCAAATCTACTCACATAATCCTGGTTTGTTGTTAGTCATCGGTGAATAGGGAGAACCAGTCATCGTGCTCTGTTATGTGGGGTTGTACAGGGATGTGATCTAGTTTTAAGGCCATCGGGTCTCAGAGAGGGAAAAACCAAGCAGTAACTCACGATCTCGTCTGATATATATAAAAGATGAAGAAAAAAAATTAAATATTAAAATAAAAATATATTATATCTATATATATAGAAGAGGAAGAAAAAAAACTTAAATATAAAAATAAATAAATATATTATTAATAAAAAAAGTTAAATATAAAAATAAATAAATATATTATTAATAAAAAAATATATAATATAATATTTTTTTTTAAATATTAAAATAAAAAATATATTTTATATATTTATAAAAGAGAAAAAAATATAATAAAAATAATACATTTAAAAATCAAAAAATTAAATATTAAAATAAAAAATATATTATATATAAATAAAAAAGAAAATATAATAAAAATAATACATTTAAAAATAAAAAATTTGAAAGCGATAATGAATGAAAACACTTCGCATTCTTTGCCCTTAGAGTGAGTTACTCTCTATATTTCTTGCCCTTAAAATATTGTAATAATTTCTGCCTCTTTTGGAACTATCAAATAAATCCAGATCTTACACCCTTAAAATATTGTAATAATTTCTGCCCTCTTTTGGAACTGTCGGAAACAAGTCAAGATCTTACACCTTCCGGCCCTCCGGCCCTTCACATGTATATCACTGTGCAAAGGGGCGAATAAAAATTGGTTCTGGTTTATTATTTCTTTTGACCTCATCAAACTTTGCTTTAGCTTTTTTCATACAATCTGGAAAAGACTTCAGATACATGGAAACGACCTGAGGGATTTCCAGATAGTAGCTCAAGAGCCACAATAGAAAGAATTGTATGGTAGTTTGATAGACTTGATTTATCCACGTAAATCCTGCCAACCAAAAGTCTTTTTATATCGCCATAAGAATTTCCTCTTTCCTCAGAACATTACATGCAAGATACACAGTAGAGGCACTTGGATGCTTCCATATGCAGTCAAGAACTTGCCTTATATCATAATACTTGCTTGGCATCTTAAAGGATTCCCTCCTAAAAGTGCAGTCCAGATAGAAACAATCTAAACGATCCTTGCATCTATTGGTTCTTCTAACTGTGAACCTACGAGGAAGTTTCGGTAAACAACCAGAACTTAGCCTGCAATCTCCTATATGCAGGACGCTACCGAAATCAAACATAAACAAAGACATGATAGCCCCTGGACAATGATTGGCGTCGAACGCAGTGATGGTGAAGGGCTCTCTGGAGCGTCAATTAGCAACGACTCTCCTATTTCCAATTCGACAAACATTCCGTCGTCCAATGTGGGTTAGCGATGGTGGATACTCTGTTTAGTGAGGGAGGCACAAATAAACTGGGTATGAATATGAATATCGGAGGAAAATATGAAATGAGTTGTTTTTAGTGTGATTTTGTGAGTTTTTGGTGTCTGGAAGCGGAAAAATTTGTGGTGAAATTTTGATTTCTGTTATTTAAACTTATGATTTCAATGAATTCCTGTCCGATATTAGAGAAATTAGACGAGAAAAATCCAAAAAAAAACTTCCAAAAAATCCATTAAAGACAACTCTAATAGGAAAAGATTCATACAAAATGTCTGCGTGGCTCTCGTTGAAATGATTTAAATGATTCAGCAGGGCAAGCTTAGAGACACTCTTATGTCACTACAATGCCCATTGAAATCTTTTTCCATTGCAGAACTAAATCGACTATGACAAGTGTATCGTCTCATGCCATTTCAACCTTAATTTGGGCTTCTTCCTTCTCAACCACGTTTTGTTGGGATTTTAAAATGTCGCCTGTCACAACAGGAGAGCATTCAAAGTTGATATTCTCCTTAGCTCAACGGTACATGTACAGTCCATTCACATTCTACGTTGTCCGCATACAACAAAAAGAAAAAGCCTTGAACAATCTCAAGATTGAGTCCGACCGACAAAAACTTGTTCAAAACTTCAAGCGATATGCAGAGAAAACACCTGCAACTGGTACAACTTGTGTTAGTGTTGGGGTTTTCCCCATTCGTACATTTCAAGCTGTGTATCCATTGTAGTCACGAATATTCAAGGTAGGGTAAGCGATATGTTGCCAGAGTAACCCCAATAGCACATTAAGTGAGACTATAGGCGCGCAATGTGGAGATGGTCAGATACTCAACAAGGAAAACGGATAGGAGCATTGCACATATGAGTTAGGTAGCCAGGGATGGTTAGGTTAGAACAGGAAACACTAAGCCAAAATGGTAGATTTGACACACTAAGTGAATGGTATAGAGCGGGGCTCATAAACAGTTGAGAGTTTCAGTACTGCTCAGAACAACAAATTTGACAAATTCAGAGAGGCAGATCTGATGGGTTCTGAGCCAGACTTACTTTGATACCATTATTAGAATACACAACTAGAATAAAAGATAAGCCTGAGATGCTCTATTATTCAGAAAGATATTACATATAAATACAGTAAGTGACCCTTGGATTCATTTTCCAAGGTAAGGCTAGAGGTATTTATTTTCTAAGGTACCTATTTTTTCTCATTTCTGATGGTGTTTTTGATGTCTTAAATCCTTTATTTTGAACCTTTCCCAATCCTTGAACACCCTTTTTTTTACCATCTTTTGTGTATTTTGACCAAGAAGGTGCTATGAACTTGAAGGTATGCAAATTATTTTAAAAATGTATCATTTTACTTTAATTCCCAAGTGTTTTTGAAGTTAAAACGTTATCTAATCGAATCAACTAGAATATCAAAGAAGTTGACCACATCTTGTGAAGATCAATCATTTTGTGAAGCAGTTCCGAGACTCCTACAACTACTCCACAATTTCCTGTAATTGCCTTGGTTTCCTACAGATGCGGGGATTTCTTGTAACGATCCTGATTTCTTGCAGCGATATCCATGGTTGAACATGTTCCAGTCAGCCTCGAAGAGAACGAAGACATGGGTTTTGTTGAGAAGGTCTCCAATATGGATGTTGTCCAATTGGTCGCCTCAAAACTGCGATTGAAACCGCCCAACTCTTCATTCCTTTCTCAGATGGCCATATTTGAAGACAGTTCCAGCAGTTTCACGAAATTTGTTCAATCCATGTTTTCAGTCATGGATCGAACTCATCATGCTTATTCTTGTTCAATTATTATTAGCCAACAGTTGTAGGGTGTTAGGTTTTTTAATTTGAGGCAGTTATGCCCATGCGTCTGTATAAAAGACCTTTATGTTTATCACAATGATATTATTGAAGTGTTATTGAACATTTTCCATATTAATACAATACTTTATGTTATGCTAAATCTCATTGAGTAACACTTGTCTTAGTTGAAGGGGTCCTGTAGTTGCGGATTTGTTTTCTTGCCATTTATTTTTGTTATGTATTAACATAATTAACACATAATCTACATTTCTCTTTTCTAATTCGTAACAACTTGTGAATAATGGTTAAATGTGAGCTTGTTTGATGAATGGTTTTGAATAGGATTTCATTTTATGCAATGAGTGAATTGAGTTAATTGTTGTTAATTGGTTTAAATATCTTTTTTTTCTGATCAACATCAACAATAGTAGGTGCTATAGAGGAAGGATTAAGTCCACTCCCAAGTCTTTGCTCCCAAGTGTTGATGAGGAAAAGAGTCATTGAAGTTGTGTCTGTGTGGTTTTATCTAAACAAACACTTATAGTATTAGCATGCATATATTTTGCGCAACATCTCACAAGCTTACCTACCCGTGGTCGATAATTTGTGTTTGTCAAATTATAAGTTTATAATTTGCCCAAACATTTTGGCGCCGTTTCTGGGGAGGTGCTAAGGGATGATACTGGAAGTGTTTTAATATGATTTCTTTTGTTTGAATTTTTCAGGGTTGGGGGAGTCGAAGTGGTAAGACGTGGGGTAATGCCTACGCACCTATGGAGATCATAATTCGCCAAAGCCATGTCCTGATTGTTTGATAAGTAGGAATTTTTAAATTTTCTATAAGAATAGGGTCCAAAATTTTCAAATATTTTAATGGTGGTTTGAGCACCACTTCGTTCACTAATAAATTGGTAAGGGAGAGGAAGTTCGTAAAAGAACAAGGCAAGGGAGACAAAGGAATCCAACAAAGAGTTAGCTTTGAGCAGGTGACAGTTGATCCTAAGCGGACTAATACTCCCACAACAACTTCTTCTTCTGTTGCTGCTCATTTAGAATTTGCAATGGCACCTCAAAGGCCATGGAAAATACGTCTTGCAGGTATGTTACAACAACATTTTCAATTTCCTTATGCCCAAAATCAAATGCGGAACATTCCAATTCCTTGGCAGCCAGGCCTCGATAGGGGAATTTCGCTTACCCTGTTGCACCAAATTATTCCCTTCAAAACTTTCATTTACAACAAATGGTACAACAACAACTTCTTGCCTAGCCAATATTCAATCTCAATAATAAAGCCATCCAATCTACTCACAATATTGGAATGGCCATTTATCCCACTTATCCTACCTATTGCACTACACCTCAGCCTCTGTAGGAAATTTCTGTACCTTTGCTGCAGGAGTTTCATGCGTCTCTGCAGGAAATTGAACTAAGGTTAGGAAAAGTGGTGACCCAACTAGAAAAGATTGAAGAGATTATAAAGGAAGAAACCCCTGATACACCTGAAACAAAAAATGTACAAGAAATAACAGAACAAAACATTCTAAGATCACAAGAACCCTCTACAATTCAAGTAGGTGGGAAAATTGCAAGCCTTGTGTCTACCGGATTTGCCATTGAAAAATATGCAGACCCTGGTGTTCTTCAGCCTAGGACTAATTTAGGGAGGCACCCTTTAATCTTGAGGAGACCTTGGTTGGCCACAACAGATGCCTTCATTAGGTGTAGGTCGGGGAACATGACCATCATTCATGAGGCTGAAATTAAGCACATTAATCTATGTCTCCCTGCTAGATCACTTCTGAAATCAGAAAAGATTCATTGGACGAGGAAGAATTTAATCTAGAAATTATTCAACCAGTTTTGACAATAGCCCAAGCTATGGGCCGTAAAGGAAACACTGGGGATAATTTAATTAATTGCTCTATTTCAAACCCTGATTTTTCCTAGCACTTAGAGGGGCAATCAAGTTGTGAGATAAATGTCATTGCTAAGAATAACTTCCAAGAACATAGTACAACAACTGAATTAGATTCATCCCTCCTATCTATATTTCTTGCAGAATCAACGACTAGAGGTGGAAGCAGGGTAATTGAGATCTTTCCTGGAAAAAACTTTAATTATCAATTTTGCCCTAGCTCATGAATAGGAAAATTGATTAACTCAGTTATTGAAATATTTTCAGACATATTTGCTTGGGAATATGCAGATTCGGATGTGATACTTGGTATCTTCTATGATCTTTTATATGATTGCATAGAGGTTTATATGGATGATTTTACGGTGGTGGGTGATACTTTTGAAGAGGCTTTACTTAATCTTAGGAAGGTTTTGCACAATTGTAGAGAGACTAATATTTCATCAAGCAGTGAAAAACGTTTTATAATCATGACTAAAGGCATTGTCTTGGATCATCATGTTTCTGCTGCAGGAATTAAAGTTGACTCGGCAAAAGTCAAAGTGATTTTGAAGAAGAAAGAAATGGAGATGGTGGGAAAGAGGGTTATTCCTTTCACTACCTCTTCTTGATCCTCTGTTGCAATAAAATGAGCTTACCTTCTTGTGTTCATTAAACCATGAGAGGAATGTCTATTGGGTACATGTTTATTCCTTTTTTCCGGGCCCATTGGACCAATTACGGAAAATGAGCCTCCTTGGAGTCTTATTTTTCAGTATTTCAGACTATCTAAAATTGAAACCTGGCGAGCATAAACTGTCCTGGGCTCGTTAAAATAACAAGTCAAAGGATCCTTAGAATAAATTTCGTTTTTCAAGACAAATTTTTGGTTTTCTCGTGTTGGAATGATGTGGGATTTCTTAAGGCCCTCCTTCCAACAATCTTGGCCCATCGACATCAGCAAATTATCTGGGTTTCAAGATTAGAGAATTGGTGATGCCTTGAAGCTTGTATACCTTAACGACAAGCTATCTCGTCAGCAACAATGGGGATTCATTATGGCTCCTTGACTGCTGGATCCTACAGGGGGTTTGACAACAACTCATACATTCACACCTGAAAGGATGCATCAGATGTACCTTGGTCCTCGCTCTCATCATCGGTGATGGGCCTCACGTTGGTTAACAACTGACCTTAATGGCTGGTAATCCAGCAAGTCCATTACACATTCGACCTCAACACATTTATTCATGTGTAGTGAATTGTACAAGAAGGGGAGAATATGGTTTCCTGTAGAAAATTCTAGCAGCTGCATTTCCTGCAGCAAAAACAATTATTTCCTGAAGAACGAGTTCAAGCAAAGCATATTCTACAGAATCTGGAAAGTACATCATTATTATTTAAAGGTCATGTAGCTACATAATCTTCCCTCTGACATGATTTCGAATTGGTTTATAACTTTAAAGAAGGAATAGTCGTCATCAAAAGTACTGACAGTTGTAAGGTAAGATTGAAGGTATGTTTTGACATCATAATACTTAAGGTAAGAAAAGATAATGATGCGAAAATTTTAATTTCATGACCAGGAGTCATGGCCCCCTCGTGGAATAAGGCAACTACGAGTCGTTTGTCATAACACGAGTCCCCATTCCTGATTATTATTTTGACGTGTATGATGATTATCTTCCTGATATTTGTTCCATAGGATGGATCATGATGGTAATCATGATCACGTTTTGTGTCTCTCGAAGTTGCCATTGTTCCCGAGTCTTTCCTAATTAAGCCTTTTTCATCTTGTTCGAATTGTTTCCGCCCGGTCTTAGAAACCTATTAGTAAATGAAATTGAGCTCCTCTCCCTCTTCCACTCCTAGCTATGGGTAAAATGAGGTTTGCTGTGAGATATGAGCTGCATGGTCCCGCATGACTTGATGCCTACCCATAGAGTAAGGTGAGGTTGGAGAAGATAGGTTGACTGCCTCTATTCATGATGTATAGTGACCACAATTCAGAGGTTACAAAGTCATTCGCTGTAAACTAAAAGGGCGACCAGGCACAAGTGGGGAATGTGAAATTTAAGTTGACAGAGGAACTGGTAGCACGAGCATGCAGAATTTCACAGGATGGAGAGCGCTGGTTCAAGAACCAACGATTTAACAAGGAAATGTGTGCGCCCTTTCTCAGGAAAGAACATGCAAACCCGGATTGGAGTAAGGGAATTTCCCAAGAATTCCTCAAAAGTAAGTATCGCCGAATTTTGTTTTTGGTACAGAAATATATCACTTGTGAGGGTTGCTATGGTTTAGCATTTCTGTTTCATATTCGTCTTTTAGGCCATTTTAGAGTCAAGCCCCTAAATTTACCTTAATCTCTTAGAATGTCTCTCATGAAAATGACTACCTCCTGAAAGGAGAGGGATGCCCATATAGAGGAGAACCTCTATCATCATGGATTGGTAAAAATGATTATGACAGAGGTTTTGTAGAAACAAGGAAAAACATGGGACGAATTCTTGATTGAGAATTATTTTGTTGATTATGAGAAGGAGCATGATGTACCTGAAACTAAAGAAGCAGAACCAATGGAGAGGCCTAAAAAGAAACCCTGGACCCGCGGACAGTTAATTGAGGAGGTTCAAAAAGATGAAGAAGTGGTGATAGTCAGGGAAATTGTGGGGAAAAAGCCTAAGGCATTGAAGGGGACCTCTACTCTTGATAAGCGTTTCACGAGAAGCCAGGCAGCGATGCTGGTGAAAAAGGAAATTCCAGAGGAGAAGGAACAACAAATTAAGATTGAGAATAAGGATAAGAAGGCCCGGGGTTTGTCTAAGGGGAAAGAGGAGAAGATTGAATTGGTCGAGTTTATCAACAGAGAAGAATGGGAAAATGCGTCTTTCCAAGAATCGTCGCTGCAGGAGAGTGGGGAGAAAATAGGTGAAGATGGCCGAGAATGGGAGGAATCAAGTCTGCCTTAGTCCTCTCAAGGACAAAATGGGGATGAAGGAACACCTAAGAAAAAAACAATCTCAAAAGGAGATGGAGGATATCATTAATGAGCTCACCGTGTCTGAACAAGTGCTCTGGACATAAATAAGACCTTGAAGGAGAATAGTTTGCGATTGCAGAAAGAGGTGGAAGAATGGAAAGAAAAACATCAGAAGACCTGTCGCATTATGAAGAAACATCAAGTTCAGATTTATTATTTATAGAAGAAGAATGAAGAGTATTGGAACAGGGTATAAAAAGCAGAATCTCACAGGGCACACCTGGACCACCTGGATGCAGTAGCTGTGGCCTAGAGTAAGCACTGAATTTTCTTCCTGGAGGAACGTTTTTGCTTGCATAAGGGACATGAAAGAATCTAGGTGCAGGGGAGATGTTGAGTCCCAATTTTTCTCATTTCTGATGGTGTTTCTGAGGTCTTAAACCCTTTATTTTGAACCTTTTCCAATCCTTTCCTAATCCTTGAACGCCGTCTTTTACCATCTTTTGTGTATTTTGACCAAGAAGGTGTTGTGAACTTGAAGGTATGAAAATTATTTTAAAAATGTATAATTTTACTTTAATTCCTAAGTATTTTTGAAGTTAAAACATTATCTAATCGAATCACCTATAATATCAAAGAAGTTGACCACATCTTGGGTAGATCAACCATTTTCTGAAGCAGTTTTGAGACTCTGCAACTACTCCACGATTCCATGTAACTGTCTTGATTTCTTGCAGATGTGGAAATTCCCTTTAACAATCTTGATTTCCTACAACAATATCTATGGTTGAGCATGTAGCAGTCAGCCTCGAAGAGAAAGAAGACAAAGGTTTTGTTGAGAAGATCACCAATATGGATGCAATCCTATTGGTCGCCTCAGAACTGCCTTTCAGTCATGGATCGAACTCGTCATGCTCATTTTGTTCAGCTATTATTAACCAGCAGTTGTAGGATGTTAGGTTTTCTAATTTGAGGCAATTATGCCCATGCGTCTGTATAAAAGACCTTTATGTTTATTGCAATGATATTATTGAGGTGTTATTGAACATTTTCCATATTAATACAATACTTTATGTTCTTGTAAATCTCATTAACTCCTGTCTTAGTTGAAGGGGTTGTGAGTAAGGGAGGCCCCCCTTTACTCACAACTCCTGTAGCTACATATTTGTTTTCTTGCCATTTATTTTTGTTATGCATTAACAGAATTAACACACAATCTACATTTCTCTTTTCTAATTCGTAACAACTTGTGAATAATGGTTAAATGTGAGGTTGTTTGATGAATGATTTTGAATAGGCTTTCGTTTTATGCAATGAGTGAATTGAGTTAATTGTTGTTCATTGGTTTAAATATCTTTTTCTGATCAACATCAACAATAGTAGGTGTTGTAGAGGAAGGATTAAGTCCACTCCCTAGCCTTCATTGCCAAGTGTTGAGGAGGAAAAGTGTCCTTGAAGCTGTGTGTGTGTGGTTTTATTTAAACAAACACTTATAGTATTAGCATGCATATATTTTGTGCAACATCTCACAAGATTACCTACCCCTGGTCGATAATTTATGTCTGTCAAATTATAAGTCTATAATTTTCCCAAACAGTATATCCCTAAGTTAATACTTGGTTTGTTAATGAAATACATAAATTCGTGACATGCCCTTTTGTGGTAGCCACCTAGGGGGAATTTATACTCTTGCTTAACATAAAGGTAGTGGCAGATCGGTCTTCAATCATTGCATGGCTAAAATTTTTGTCTTCTACGCTGAGAGCTTATAGGACCCTACCTTTTTATGATTTCTGAGGTATACGATGCAATACAAATGTTTGCATATTTGACAATAAACCTGCAGATGTGCTGGCAACAAGTCTCCGCATTGTTGCCTATTTCCAAGATATTGGCCCTTGGAGCCCTAAGCTTCTTCAACGCTCTGTTGTCTTCAAGGTTTTGGGGGGCTTGTTTCCTATCACCTTTTTTGATGGGGCTTTGTCTGGTGGCTAGTGTGGATGTGGAGTTTATATCAAGCTCTGTCCTTCACAAGTATTTCATTTGTATTGGCATGGTGGTCTTGGCACTAATTGCAGGGCAGAGGTGATTTCACTGCGGGGGTCACTCCAATGTGCTGCTTGGATGGCCATTGAGAAGTTTCTGGTTGTTGGTGATTCAAAAACAATCATAAAGTGGGTGCAGAGCAGGGACTCTCTTGAAGTGTCGACCTTATTTCACTGGATGGAAAACATTAGGGCTCTGTTTCCCACTTTCCTTGAACTTTCCTTTCAACATGTTTATCGGGAGTAGAATTTGGAGGCTGATGCCTTATCTAAGTGAGGGATTTCTTGCCTACCAGGGTTGATTCACTTTGAATTCTTGCATATTTGCTCCTTTTGTGGCTCGAGATCCTTTTTTCCCTGATTTGTTTGGCTTATTTTTTGTCTGGTTTCCTTTCATGTCTTTTTTTGTGGCTCTATTTTTTCCTCTTTGTTTTCAACATTTTTTGTTTCTTGGCCTCTCGTTGGGCTGACCTGCGTCTCAAATGCCTTATGACATTTAATTTCAGAGTGTTTGGATCCACGTTTCCTTTCCAGGTCACTATTGGACCTTGTGGATTCATGATTTTATGTTGTGGCCGAGCAGATATATTTATGTCACTATTCTCACAGATTTTGTGCCCTTTGTAGCTCCTTGGGGCTCTCCGTAGAAATGATTATGGAGCTTGGTATATGATATGTGTAAACTCCTCTATGTAATGAAGGCAATTTTGTTTTCTCCTTGTTCAAAACAAAGTTTGCTTGATGATTCCATTCTCTTAAGATATGCTGGAATTTCAAGTCTTGAAGAGGCCTTTGAGATGTTGAATATGATCCATCAAACAACTTAAAGAGAGAACTCGCAAGAGGCTCTTTCCAGACAACCAATCCACCAAACATTTTGAATCCTTGTATATTTGCAGGTTGGTAATGCTTAAAGATGCAACAAAAAATAAAAAGACCCAGGAAACTGTCACTTTGGCTTTTGTATTTGTACTTGCACCAAAGTTTAACCAAAACTAAAGACTTGTTACTTGGAAGGAATAAGGTAGCACCTCTTGCACACCCCTGACTGGCATGCTCCATCGAAAAAAATCAACATATTCATAAGAGGAGCCAAGAGGGAAGCGAAAAGATCTGCTATTAGAAGGCCTCTTGGGCTTAATAAAGTCCAAAAAGAAGCCTATGATCTAAAGCCACTAACACCCTTGTTGCTTTGGCACAACTAGATTTTTCCAATAAATTTGAAACACAATCTCCTAATAGCCTCTAAAACCCCTTTAGGAATTGTGATGATAACATGTAATATAGTATAATGGCCTCCAAAACTACTTTGAACAAAACCAAATGATGCCTTTTGGATGACCAATTATTGCACCATAACTTTAGCTCTTTTTTCACCTTTGAAACCAACCACTACCAACCACATTTCAATTGTATTTTTGGATGACCAATGATTGCATCATAGGTTTAGCTCTTTTTTCACCTTTGAAATCAACCACTACCAACAACATTTCAAATGGTCTTTTGGCTTCAAATGAAAGCCTAGGTACTTTTTACCACTTTCTACTTCATTGATTTGACAAGGAAACAAAAAAGAGAAATATTTTTTTTCTTCATCAAATATACCTCAAAAAGAAATGTTATAATTTTTCATGTTTATACACTGTTTGGTAGCCAAACAAAACAAATCTATAATTTTGTTGAGTCTCTCACTAATTTTCTTATAGCTGTCACAAAAGATTAATATATAATCAACAAAAGGGAGGTCTAATGAAGAACAAGAATTGGCCACTTTAATGCCCTTGAAGAGACTAGTCTTGATGGTCTCATTCAAAGACCTACTACACCTTGTTACAACAATAATATATTTGGGAGGGGATAGGAGGAAACTTTGCCTTAGGCTCCTCTTAAGCCTAAAAAGGGGAGTGGTTATGTTGTTTCCAAGGATATAAAAGAGAATTAATTTAGATAGAGCCCACTAACTATATCATAGGGATTTTATAAGTCTACCTTCACTATCATCATTGTGAGTCTCTTGATTTTGATTGAATGCAAACCTTATTGTGCCACACCCACAATGACATTTATTTGTCTTCCCTCCAAGACCTAAAATTACTCACCAAAGATATGTATTAACATGATCATTTTTAACCTTGCAATTATCTTTGATATGATTTTAGTTGTACATGCAATTGTAGCAAGATCACTTTTTACCTACTTGCGATTTTCTTTGATATGTTTTTTCATTTCCAAATTTTTGTGGCTGGGAACTGTAGATTGGAAGCTCGAATTTACCATAGTCGTCATGCTTGATTTTTATTTTATACACAATCACATAGTGATATAGGTTTGAATTTATCAAAAGGAGTGGGATTTTCAGAGTTTGGAATTGAAGCTATGAAGGTGGTACTAAAGGGTGCTAGTGTTTAACTAGTTCTAAAATACTTAATAGCCCTAGAGTCCTCTTCAAAAAACTCATAATCCTATAATGAATTCCATTTGTAACCCATCCCCACTAGGACTTTTGTCTTTTTGAAAGCTTTGTAGAACCAAGAGTAATTCTTCCCTATCCACCTCCCCCATCAGATGTTGATTGTCCTTTGCCATATCCTTGATGCTTAATGCCCAAATGTCATCAAAATTTTCAATTTTCCACATTGTATTTGTAATCTTTCCAAGATTCACATATTGGTAGAAAAAATTGGAGTTTTCATTACCTACTTGAAGCTATAATGCCATACTTTTTGACCTTGAAGTTTTCTCTGTAGAACCCTTCTCCTTTCTTCCAAAAATTTCACCTTACACTTTTGGGATTTTGTTAACAAACCAAACCCTTCAATGGCGTATAGAATGTTTAGATTTTCCCTCCATATTCTTAAGAGCTCTTGCATATTTAGTCTTCTTATTTTTATTCCCTTCAATGGATAATTTTTTTTCTCTTGCAAGATCTCATTTGAAGTTGCAAAGAAGTTGATTCTATTATAGATCCCTTAAAGGGAATCCAAACATCCTTGATTTTCTTGACAAACTCTTCCTCTTTTAGCCACTTAGGGTTCAACTTAAAAAGGACTAGCAAGTTTTCCTTCTATGGGTGTGTTGTAGCGGCTACAACCACCCTCCAAAATTTTGGCTTCGCTCCATTTTGGAGCCTCCCTCCATGAAATCATCACAGCTATCCCGCATTAATCCGGTACTTGTTTTTATTTGATTTCATCTTTCGTTTAACAACTTGTGTTCACTCACTTGTCTAGTCGGTCAACCACAGACACACCCAACACTTGGTTCACATTTGGTTAATTGGTTGTCAGGAAAAATTGCACAAACCTCAAGGAAAACTTGTCTTCCCCTCAAGAATTATGCAAATCAACCCAACAACTGCCCTGCACTCAGAAATTGTGCAGAGCAGGCCAACGAACCTTTCTCTGGAAATTGCGCAGAGAAGGCTAGCCGACACTGCTCTCCAAAAATGCGCAGTTTCAGCCAGCTGGCACTACTCTCTAGAATTGCGTAGAGCAGGCTAGGCCAGATGTACTTCCCTCCAAAAATGCGCAGAACTGGCCCAACTGCACTGCTCTCTAGAAATGCATAGAGCAACCCAGGCCAACTGCACTGTTCTCCAGAATTGCACAGAACAGGCTAGCTGTACTACTCTCTGGAAATGCACATAGCATCCCAGCATTACTGCTCTAGAAAATTGCGCAGCGCTGCTTAGCCAGCCATGGCGACTCAACCCAGAAACAATGCAGAAGTTTTCCCTCAGTGGCAGTGTGTCGCATGTGCCGGTAGGTTGCTTGATTCCCTTCAGAATTGGGCAATCCTTCTTTGCATGCTGGGAATATTTTCCTAAAAAAGAAAAAAAAGGTGAAAAATCACCCCTATATTTTAGGGATCTATTTTTAGCAGTAGGATTTACATGCAAAGTCGTTTTTAGAAACTCCCCGCCAAGTGTTGCTTTTTCCTAGATTTGTGGCATGCACGTCATAAACTCTAATTTTTCCAAATCTACTTAAGCGATGCCTCAGAGCTCATTCTTCACATTCGATCTTGGAGCTATGGCATTTGTGAGGTATCTGGGAACCTTCAGCATGATCGACACAAATTTTTTGGGTAAGTTTTGGTTTTCATGTCTTTTGCCGTTTTTCTGTCGCTTTTAGTTTTCAGCGTGTATGAGTGTTGTTTCCTTGGTGTTATTAAACGACCGTTGGCGTTTCAATGTGTTTTAGCTTGTAGAACTGTTGTTTCAATTTTTTCATTACCTTTTGTTATAGACATTTTTGGGCACTGCAACCCCAAGCATAAATGTCCATAAACCAAGGGCTCCTAAGTCCCTAAAGGTGTTGTTCCAACCCCTAAAAGAACAAGGTCAACTGATTACAGCATCTCCCAGAAGTTCTCCATGAAAAACTACTCAGAACTGGTCAAAACTAGACCATTTCACCTGCTCCATAGGCAAGGTGCGTTGCATCCCACCTAAATACACACAGTAGGTGCGTTGTATGTCAAAAAGCCCTTCTCTATGGGGTGCGATGGGCGAGAAGGGACAAATGGCAGGGTCAATCCGCAAGGCGGAGAAGCATGGAATCTTCCAGAAACTTCTCCTGTGACACTTGCCTCTCTGAATTCGACTAGAGATGAGTAAGAGATCATCAATCTCCAAGTGGAATCAAGAACTATCAGAGGGGAGACACTAATCAAATCTCAAAAGCTGACTCACCTCCCTTACAGACATCTATATATGGATCCCTCATCCCAGAGATCCAGGGGCTGGAATTTTGTATCTTGTAAGGAAGTGCTGCTGGATTATTGGTGCAATATCATAGTGTTGGGTGATCTAAGCTTTTCATGAGGTGAAGAAGGGCTTCTTGCTGAGAGGATGATGCTGGGTCAGAACAATTGGTTGTAATTCTCTTGGCTCTTTCTTGATTATTAATAAATCTATTCAAGTTTTCCTCCATACTCTTGTATGATTTATGTTTTATGATTTTTTATGGTCAATCTACATTTGATCCTATATTGTTTATGATAATAGATCTATGTTCTCGTATAGTGTTATGCTGCTTTGATTCTACAGGTACTCTGTGAAGCTGGGTACACAAGAAAACAAGTAGCAAAGGACTATCAGAAGAGAGAGGAATCGAGCAAGGAACCAAGCGCAAGACAAAGGTTGGTCTCCTTTATTCTTCTCTCATAAAGGAAAACGAAAGTAGTTTTAGTTTTGTTTGTTTCTAAGGTAGCTACTAGCCTTAGTGGGATTAGCAGCTCTGCATAGACACTATTCCCGGTAACAAAATGGCGACTCCACTGGGGAGCGAGTGGATTGTTTGTTCATCTACATTTGTTTACTTTATAAACTTACAGAGGGATCCTGAAGTTAAGCCAGCTAGCCTTCAAACTGCATTTGCTATGCAAGTGAAAAGTAGATCAACGCTGCTTCAGTCAATCTCCGGGTTTTGTTTATGAATTAAACAATTGATTTACAAGCTCTCTAATTGCCCTTGTGGTGGCTCTAGTAACCTCCTTAGATATACCCCTGTGATTGATTTACTGATTACCACTTGCTCGGCCAAAATCCCTGAACTGAACTGCAAACTGTGACCCGAAACCCAATCAAAGTCTCGTCCCTGGTCCAGCGCACTGTCTGTTCTGTGAACTTCAAATGCAGCGCACTTCCTGAGTGTAGTAGGTGCATTGCATTTCAGTTTCACTGTGTTACAGGTGCGCTGATCAGACAAGGCCTTGTTCCTAAATTTTGGTTTCTGTGTTCACTCTTTTCAGATCTATTCAGGAGTTTTGCTGCCTGTAGTCAATACACCTCTGTTTGAAACCCCTTTCCTTGCTGATATTCCACCTCCATGGTGCAACGAACTGTAAATGTTTTTATGTATTTTTTTAGTCATTTTCAGTTCTCCTTTACAAAGAAGTAGCGTAATTGTACTGTCATTTCTTGATTTGAAAGTGTCGTTTTCAGTCATAGAAGAGAGTCTGATTGTTCTTGATAGTCAATTACCCTGTTACTCTTGTATTTGATCTGAATTAGTAGTTTTTCTAGTGTCGAAAGCAAGTTTTCAATTCCAAATCACAAAGTGTTGTCATTGTCCTCATTTTGTCTTGAAAAGAAACTTGTTAGTAATTGTCGCTTTGAAAAATAATTCAGATTTGCGCATTAGCTTTATTTTTATCATTTATACATTAAGAAGGGTGAAAACAAATACATGCATGTGCATTTGCATTTAGACTGTTTGTTGGTTTGATTTAGGACAGTGCATATAGTGTGTGCTCTTTGCTCTTTGTTGAAAGAACGCCATCTCTCTTTCCTTAGTAGCTAGGATTTTCGTTTGCAAAAAGAATATTAAATGACTGTTTATCATCTTAGATTGCATTTTAGGAATTGTACATCTACATCACGCGGTGAACCTGAAAGGAAAATTTCTTAAGCAAGATCAACTATAAAATAAATTTAATGAATCTAAAAACACTTTGGAACCTAACGCACAACATCTAGAAGTCTAGGCTAGAGACGTATTCCGGCGTTGTAAAGCCTGGTCACTGTTGCTTTCACTGTTGGTTGGGTGATTCCTCCACTTTGAGACGATAAGTGCCAGTACGGACTTGTGCTCCCATGTACCGTCGAGTATATTTTGGGAGACCACAATAGGCTTAATCCTTTATCCATAGGAAGCTGTGTCTGCCGCCCTATCGATCGCAATGCACTGAACACAGCATTCGGGAAGATTGACTGCCGTACCATAAAAAGTATTCTGTAGTTTTGCATTTGGTTTGGTAATCCCTCTGTCTAGATTTCCAGAGCAGTCCCTTTCGTTCCTTTTTAGACTCCTTAACGGAAAAGGTCCATCTGAGCACTTGTCACTTCAGGCTCATTAAAAATCGAAGGCGACTAGAGTCATCTTTTGTTTTTTCTCGACTCTTAAAAATTGAAAAAACAAGTTGTGTCAAAGCGTCTAAAATTTATTTTAATCGGAATAACATCACTGTTCCCTCGTTGGTCTTAGAAGTTAGTCTCCCTTCATCGCAAGTTCTTGTAGAATCGCTAGGAAATCTTTTGGATAGACTAGATATGTCTGAACAACTGTCGACATCCAGGACTATGTCATCTGACGCAGCAGCGACAGAGCCTCCTGCTGCTACTCCAACGATGTTCGCCAGTATACCATCTGTCTCGGCAAGTTATCAACAACAAGCCAGAGTCCAATCAGGCACTGTTTCGATGACATGGTCAGTTCCTATTTCTTCATCCGGATTATCATCTGGTATTTCTTATGTTGAAACTCAACAAATTGATCCAATGTGTCTTCAAAGGCCAATCTACCCTTTAAGTACTGGATTTCCACCATATGGAGGGAAGTATGCCTTTTCATTGTTCCCTCCTGGAGAACAACCATATGAGAGTTTACAACAAAGTTCAGGTCAAACTGGAATTACATCCAGCGGTTGGGTACCAATACTGCCTCAGAAACCAAGGGTTGTATATTCAATGCAACCAGTCCACCCTGTGTCAAATATTCCCACTATACTTGCTATGGTGACTGCGTCGCAAGTACAAGCGCTACCTGTTGTATGTCAACCCCAAGTTTCTCAGGTTGCAATACAACAGCCTCTTGTCTCAACGACTCAATCACAACCTCAGGTTAGTGCCTCCTTATCTGGAGCGACTCAGGCTCAAACAAGTACTATGACTCCTCATCTTGGTTAATCATCCAGTATTGGGCAACAAAAAATGGTCCAACAACCATGGCTGATTCAATCTCAACAACCGCCATTCCAGCAATCATATCAAGGACCTGAGCAACAAGTCTTTGTAAGTAATGGGCAACTGCATTTCCAAAGCGGTTATCAACAACCATATTATAATGGTTATGCCCATCAACCTTATCAAAGTTACCAGCATCAAATACATTATGCTGGTATGCAAAGACCCACTGCTCAGGCGATTCCATCTTATCCTGGGTATGCTTCGCCTAACCTGAATCAACAGTTGCCCTTTCTAGAAACTCTAGAATTACCAGATCTAAACCGGCTGACGAATGATCCAATTGCTTATGCCCCTTGGTGGCCGGCGATTCCGCATAAACTTCCGTCAGATATTCCTAAATTTAATGGAAATCTGGGTGAAGACCCATCGAATCATGTGATGACCTTTCATCTGTGGTGTTCATCTAACACTCTAAACGATGATTCGATTAGGCTTCGCCTTTTTCAGCGGACGTTAACTGGTCCAGCAGCAAAATGGTATATCGAGTTACCTAGAGTTTCGTTTGACAACTTTAGTACCCTAGCCACAACCTTTTTAACCCATTTTCAGTTACCGATAAGGTACGAAACGGGAACAGAACTTCTTACCAATTTCAAGCAAACAACGGCCACTCACATATCCGATCATATTCATGAGTGGCGATGTCGTCGCAGAATGGTAAAAACATATGTTCCTGATCAGCTGCTGGCTGAATGGTTTATTAAGTCTTTATTACCTTCTATCATAGAAGATGTGGCAAAGGGAGGAGTCGCCACTGAAGAGCAAGTTATTGCTCGTGCAGAATATCTAGACTTGATCTATACTCAGTCTGGCACGCTCTACGATAAAATACCTGATGCTCCTAGACCGGAGTTTTCCATTCCTCTCCCTCTTAAATCAAACAAAGACTCTCATGCCGGCGATGGCGTGATAGGTACGACAAACACGAAATCGACAAAGGCTACATCTAAGAAAGCCCGTAAGATTTCTGATCAAAATTAAAATGAAGAACTTCTCGCCTCGGAGGTAAATGCCATGTCGACTGACAAGGGCAAACAACTGAAGCAACCAGGGGGCAAGAAGAAAAAGAAAGGGAGAAAAAAGAAGCAGGATGAGTCATCTCCTGAAAAACCTTCTGCAAACCCTTCTGGGCAAAGGAAACCCCCTGTGGGGTGTCAGATATGCGATGAGGATCATCGGACGAGAGATTGTCCACATAAAGCTGAAGTTAAGAAACTCTTTAAGAGTTCAAAAACCTCAGCAGTATTGACTGATCCGTTTCCAAACCCGAGAACCAAACTGGTTGCTAATCAAAATGCTTCCCGATCCCAAGTGCTTATGTTGTCTATCTCAAAGTAGCAAAATGATGCTTTGACAAGGAATAAAGATTATGGGAATCCACAGCTGTCGAATAACAAGGCTAATGAACAACCTAGTAGTTCGACAACAACTTTGACCGAAGTTGTGCCACCCATCATTCCTGAACCAATGATAAAGCCGCCAAAGGGAGTAGTACACAAATCGACATTTAATCCTCGTGCCAAAGTAGCACAGAATTATAATATAGTAGAGGACCTGGCCCAATCGCCGTCCGCTATGTCGACACTTGAGGTACCGCAAAATTGCCTCTCCCAAAAGCAGGATCTATTATCAGTAATAGGTGGGATTGACCCAACGGATTCCAATCTTGTATCCTTTAATCACAAAGGATATGACCCTCAGTTACCAGCTCAACTAGCTTTCCTTATTCAAGTGAAAGCCCTCAACAAAACTGTTCATCGAACAATTATTGATGAGGGGGCATCTACATGTATTATGTCGATGAGTTGCTGGAAAAATTTAGGCTCACCACCCTTGTCGCGATCGTCAACGATGTTAAAAGCATTTGATGGATGGTCATACACTCCATACGGGATTTTAAGTAACTTGCAAGTTGAATTGGGGGGCAAAATAGTAGAAATTGATGTTGAAGTAATCGACGGAAACCTCAATTACAACATCCTACTGGGAAGGCCCTGGATATATGCCATGGCCGCAGTTGTGTCGACATACTTCAGGAAGATTGCATTTCCCTTTCAAGGAGGAATTACAATCGTCGACCAACAAACACTTCTCCCCAACAGTTCACAAGTTACAGGAAGCATTCCAATGATCCATGGAAGCAATCATTCGCTTCAAAATATCGGAGTAGGTCTCTTAAAGACCCTGCCTTAATGGGTACTTTTTCCCTACCGCCTCCGAGTAATCTGGCGGAAGTGGCCACAGTGGAAACCTGCAATATGAAATCTTCTATATCTAATGGATTCGGAAGATTCCTAAACATTTTGTCAGCATGGATCATTGCCATTTTAGAAATATTGTAGCAATCAATTTTCTTGGGCTGGGGGGCAAACCCAAATCAATGCTCATCGAGTGTTTGGATGGATAGGTCTAAAGAATATGGTACCTCTTCAGATCCTTGGTCGCAAGTACAATCTACAAAAAAAGGAATCATTCAGTCAATGATGTTAGGAGAGGCACCATGGGAAGATTACCACCATCGTTCCCATCTCCCGGATTACAACGAAGATTATTCCAATGACCTTAATCATCCTTCAGTTTTTGATTTTCTATCAAATACTGTAAATACGGTGGATTCTGAGGATAGTTCTTTTCCAGTGTCAACCTCATTAAAAAATGAAACAACTCCCTTTCCAAATCGAGTCTTTGACTATGATCTCGTAAAATCCAAGTCGAGACTTTCAAAGATCTCGGAGGTAAACCTTCATTCCAACCACCGTGTTGAATGCAATGAAGCTTGGGGGGCATGCACCTCGATTTGCGTTATTATGTTGGAGGCATGCAAACTTATCATGAGAAATGTTTCCGCAAAGTTCAAGCTCATTAAAAAATAAACTTAGCCACGAGCAATGTTACCACAGGGTTCAAGCTCGTTAAAAAATAAACCTGTCTCGAGCAGTTTTAACGCTGACTTCATGCTCGTTAAACAATAAACATAAGAAATGAGCAAGTGTTTCCCCCAGCGTTTAAGCTCATTTTAAAATAAAAAATGAACCAATTTCCAGTAAATAACCATCGTGAATGTAGTACTTCAGCCTTTGAAGCCTTGGTCGTGTTCTCATCATCACCTCCACTTTGTATTGGCCGATCTTTCACCTCCACTTGATTGTTTACCCCTTTTGAGGAACAGCTGCGAAGAGTTATCCTGTTAACCATCCTTGTAACACTGCCGTGATTGGAAAATTCCAAACCTTACCTGGAATCAGCTGCTACCCGAATTTATCACTCGTTCCTCAAAGACGAGTCTCCTTTAAGCTCTTTTCAACTGACTCGTAAAATATGAAAAGATTGTCGAGCTATTGGCCTCTCCAGCTCGTTAAAGTGACCGAAAGTGCTATCCCTCCTTTAGATTTTAATCTTTTTGGACCTGAGGGATTATTACACAAAAAGATTGAGCGCTTGTTTTGTTCGGCTCGTTAAAAGTACTGAAAATTCATCCCTTCTGTACTATTTTATACTTTTTCGGACTTAAGGGATTAGATGACGAAAAATGATTTTTTGGAGTTTCATTTACTTCCCTTTTCAGACTCTCTAAAATTGAAAAGGACCGAGTTATCTTTGTCGTTAAACTCGTTAAAACCTAATAGCGACAAACTTGTCCATAACAGACAAGAACAAGTCACTATCGCTAGGCTCGTTAAAACATAGCGATGGGTTTGCCTGAAGGGAAAATTATAGAACAAGCATATGTTATCCTCCTCAAGCTTGACAAAAATAAAGAGGTACTGGTCAGCAGTGACTGGGGAAAAATTGGGAAGAAAACTTGAAGAAACTTTGTTGGTAGCAAGTCGCTCTTGAACATGACACTTTCACTCCGCATCCAAGTCGGGTTGGGTTGTTCCATTCACTGGTCACATCACCATGGTTCCATCACACCATCCACATTTGGGGTTAATGCTACCAATCCATCATGTCAGTGTCGCCGATATGTTCAAGAGAAGTCGCTCAGAGAATTCACCTGTGTCTCACCCACTATAATACATTTACGCTCCATTCTTTCATGTCTGCCACCTTGAACCTTATATCACCAAATCTTTTTCACCTCCATTAAAATCATTTGCTCCGTTCTGTGTCATTGATGTGGGATTCATTAAGGCCCTCCTATGACGAATCGCTTCTTGTCGACATCAGCTCATTATCCAAGAAGTCGATCTAGGAACAACCCTTTCAGTACTTTGAAGCTTGCATGCCTCAATGGCAAGTTTCTCACTTCCGGCGACAGGTTTACATCAATGGCCTTTGACCGAAAGATTTTGCGTGGTGTTCGACGCCAAGTCCCTTATTCACACCACGTGAATTTTACTGCAATACCTTGAGGATCATTATCATTATCGGTGATTCCTCTCGCGCCTGTTAACAGCTTACATCATTGGCTGGTAATCAGGCGATGTCTTTCCATGTTCGACTCCAGAACATCTCTCACATGGATTGACTTGTACTTTGAGTGAAGATCGAACGAGATTGAAGACTCCGGATCTAGTTTCATCCATCCAGGCTGCGATATATATTCAGGAAAATAAAGGCATCAAATGTACATCATTGCTGCACAGATAATCATCCAATCTAAGGGATGATGGCTCTACCAGAATCATCAGTCTACACTCAGACGATTGTCTGTCTCATGTACATGAAAAATGAATTTATAAAGCTGAGCATGGGAATGCCCGCCTCAGATAGATCATGAAAATATTATGAAGATAATGTGTTGTATTGTATCTTATTACAGGTCTCCTTCCAGCTTGAAAGAACTTCGGATCCTCATGATAAAGCATTTCACCCGACATCAAAAAGATTAACGACCTCATGCTTTAGGGGGCAACTGTTATAGACATTTTTTGGCACTGCAACCCCAAGCATAAATGTCCATAAACCAAGGGCTCCTAAGTCCCTAAAGGTGTTGTTCCAACCCCTAAAAGAACAAGGTCAACTGATTACAACATCTCCCAGAAGTTCTCCATGAAAAACTACTCAGAACTGGTCAAAACTAGACCATTTCACCTGCTCCATAGGCAAAGTGCGTTGCATCCCACCTAAATACACACAGTAGGTGTGTTTCATGTCAAAAAGCCCTTCTATGGGGTGCGATGGGCGAGAAGGGACAAATGGCAGGGTCAATCCGCAAGGTGGAGAAGCATGGAATCTTCCAGAAACTTCTCCCGTGACACTTACCTCTCTGAATTCGACCAAGGATGAGTAAGAGATCATCAATCTCCAAGTGGAATCAAGAAATATCAGAGGGGAGACACTAATCAAATCTCAAAAGCTGACTCACCTCCCTTACAGACATCTATATATGGATCCCTCATCTCAGAGATCCAGGGGCTGGAATTTTGTATCTTGTAAGGAAGTGCTGCTGGTTTATTGGTGCAATATCATAGTGTTGGGTGATCTAAGCTTTTCATGAGGTGAAGAAGGGCTTCTTGCTGAGAGGATGATGCTGGGTCAGAACAATTGGTTGTAATTCTCTTGGCTCTTTCTTGATTATCAATAAATCTATTCAAGTTTTCCTCCATACTCTTGTATGATTTATGTTTTATGCATTTTTATGGTCAATTTACATATGATCCTATATTGTTTATGATAATAGATTTATGTTCTCGTATAGTGTTATGCTGCTTTGATTCTACAGGTACTCTGTGAAGCTGGGTACACAAGAAAGCAAGTAGCAAAGGACTATCAGAAGGGAGAGGAATCGAGCAAGGAACCAAGCGCAAGACAGAGGTTGGTCTCCTTTATTCTTCTCTCATCTATCTCTCATAAAGGAAAACGAAGGTAGTTTTAGTTTTGTTTGTTTCTAAGGCAACTACCACTTAGTGGGATTAGCAGCTCTGCATAGACACTATTCCTGGTAACACCTTTCCTTGGTGTCACATGCATAACACTTTTTCTGCACTCACAGTTACCGTTGTGGTGACCCACTTCATGAGCTCTTGGTTTTATCGTCTGATAGATTTATGCACTTTCTTGAATTTCATGCATGTCTATTCACTCAGATTTGCACTAGCTTCACACACACACTCAGTCTTTCATTTTTTCAGGTTGCCATTGGGAAGATCCGGGCTGTGTTGGCCTCGATCTTGTGTCTCCTAGAATAATTTGTGCATTCCTGGCAGTCTAGGCTCTGCCTTGCTTCCAGGAATTGTACAAAGGCTGCCCACACTGTCTCCCAACTATGCTCTGTGCAACCCTGGGAGGAAGTGCCCATTCCTGCCCACTAGAACTGTGCAATTTTGCCGAATAGTCACCCGTTTGTTGCTCGAATGTTTCCCGAGTTGCTTGATGTTTTTAGATGACATTGTCTCACAGCGAGTGTCTTCTCTGTCTTTAGGTACCAGAGGTTTTTTAGCAGCTTCTCAGCAGTACAGGTATCATGGTCTCGAAGAGAGCTGGATCAAAAGACACAGTTGAAAGTAATACTAGGAATGTGGTTGAACATGGGTCTATGAGATTTCCCGTATACATAGACACACACCCGTTGATTAAGAAAAACATCAAGATCACATGGAAAGACATCAACACTATTTTCTCAGGCAACTTTGAGGAGAATTTGGAGGACCGACAAGTCTATTTGAACATCCATAAGTCAGGGTTGTCTAAGGTTGCATGCATGTATCTTGTATTCCCGTGCATAGACGTGATCCACTGGATTGTCTCACACACTGATCTTGAGATAATGATAATGAGCAGTGTCAGTGGAGCAAAGATTGCTTCCTTCTGACGAAAGATTATCAGCAGATGTATCATTTTCCACCGTCGGTGAGCAAGATGGATGCATCGTTCTACACTCCCAACAACAACACGAACACAAGAGATATCTTGAAGCATTGGGTAAGGGAGCCAACAAAGTTCAAGATGACACCCAACCAGATATACATGACGAAGACACTCAGGAAGGCATACCAATTCTTGGTCATCTTCGCATGCCACTTGTATGGCCAAGGGAGTACAAAGACCTTCCCGCAGAGTTGGGTTGCTATGTTGGATCAGCTGGAAAGTGAAGGAAAACCATTCAACTAGTTTGACATGTTGGCTCTCTAGTTGAAAGTGCATGTATCCAATTCCCATAGTCCACCCAAGGATCAACAAGCAATATTCTTCATGTCTGCTTACCTTCTCGATGCACTCTGTGCCCGTCAATAGTTTCCTGGCATGGGTTGGACATGGACATATTCAGAGAATGTTGTGAACGTATATTGTAAGTTGTTCTAAGACTCTAGCTACTGTGGAGTAATGGCTAGAATACCTGACCATTTCATCGCTCGTCTGTACATGATGATTGATGAGGCTCATAAATGGGTAAATTATATGGACCTTAATGCCACTCTCCAGCTTATTAAAATCAACTATTCTCACATTTATTTACATGTTTTGTTATATTTTGCTTAATGAGAAGGGTAAAGATGAGGTGTCATGTCTTGTGGTCTAATGTGAATTGATTGCAGGTTTTGGAGCAAATTTTGACTAATTTAAGTGCAGGAACTCGAAGTAGACAAGAAAGAGCGATTTTAGGAGTTTGGATCTCCCTCCTTAATTCCTCACTCACTCGAAGATTCCTCCACTAGATCTCATCAGCTCGGGGTTACAAGCAGCCGAGCCATTAAGATCATTGGCAGCCAAGCCAATGATAGTTGAAGACCAGTTGATATCGAGTTTGGAAGCCAAGTCTCCCTAAATTTAAGGAAGAGATTGGTATCTTTAGTTGTATAATAAGAAGACCTAGAGCCTCATTAGCATTCAACTTTTTTTGTTGTAGCTAAGAGGCATTTTCGAGCTAAGACATTGTGATTGATGACTCTTGTGTATTTTTAATATTTTAATGAAAATGAGAAGCATTCCATTGATTCAACACTGAGTTGACTCAGAGCGCTGAATCTCTTGGGTTAGGGCCCAACCCTTGCAGCAGAGGTTCCTTTTTGTTGTACATGTATTCTTAGATTACATTCATAGTTAGCTGCTGAAGTGATTTTGGTTTTGCTAATTTTCAAGTATTTGGATGATTAATTAGTTTGCTTCAATTTGTGGATAGTTAGATCAGTTGTCTCATAGTGAAAGAAGACACTCCAGAAAATCTCATCTCCCTTATGGGATCATGACTTGAGGGTTCCATTCACACATCCCAAAAACATATTTCTTGCTTTACTGCATGATCTAGGGTTTCTTGATGAGTAGGTCATTGTCCTTGAGTTTCTTAGGATGATTTACAATTGTTATTTTTGATCTCTTAAGTTTTGCATTGGTTTCAAAGCACTTCCATTCACAAACTTAGCCACTATATAGTAATAACTCTGTTTTCTTCCATTTAATAAATATTTTCCATGCGTAGATGAATTTGTGCATAAACGAAGACAAGAATGCACATTGTTGCAGGAGCTTCTAATTTGCAGGGAGACCTCATCTCATTTGCCTCATCCAAGCCTTATCCACCCATTTTTCCAAAGTCCACTAAACCCTAAATACAAATTCTTGTTTTGTAAGAAAAATTGCCATTTCCATTGAGCAAATCCAACCATCTTGAAGCATCTGACTGAGCCTTGGATAATGTTCACCCCCTCCATGCCTTATTTCTCCATCAAATACCTTTCCCACACTTTATTCTACCTTTCCTACCATATCCTAAGCTTTCGGCCTGTTTCCTGTAGTAAAACAGGGCATCCTGTAGTAGAACTAGGACATCCTGTAGTAGTACTATAGGAAACCCTGTAGCAGCTTGTTTTAAGCCCGAATTTAGCAAAATTGTCATCTGAACTTGGATTAAGCCTCTCCTTGGCTTCCATACCCTTGAGACTAGTCCATACCTCTTCCTCCATACCTGTCTCCCTTGCCAAATAATAAGTGAAGATTAGCATTTGCATTCATAAAATTAAAACATCGAAAAAAGGTCTTTTTTCTACAATTTCTAAATTAGCACATGCATGCAGTAGTTATCATACTTCCTAGATGAAATTCCATGCTCAATTAGTTTAGATCATCACATGTTATAAACAAGGTTAAGCTAGGTTTCTTTTGCAAGCAAAATGTGTAAATGAGTAGCTATATGATTTTGTGTCACTTTATAAGCATTTTCAATTTAGTCTTTCATTTCTTGAAGTAGGCAACATTCCTTTTCTTTAATTAAGGACAATTTTCCCTTCTCCATTTGGTAGTCAGACTTCTTCTAGTCAATATAAGAGTGGTTTGAGAAACCCTAGTGGTTTATCGCCCTAGTTTAAAAGTGATAAGAGTAGACCATTACATCTATTGTGTATACAACGTTGTCACCTCCAATTTTGTACAAACCCCGGGTTGATGAAGTAAAGTTGGCAGCCCCAAGAGTTGCAACATTCTTGCTGCAATACTGGTGCTCATCACCTTTTGGCGCCATTTCCGGGGAGGTATCCGAGTAGATGTGATTTATGCTTTCTTTCTTTCCTTATTTCTTTCTCATTATGCAAATAGTTCCATTCAGTAGATAGTTGCAATATAGTTTTGATTTCTTTCCAATTTTGCAAATAGTTCCATTCAACAAGTAGTTGCAATTTGGTTTTTCTTTCTTTCCATTCTGCAAGAAGTTCTAAAAAACCCTAAAGAGAAAAAAACAAACTCCTTTCATGCCTCATAGGAGTAGAGAAAACTTAGGGAAATTTTTTCCAAATACCCCCACCGCATCAAACAACCAACCTTCCCTCTTCTTCGGTGGTTGTGAGCTAGAGGACCCATTAGGTGAACAACCAAAGATTTTTGAAGAGCCTATCGGAGAAGAAGAAGAGACCATTCCACCAACTTACACCATGGATGAAAATAGAAATGGGATTGGAGATAGAGAAGGAGTTGAGAATAGAGTTGAGGGTTATTTTCCCATCAGAGAAACTAATGGGGATGCTAGGATGAAAAACATAAGCCCCTCTGCTCTTCCTCACTTCCATGGCCTGACCTCAGAAGACCCAGATACATTTTTGTCCGAGTTTTTTGTCATATGTAGAACTTATGATTACACCTATGATGATTAGAAGTTGAAATTGTTCCCACCCACTCTCAAAGATGCAACCTTGCGCTGGTTCATGGGTTTACTTGGAGATAATATCACCACCTAGGCTCAGATGCAACAAGCCTTCAACAATAAGTATAGGGATTACTGTAGGTCCAAATATACCAAAGAGGAAATTTTTAGAATGACCTTGGGACATGATGAATCTTTAGAATATTATGAGGAAAGATTCCAACTCAGCTACAAAAGGGACAGGTGCACCCTTGATCCTGAATCGCTTAATATATTCCTTCTTAAAATGATCATGGAAGCTCTCCTAGGAACCCTAAACCTGCTATCAGGAGGGGAGATCTATCAATTACCCTATGATGATAGCAAGACAGCTTTCAGGAATCATTCTAGGGCAGCTAGAAAGAAGAGTAGGGCTAGTCAAGTTTGGCCAGTTCGTCCTCCTCCAACACATCCATAAAAGGTGAAATTGGGAACATGTTGGAAGACTCTAAGAGTGAAATGCTGCATACCTTTGCTCTGCAAATGGACACCATGTAGATCAAGAGGAAGCAGGAGGAAGTAGAGAGAGCCTTAGCTGTCTTCTACCCTAGATGCACTAGGAGGCACCCTAAGAACGAATGTCCATTAAATCTTATAGAAGTTTGCTTGGTTTGTGAGGAAAACCACTCCACAGACAAGTGCCCTTCTCTACTTGAATTCAAAGAAATGTATCAGGGAACTGAAGGGATGACTGAACAACTTTTCTACATCAGCCAAAGGAGGCCTCAAGGACCTCGACCATACCAGTAAGGCATACAAGGGGTATCCTATTCATATTACAACCCTAACCAGAATACATACATTCCCCCTTGGTGCCCTCCTTCTCATCCTTCATGGTCCACATCTTCTCCCTGGTATTTTTCACCTCAATATGATTCCAAACCTGCCAACCAACCATTTCAGCCATATGCTCCTCCACAAACTCAGTGGAATGCACCATCCCAAGGGTGGATGCCCCCATACAACCAAGATCCATCTTTAATGCCTCCACCTCCATCTCAACCACAACTCCCACACCTTGATCCACCTAAGCAACCTCAAATGCCTGCCCAACCAAATCTGAACCCAAACAACAGATAGGCACAATAGGTCTATAGTGGAAAAACATCCTACCCTGCCTATGCTGTGGAAATTCAAGAAATTAACCTCAGGTTTAGAAGATTTCTTCTGGATAATCAACCTCCATCTACACTTGAGGAGCATAAAGAGGAAAAGGAGGAAAGTGTACCTTCAGCGAATCCACCTCCTTTTCTTGAGAGATTAACCCATCCTATCCAACACACCCCAAAAGAGACTGGACTTCTGGGTGAACTGAAAAATCATTGTGTTAAAATCCCGCTTCTCCAAGCTATCAAGCATGTCCCCATATACAACAAGTTAATCAAGGAGAAGTGTTTCAAACATCCGGGAAGGCGAAAGAAAGACACCCCTACCATTAATGTCATTGGACAACTGTTTGACTTAATGCTCGAGCGAATGATTTGCCTAAAGTATCTAGATCCTGGAAGTCCTGTAGTAGATGTACTGTCGATGACATCATTTTCCCCGATACCTTGATCTATCTTAGGGCTTCCATCAATGTGATGCCTAAGGAGAATATGCTTAAACTGAATCTCCAAGGATCATTAAGAAATACGACAATAGTCTTGCAGCTTGCGGACAAGTTGACAGTAGCTCCTGAGGGAGTTGTTGAGGATGTGATGGTCTCCATTGATTCTTGGGAATACCCTGTTGACTTCTTAGTTCTCCAGTCTAATACCAAGTTCAATGGTTATCCTCTCATCCTTGGGAGGCCATGGTTAGCCATTGCCGATGCTTACATAAGTTGCAGGGTTGGGAATATGATGATTAAAAATGGGCATCTGTCCAAACAATTGGTCTTGTACCCTCCTGCTCAACCATCTCTGGAGCATGACTTACCTTTATGGTTAGAATAGGAGGAAGAAGGTGAAGTCTATTCTTCCCCAATTTTTACCCTAGATGCTACTATAGGAGGGGGGCAACCCGATGAAGATGAACTGATTGAGAAAATCCTCCAGAATTAGCTCCCCAACACCATGTCTCTTGAGGAGTTAGTGAAGGAAGCTAAACATAACCCTTGGACTGATATATGCTTAGCTGAATCAAGCCCTAATCATGTCAAGATGATAGAATTCAGCCTATAAAGAACATTGAAAATCAACCCCTCTCTCTCTGTACATCAGGGAGAGGAGTTATGTGACATAGTAAGAAAGCATATGGATGCCTTTGCCTGGAGTTACAAGGAAATGAAGAGAGTGCACCCTTTGGTGTGTACTCACCACATTTACATCAAGGAAGGATGCAAGCCAGTCTGCCAACCTCAGAGGATAATGAACCCAACCCTCAAGGATATAGTCAAAGAAGAACTGCAAAAGTTGTTGGATGCAAGGTTCATTTACCCCATCTCAGATAATGAGTGGGTGTCTCCTCTGGTTCTAGTTCCAAAGAAAAATGGAAAGTGGGGGATTTGTGTGGATTACCAAGAGCTAAACAAAGCCACAAAAAATGACCATTTCCCTCTACCTTTCATTGACCAAGTATTAGATGGAATGGCAAAAACAAAGTTCTATTCTTTCTTGGATGGATTTAGTGGTTACAATCAAATCCAGATCAGCCCAGAGGACCATGATAAAACCACCTTCACCTGTCCCTAGGGTACCTTTTCTTATAGGGTCCTTCCTTTTGGTTTATGCAATGCCCCTGCCACTTTCTAGAGGGCAGTCTTGAGCATCTTTGCAGAGCTAGTCCATGATTCTATGGAAATTTATATGGATGATTTCACCCCCTATGGGTGTGATTTCCTAGAGGCTTTCTCTAACTTGGGAAAGGTATTAAATAAATGCATTGAAATGAACTTATCCCTTAGTCTCGAGAAGTGTGAGTTCTTGATGACTGCAGGGACTGTTCTAGGTCACTCAATATCTGAGGAAGGACTACAAGTAGACCTAGATAAGATAGCTATCATAAAGTTGGTCCCTACTCCTCAGAAGTAAAGGGATGTCAGAAGTTTCTTAGGCTTAGCTGGATACTATAGGAGATTCATAAAATACTTCAACAAGGTAGCCTCGCCTTTGTTTGGACTATTGGCCAAGGACTCTAAATTTTTATGGTCAGAAAGATGCCAAGAGGCCCTAGAAACCCTAAAGGACAAGTTGACTACTGCACCTATACTCCGATGCCCAAATTGGGATCTTCCCTTTCACATACATGCTAATGTCTCTGACAAATCTATAGGAGCAGCTCTGGGCCAGATAGATGACAAGCTACCTTATGCCATTTACTTCATCAACAAAAATCTATCCAAAGCTGAGTTGAACTACACAGTGACTGAAAAGGAGCTCCTAGCTGTTGTCCATTCCTTGAATAAATTTAGACATTACATTACTGGTTACCAAACCTTTGTACATACCAACCATGTTGCCATTAAATATTTGATGAACAAACCTGATGTGAATGCCCGAATTATTAGATGGTTACTTTTGTTACAACAGTTTGATCTAACTATTATTGATAAGCTTGGCAGAGAAAATGTAGTTGCAGATTTTTTGTCTCAATTGGCTTTGCCTGCAGATGAGGAAGGAATGGTTGATGACCAACTGTCAGATGAGAATTTATTTGCCATTTTGGTTGTCTCTCCGTGGTTTGCTGACATAGCCAACTACTTTGTAGTTGCATAGTTTCCTCCAAATCTGTCCTCCAAGGAAAAGAGCAGAATTATAAGGAAAAGTGTCCCATTCACTTGGATTGGGGGAAATCTCTTCAAGTTGGGCCCAGATCAAATTCTGAGAAGATGTGTCAGGGAGGAGGAAGTTTTTGACATCCTTCTGGCCTGTCATGATGGGCCTTGTGGAGGTCACTTTGCAGCCAAAAGGACAACCTTCAAGGTACTACAAGCTGGCTATTATTGGCCCACTCTCCACCAAGATGCAAGAAGGTATACCAGCCAGTGTGATCGGTGCCAAATAATGGGGAAACCTACTCCCAGGGATGAAATTCCTTTGCAACCTCAAGTGACTTTTGAGCCATTTGACAAATGGGGCATGGATTTCATTATGCCCATTGATCTTCCATTAGGATAGAAAAAGTACATCATTGTGTGCACTGACTACTTAACAAAGTGGGCTGAAACCAAAGATGTCAAGGTAGCCACAAAGGAGAAAGTGGTTGAGTTCTTGAGGGAGAATGTGTTTTACAAGTTTGGATAGTCATTGATAAGGGCACTTAATTAACCGCACACATGATTGAGAATCTGTTATTCCAACATAAGATCAAGCACAAGAAGTCCACTCCTTACCACCCTCGGGCCAATGGACAAGTAGAAGTCACCAACAGAGCATTGGAAAGAATTATGACAAAAGTGGTTAGCAGCAGCAGGAAGGATTGGGCTGACATACTAGTGGAGGCCACTTGGGCCTACAATACAACTTGGAAGACAACCATTGGCTTCACCCCTTATGATTTGGTCTATGGGAAGAAGGTTATGCTCTCCATTGAGTTTGAGTACAACAATTTAAGGATGACAACACAATTGGATCTAGATGTTACAAGGGCACATCAAGAGAGTTTTCTCCATCTAAATGGGTTAGATAAATTCAGGATGCAGGCCCTCCTGCACACATAGGTGACTCAAGTACAAAGAAAGGTCTAGCATGACAAAAATATCAAAGACAAACTGTTTCAAGAAGGCGATTGGACTCTGCTGTATGACTTCAAGTTCAAAGATTTCAAAGGCAAGTTGATGACCAGGTGGCTGGACCCATATTGATAGAAAAGTGCCATGACAATGAGGCTGTTCAGATAAGAACCATTGATGAATAAGGTATCCCTTTGCTTGTCAATGGGTATAGGTTGAAAGTATACAAAAAGCCTTTGTCAAAGAAGGAGTTCATTAGTAGTATCAGTAAGGTAGTAATGGTGATTGAAGGAGTCTCGGATTCCACCTCACCAAGTTCTTGAGGACTGTTGAATCTTTGAAAAAAAAGAGAAAAAAAAGGACAATAAGAGACCCAAGTGAAAACCTCCATGAGGCACCTGAGGCCCACTCTTAGGTTGAAAACCTCCTTGAGGCAACCCAAGAGTTAAAAAAAGAGGAAAAAGAGAAAAAAGAGAAAAATAAAAGACCCCTGGGTGAAAACCTCTTTTGAGGTGCCCAGGGCAGGAAACTAGGATGAAAAACTCCTTTGAGGCAACCTGGTTGTCTTTCAAAAAAAAAGGAGAGAAAAAGCACAAAAATAATGGCAGGGACCTCAAACCTGCCCACTCATAACAATTCTGGTTTTTGCAGGTTTTCAAGAAGATAATGGACACAGAGATCAGAGGGAAACAAGCCATGCAAAACCCCATGTTTTTCTTCATCCATTTCATCTCCTCCATGAACCCCATGTTCATTCATCCATACTCATCTCCAACAATAGAAAAATCCAAATTTTAGGCAATTCTGTGACTTCTACAGGATTTCCTATAGTTACTACAGGAGTTTCCTGTAGTACTACAGGAAGTCTTGAAAATCTACAAGAAAGGAAGTACGATTGAAAAATTATGATGCAGACCTGTTTTGGATAAAAAAAGGAGGCCATTGACTTCACCACATCTCAGCCAACACCCTTCATGACCATGTCACCCTCTGTGTCCATCAAAAAAATCTACTTAGAAGAAGAAAAAAAAGAAAAAAAAAAGAAAAAAAAAAGAAAGGCCTACCTCACCTACCATTCCATGGCCACACCTTCCACTCACTCCAATATCTATTCACCCTCCAAGCAAAGAAAGGCCACAAAAATTAAAAAATGACAACTACAAGATTTCCTATAGTAGTACTACAGGAAACCCTGTAGCAGCCTATTTTGAAGCAGCAACAGGATCCAAGCCTAACCTTCAGCACCCATGCATTGGAAGAGGAGAAGCAAAATTGTAGGCACTAGGGAACCTCTCCAAATCTCAACAACAACAGAGGAATCTAACACCTACACATCAACAAGAAGACAACCTATCAGCAGAATAAAATCAACAAAAAAAGAGCAGTAGAGAAGATGTACCTGAACCATGAGCAGCACAGCAGAGCCACCCTCCAGCATGCATCAGCAAGGCAAAGGGAGCCACAGGTATGTCACCTCATCCACACTCTCTCATAAGTATGAATATGATTAAAACTATAGGAATATGTAGAAAGTTGGTTTTATAAGCGAAGGTGGCCAGTTAACTTGGCCACCCTCAACCCGATAACAAAAAGTTAAAGTGCTAGTCAACTCGACATGTGGCAAGGTCACATCAAAGGGAATAAATCAGAAAGGTGGTCGAGTTACGTTGAACAGGAGTGGGTGATGATTACGAGGAAGGTTTGCTTATAACTAATAGTGGGACCAATGGTCCAAAAGGAGAAATACATACTCAACCATCCAGCACATCGCTCAATGAAATCGACCATAAATATAAATATTCCCTAACTTTCATGCAATATATTGTTCATTTTGAGATTTTGAGAACTGAGATCACCTAGAGGAGCCATAAAAAGGAAAAGATAGTCTCGACCATCCTACAGTTAGCACCTACAGGAAACACAGGAAAACTATAGGAAACAGTGAGGAAAGCTAGTCTCGGCATCCTACAGTAAGCACCTACAGGAAAACTACAAGAACCAGGTAGAATTGTCAAAAATGCTGTGAGGGGGTGCCTAGGGCCCAACTATAAAATAATTCTCTTCAACCAAGGCACTGCAGTGAAAGGTAGGTGCCATATCCTCTGTGCTTTCATTTTTCAAGAGAAAAAGAAAATAAATTGTCATTTATTTTAGTGATTATAGCGTGCATATATATAGGAAGAATTGTGTAGATTAAAATGAGAATCATAGTCATCACTCTCCTAAGCTATAAGCCCTCATCACCCGGGGAATATCTTAAGCTATAACCACCAAAAATTAATACAAACAAATCGATAGAGATAAAATATGAGAGGGCGTTTCAACAGAAGGGAGTGCACTAGATCAACTAGAATACATCAACATCCTCCTGTGGTAGAAATCTTTACAAGACATCAATGGTTGGGATTCTTCGAGCTACTTAGGGGATATGATGATGATATAGCGAGGTAATTTGCAATGTCATTCATACCTATAGCTAGAGTCAGTGCCACTACTCTAGTGAGGGGATTTTCAGTGACAATTACCCTTGAAAGCATTAGCAGGATCACTAAACTTCCTCTAGGGTTGCAATGGAGAAAAGAGGATAAAACTAGCAACACTCTTGCCAAGAAGAAATTTTTCTTGTAAGGAGAGGAACCAATTGAGGAATTGTATAGCTTAACCTTGTCAGCTTAGTCAAGTAGATTAAGGTTAGGGGGAAAACCTTAACAACTATTGTCAGAGGTATATATAAAATACTTCTTTGAAGGGACAACCTCGTCTACTCTCAATTAGTTGGGATCCCTCTTTTGCCTCTGAAATAAATAAGTGCTTATGCATATTCCTTTGAAAAATGAAAAAAAGAATAAGGAGAAAGAAGAGAAATGCTTCCTGTGCAGAGAGGTGACGCAAGTAACTCCGTTGGGGTACTCACCAAGCTCACTGGCAGTGTAGGTTTTAACCCCGTACAGAAATTACCTGCATATGAATTCTAAAACACAGAAAATAAACAATGCGAGAGAATAACACATAAAACACATATACATAGAGATTTTCCCCTGGATCCCAAAACTAGGACTACCAACTTGATTTTTCATTATGTTCCTTTCAATGTTTCAATACATATTTATACATGCCGAAGCATCCAATACCATGGACCGAAAACCATCGTGTCCAAAACCATGTGTGAAAAATCATGCACAAAACCATAGGTAGGTCCGGACAACCTAATATAGGGTCCATAAACTAGTCATGGAAAGAATAACACAACTCAACATTCTCCCACTTGTTGTTTTCTTTCCACAGGGGGACACAAGAGAGCTTAGTCATTATCTAGCTTTGCAATGCCCATTGTTTCTTTACACCAAGAGATCTTCTCTTATCCAGATCTCCAGCCCAGTCTGCATCAACAAAGCCACGAATATCCAAAACTCTGTCCAATCCTGGTCTTCCTTGGTAGCACAAACCATAATCACTAGTGCCACACAAATACCTGAAAACCCGCTTCACTGCTGTCCAATGCTCCTTCCCTGGTTTTGACATAAACCTGCTCAATACTCCCACTGCATGTGCAATGTTTGGTCTAGTATAGACCATCGCATACATCAGGCTACTGACTGCACTTGCATATGGAACACGGGACATATCCTCTTCCTCTTCTTGTGTCTTGGGACACTGTTCAGCAGATAACTTTACACCTACAGGAATAGGAACCTTCACCAGTTTACTATCCTGCATATTAAACCTCTACAATATTGTCTTGACATACTTCTTCTGGTTTAACCAAAGCTTCCTCTTTGCCCAATCTCTTTTAATTTCCATCCCCAAAATATAATTTGCAGCAGCAAGATCTTTCATGTCAAAATTGGAGGACAATTAGATCTTCAAATCTTGGATAATTTCTTTATCATTTCCAATCAGCAACATATCATCCACATACAAGACCAGATAAATAACATGGTCACCAATTAATTTAAAATACACACAATGATCTCCTTTGCTTCTGGTGAAGCCAAGTCCCCGTATAAATGTATCAAATTTATGATACCACATCCTTGGTGACTGTTTTAACCCATACAAAGACTTCTTTAACTTGCATACCAGTTCTTTCTTACCCTTCACCGCAAAGCCTTCAGGTTGCTTCATGTAGATCTCCTCTTCCAGATCCCCATGAAGAAATGCTATCTTCACATCCATCTGTTCTACCTCAAAATCAAAAGCAGCAGCAACAAATAAAAGTAATCTAATAGAAGCTACCTTGGCAACAGGAGAAAAAATATCACCAAAATTAATTCTCGGCACCTGAGAAGAACCTTTTGCTAGCAACCGAGCTTTGTATTTCTCCACCTTTCCTTCTGCATTTGTCTTCTTCTTGAACACCCATTTACTGCCAATGGGTTTCCTTCCAGTTGGTAACTCCACCAGATCCCAAGCCTCATTTTTGTGCAAAGATGCCATTTCATCAACCATGGCCTCTTTCCAGAGTTTTCCATCCTCTGAATCTACTGCTTCCTTCACAGTTTTGGGATCACCATCAGTAATAGATAAAGAAAAATTTGAACAGAAAGCAAATGGACTATACCTTTCTAGCTGCCTTCTTTCTTGAACTGATTTTCTCACACGCGGAGTTTGTGGCTCTTTATCTTCTCATTCCTCCTCTGCTGTAGAGTTTGATTCTTCCTCCTTTTGCTCAAACTCTATCTTCTCAGGTTCCTTTGGTTGGACTTCATGTTTAATAACATCTTTCACCTCTTTGAACACCACATCTCGGCTGTACACAACCTTCCTTGTTACTGGGTTCCAAAGCTTATAACCCTTTAAACCATCTTTATACCCAATAAAGATGCACTTTTCAGATTTACTATCCAACTTGGTTCGTTTCTCCTTTGGAACATGTACATATGCATCACATCCAAATACCCTCAGATGTGAAAGAGAGGGTTTCTTACCAGTCCATACCTCTTGTGGAGTCTTATCCTCCATCGCTGATGAAGGTGAGCTATTGACCACGTAACATGCTGTCTCCACCGCCTCTGCCCAGAATTCCTGTCCTAACCCGGCACCACTGAGCATGCTTCGTGCCTTTTCCATCAATGTCATGTTCATTCTTTTGCAACTCCATTTTTCTGAGGTGTATATGGAGTAGTCTTCTGCCGTGCTATACCACACTTCTTACAGAATTATTCAAATTCTTTACTGCAAAACTCTCCACCGTTATCTATCCTCAACACCTTTATCTTATTCTCTGTCTGGTTTTCCACCAGAGCCTTAAATTCTTTAAACCTGTCAAAGACTTCAGATTTCTTATTAAGGAAATATATCCATGTATTCATTGAGAAGTCATCTATAAATGATACATAGTACACAGAATTACCCAGTGATGGAACCTTTATAGGTCCAAACACATCACTGTGCAGAAGCTCTAATATCTGTTTCCCCCTCTTACCACCAGAGGGGAAACTCACCCGATTCTGCTTCCCATATACGCAATTTTCACAGAAATAAAAATCCAGAGAGGTATTACTAATACCTTCTACCATACATTTACCATGAAGTATTCGAAGGCCCTTCTCTCCAATATGTCCAAGCCTTTGATGCCACAACATGGTCTTCTCTCTAGAGACCACTAGATTTTCTGCTCCACTTTCAAGAACCACAGAACTCTTGCACCCATCAACAACATTGCTACCTTACAGCTCGTATAGAGTTCTAATCTGAACTCCCCACATCAATACCAGTGCTCCCCAAACCATCTTGCAGGTATCCTTCTCAAACACTATTTTTACACCTGCATCATCCAGCTTGCTTACAAAAATCAGATTTCTGGCCAATGCAGGAATATGTAGAACAACCGGAAGTGTTCTAACCCTTCCACCTAGCAAATTCAACTTTACTTTTCCATGACCAACGATTCTAGCCTTCCTATCATCCCCTAATAAGACATCACCACCATCGTATTTCTCATACTCGCAGAACCACTCTCTATGGGGAGTGAAGTGAAAGGATGCACTTGAGTCAATCAACCATGCCTCATGATTTACATGTGTACTTGAAGAAGCCAAGTACACATCCCAACCTTCATCTGAGGTGGTTTTCGCCTCTGCATAAGGAGCATCATCAGCTCCATTTCCTTTGTCAGGAACTTTAGATTTACAGTCCCTTTTGTAGTGCCCTTCCTTTCCGCATTTCCAGCAGACCACCTTTACAGGTTTTCCTAGAGATTTAGATCTCCCTCTAGATTTAGATCTCCCACTCGATGACTTATTTTTGTTTCTGTTCTGGGACCGTCCTCGTATAGACAAGGAATCACCATTCTGGCTCTCCATATTTTTCCGTCTCATCTCCTTCGTCAGCAAGGATGAGACTATTTCATCAAACTGCAAGGTAGTTGCATTGCTAGCTATTGCAATAACCAGACTATCCCACGAATCTGGTAGAGAACACAACAAACTAATGCACTTATATTCATATGAAATTTTGATATGAACAGATGATAACTGAATTACCACAGTATTAAATGCATTCAGATGCTCTGTCACCGAGTCTCCATCTTTCATCCTCAGGTTATACGACTTTTTCCGCAGGAACAGTTTATTCACCAGAGACTTAGATTGGTACAAAGTACTTAACTTGTCCCATAAAGCCTTCGTCGTAGGTTCCCCTGATACATTCAGCAATACTGAATCTGAGACACACCATCGTATTGTGCTCTTTGCCTTCCGATCCAACTTCTTCCATTCTTCATCAGATACTCCCATTGGTTTAGTACCCGGATCTACGCGATCCACTGATCTTTATCCACCAACAGATCCTCCATCTTGAGTTTCCACAACTCAAAAGTCTGACCATTAAATTTCTCGATCTCTATCTTTCCACTGCTCGCCATCTTCTTTCACCACCAGAATCGATCCCATAGATCTCCCACTGAATGGGGTCTACCACAGGCTCGAGCGAAACCCATCAGCAACAAAGGCGTCCGCTTGAAGCCAAAACAACTCTAATACCAAATGTAGGTTTTAACCCCGTACAGAAATTACCTGCATACGGATTCTAAAATGCAGAAAATAAACAATGTGAGAGCATAACACATAAAGCACATATACATAGAGATTTTCCCCTGAATCCCAAAACCGGGACTACCAGCTTGATTTTTCATTATGTTCCTTTCAATGTTACAATGCATATTTATACATGCCGAAGCATCCAATACCATGGACCAAAAACCATCGCGTCCAAAACCATGGACCAAAAACCATCTCATCCAAAACCATGTGCAAAAAATCATGCAGAAAACCATAGGTAGGTCCGCCCAACCTAATATAGAGTCCAAAAACTAGTCATGGAAAGAATAACACAACCCAACAGGAAGCAGAGCGATGCTTGTGTTCCTGTGTGACTCCACCTGGGTACTGTCTAGGCTTGTTGGTAGCGGAGCAACACCAGAGATGAAACTAAGACTCTAAAATCTTTATTACTTCTGCACCAATATACCCCTCATCCCCAATCGAAACAACTAACTTGAATTGGCTTGGAATGTGTGCAAACTGATCAAGAGGATGGAAGGGACTATATATTTACCTCAGTCTTATTTTTTAAGCCATGATGATCGAAGAATCAAACAATACTTCTAGAGTAGTTAGACTCGCTTTTCACAAACAAGGTCCATACAGAGAGTTAGAATTCTACCAGTGTGTCGCCAATGTTGTAGCAACTACAACCACCTTCCAAAAGTTTTCCTTCGCTCTGTTTTGGAGGCCCCTCCTCTAAATCATCACAGTATCCTGCAATGATCAAGTACTTGTGTTTATTTGATTTCATTTGTTGTTTAACAACTTGTGTTCGCTCACTTTTCTCGTTGGTCAACCACAAACACACCCAACACTTGGTTCACATCTGGTTAATTGACTGTCAGGAAAAACTACAGAAACCTGGAGGACAACTTTTCTTCCCCTCAGTAATTGTGCAGAGCAATCCAACAATTACCTTGCACTCATAAATTACGCAGAGCAGGCCAATTAACCTTGCTCTGGAAATTGCATAGAGCAGGCCAACCAATATTTCTCTGGAAATTGCATAGAGCAGTCCAGCCAGCATCGCACTCCAGAAATGCGTAGTTTCAGCTAGCTGGCACTACTCTCCAGAATTACGTAGAGTAGGCCAGGACAACTGCACTGCCCTCCAGAAATGCGTAGAACTGGCCCATTTGCACCGCGCTCCAAAAATGCATAGAGAAACCGAAGCCAACTTCATTGTTCTCCGGAATTGCGCAGAATTGGATAGCTGCATTGCTCTTTGAAAATGCGCAGAGTAGCCAAACATCACTACTCTGGAAAATTGCGTATATTTGGCCAACTAGCCAGTGCCACTCAACCTAGAAACAACACATAAGTTTTCCCTCAGTGGCTGTCTATCGCATGTGCCGGCATGTTGCCTGAATCCCTCCAGAATTGTGCAATCCTTGTTTGTATGCCGGAAATTTTTTCCCAAAAAATCAAAAAGAAAAAAAAGAAAAAAAACATCCCTATATTTTAGGGATCTATTTTTAGTAGCAAGAGTTACATGCAAAGTCGTTTTTAGAAACTCCCTGCCAAGTGTTGCTTTTTCCTAGATTTTTGGCATGCGCGTCATAAACTCTAATTTCGCCAAATCTACTTAAACGATGCCTCAAAGGTTATTATTCACATTCAATTTTGGATATCAAACATTCCTGAGGCATCTAGGAACCTTCGGCATAGTTGACACAAATTTTTCGGGTAAGTTTTTCTTTTCATGCCTTTTGCCACTTTTTTTGTCACTTTTAGTTTTCGGCTTGTATGAGTGTTGTTTCCTTGGTGTTATTAAATGAACACTGGCGTTTCAATGTGTTTAATCTTATATAAGTGTTGTTTCAAGTTTTTCATTACCTTTCCTTGGTGTCGCATGCATAACACTATTTCTGCACTCACAATCGTCATTGCGGCAACTCGCTTCACGAGCTTCTTGGTTTTGCCGTCTGATTGATTTCTTGCCTGAATTGCATGCATGTCTATTCAATCAGATCTGAACCAGCTTCACACGCATACTCAGACCTTCTTGTTTTCAGGTTTCCATTGGGTAGATCTGGGCTGTGTTGGCCTCGATCTTGTGTCTCCTAGCATGCTCTGCGTATTCTTGGCAGCCAAGGCTCTGCCTTGCTTCAAAGAATTGCATAGAGGCTGCTCACACTATCTACCAACTGTGCTTTGCGCAATCTTCGAAGGTAGTGTCCAGTCCCTTCCACTGGAGCTGTGCAATGCACAGTTCCAGCCAGCAACCCAGCCTGACTGTTCTGCGCATTGCGTAGTTTTGGTCAGTAGTTAGCCTCAGTGGACTGCGCATTGTGTAGTTCCAGTCAACAGTCGGCCTCACTGGCAGCGAAGACTGCACAATGCACAGTTCCAACTAACAGTCTCCCGACCTCCTGGAGTCAATGCAGCACAATCTTGCCCAACAGTCACCGGTTTTTTGCCCAAATGTTTCCCGAGTTGCTTGATGTTTTTAGCTGATATTGTCTTGTTGTGAGTGTCTTCTCTGTCTCTAGGCACCATAGGTTTTTGAGCAACTTCTCAGCAGTACAGGTATCATGGCCTCCAAGAGAGCTGGATCAAAAGACACAGTTGAAAGAAATATTGGGGATGTGGTTGAATAGGGGTCTATGAGCTTGCCCGTATACATAGACACACACCTGTTCATCGAGAAAGACATCAAGATCACATGGCAAGACATCAACACTATTTTCTCAGGCATCTTTGAGGAGAAATTGGAGGATCAACAAGTCTACATGACATCCATAAGTCAGGGTTATATAAGGTTGCATGAAAGTATCTTGTATTCCATGTGCAGATGTGATCCCATGGATTGTCTCACACACTGATCTTGAGACAATGATACTGAGTAGTGTCAGTGGAGTAAAGATTGCTTCCTTCTAGACGAAAGATTATCAACGGATGTATCATTTTCCACTACCAGTGAACAGGATGGATGCACTGTTCTACACTCCCAATAGCAACACGAATACAAGATGCATCTTGAAGCGTTGGGTAAGGGAGCCAACAAATTTTAGGATGACACCTAACCATATATACATGACAAATACACTCAGGAAGGCATACCAATTCTTGGTCATCTTTGCATGACGCTTGTATGGCCAAGGGAGTACAAAGACCTTCCCGCAGAGTTGGGTTGTTATGTTGGATCAATTGTTAAGTGAAGGAAAACCATTCATCTAGTCTGACATGTTGGCTCTCCAGTTGAAAGTGCATGTATCCAATGCCCAAAGTCCACCCAAGGATCAGCAAGCAAGATCCTTCATGTCTGCCTACTTGCTCGATGCAATTAGTGCCTGTTAACAGTTTCCTGGCATGGGTTGGGCATGGACACCTTCAGAGAGTGTTGTGAACATATATTGCAAGTTTCTCTCAGGCTGTTGTTACTGTGGAGTAATGGCTAGAATATATAACTATTTCATTGCCCTTCTGTACACGATGATCTTTGAACAAGATCTGCCCTACATTTCCTAGGTAGAAATAAAGGCGTTGTTGAATATTGTAGATTGGTACGCCTCACCTGAGGTCACCTTTATTAGGATGGATAGCATGGAGAAAGTTCCACATGTGTTGCCGAGGTTTTCCACAGATAAGTTGGTCATGAAGGAGGTTGCGCACCACATCTTGACAGGGTTATCAGCTATATTTCACAGGAAAAAGAAGGCACCATGGTCTACACTTCTTATGCGAATTGGGTTGTATGTGATAGGGAGTTTGAAAGAAGCGGATTTAGAGGTCGAGGACTTCAAGAATTTTAAGTTCGGCCCTAAGAGTTTCAATTTGTACGACCCACATGGATTTTGCAGAGACCACTGTGCGAGAGTGTACTATTCTTGGATCCACGGGACGTGTAATTGACCAGAGGAAGACCCATGGAGATATTGTTATAACTCCTCTAGGCTCAATGAACCGGTCAGCATGGCAACAGAGTGGTTAGCAAAATTCAAGGAAGCATTACCATTGGGAGTAGCAAGAAGAAAACCTATGCAATATAAAGGCAAGAGGAATATTGCCGAAAGCATAGAGACAGAGCAAAGCTAGAAGTTCAAGGAAGATCTACTTGTGGAAAATGTAGCTTTTGAGATAGATTCAAAGAGGTGACAACACGACAGGAGGATAACGCAAAGAAAGAGAGAGAAGCAGAGACTAGAATATGCATAGAGGATGTTGTAGGAAGTCCAGTAGAATCTCAAAGAAGAACAAGATCTATGCAGAAGAGAGAAGGGAGCACAACATGAACAGGAACAGGAACAAGAACAGGATGAAGTGGAAGGCACACAAACTGTGCCGATACTAGTTAAAGAATTTGAACCAGCAACAAATGAGGAATAGGGTGAGAAGTCGCAGGAACAAGAAATTTCTCCGCAGGATGAACCGATAGTAGAACAAATGGACATGGAGATGGAGCAGTCGAAACAGGATTAGGATACCTATCTCATGCCAAAAGAAACTGAGGTCATTCCATAGGCTTCACCAGCTCCAACAACAGAGAAAGTCCTGAGTGAACAAGGAGATACCATTCTCCTTGAGGACCATCTGGGAACAGAGGTGTACAACATAGCCTTTGATGAGTCACAACATAGAGTTGTACAAGCACGTAGAGCACGCACCTCGTATGGGTGTGCATCACCTGCACAATTTGAAGAACGGGTGATTGTGTCAGATGTACGAAGACATCTAGCCGCTTTGGCCGATGCTACAAAAGCTTATGTCAAAGCCACAAGCTTGAGTGTTAAGTTCTTGATAGAATAAAATGATCGCATGGCTAAGGAGTTGCAAGCGGCGAGTCAGAGAGAGGAACAATCAATAGGATCCGCCAAAGTAGAGATGAAGAAAGCCATACTTGCTGAGGTATCAACTCTTCATACAATCATGCAGAGACGGTATGATAGGTTCGTCACCGTGCACAAGACAGTGGTCCATCTACATGGTCATCAGCAGCGCTGCACGAAGATAGCGCGAACACTCAAAAATATACATGCCAATGTTGATCATTTACAGACATGGAAAATGAAGTACAAGGGAGCTCCACTTCACTTGCAAACAATGATGAAGCCACAGCTATTGTTGGACAAATCACACATCGAGAGTTTGATCCAGAATTATGAGGAACTCCCACCACTCATCACTAATGTTGAGGCCTCGTATGAACGATGTTTTAGGAGTTTGGATGTCATGGTGAGAAAGTATAACACCCCATCGATTGGTACGCTCACCGAGGCCAAAGAGAAGAACCGAGTCAGATTAGAGCTCAATGTATAGTTTGATTAGTTGATGCTCATGGCCACCAACGCAGATTTGCAAGTCAACGTAGATAACATTCATATGTACATCACTTTTCCGACCTTGTTCAGGACTAAGTTGCGCATGTTACAGGATGAGTTGGACCGAGATTCCAAATCAGTATAGCCGGAAGAAATGGAGGCAAGAGTTTGTTTCTAGAAGGACATCATCAAAGAGTACATAGAAACCATTGCACACTACCAAGCATGGAATCAGTTCGTCACTGAGGATCACAGAGAGAAGGTTGATGAGCTGGTCTTTCCACAACCATCCAAGTCTTAGTGTTGTCTTGTTTGGCTGGCTCAAGCAAATTTTTGTCCCACATGGGTATGTGTGGAAAATGTATCATTTTTGTAAACATGATGTAAAGTGAAATTCCAAGTGTCACTAGTGTAATGCAAACAATCATATGTAATGTAAAGAGTTATGTAATGAAGTTGAAGAGTCATGAGGGTAGTCCAAGAGTCACAAAGGGGAATGTCAAGGGTCACCCCACCCTTTGTTATAAATAGAACCTCATCACTTGTAGAAAGCGCTTTTGTGAGCCAAGATTTTGCTAGGCATTGCTTAGAGAGGGCTTGGATAGTATTGTGATGAGCCTTGGCTTATCCAAAATGCAGAGCAAGTACATATCTTTGGAGGAGAAGGCGAGGTTGATTGTAACGTTCCACTATTGGGGCTAGTGGCTGTCTTGGTTGTATGTATGGATGGAACTTTCATTTTATATAATATAACGTAGCCAACATGTTTCATGCATATGTTGTTATTGTAGTTCAACTATTTTGGTTACCTTAGTAATGTATGTAGTTTTAACTTACGCATTGATGTATGGACTATTCCGCATGTTATTGTATGAATCTTATCGAAGCGTGTTATTGGTTTAACTCATCATTTTGGATTGTCGACTATTCTACTTTCCAGTTTGTGATGTCATTCAACTCGTGTGTTCCTTTCAGTACGCATACTATTATAGGCTTCTAAGGGATACACTTATTTTCCCCTTTCATGTGTTAGAACCTCCACATGCATCTCTCTTGACTTGCTGCAAGGTCACACACTTGCTTCCGACAAGGATATCTTTCTTACCTATGCGCGCTATTACAATCAAGGTGTAGCTTTACTACCCACTACTGGGACTCCTACTCCAAACGGTCTAAGGTCTAGTTGGGACCTCTTACCGGGGAGATCCCGTGACATGTTGGCGGGTCCAACACCATCAACATGGAGCTAACTATAGTTAAATAGGAGGAGCGTTGAAAGTCTCCCTCACTTGAAACCCTTTCATTGATTTTGATGGCTTTCTATAAAAAATTTCAAATAAAAAAACTAATCCAATGTCTTGGCTAGATTTTCATCTCCAACATTCTTATTCCTTCATGTGGGGGTGCACTTAATAGGTTTCGTATTGAGTTGGCATACCTTATGTAACCTTTTTTCTATTAAAAATATATGCTAAACAATGAATTTGTGCAACAAGGCCCCAAAATTTCGATGCCCCTAATGAAAAGTTTAAGATCCCCCAACTCCCTTGCCAACCCCTAGTATGACTAAACCTTGTGAAGTCGATCTATATTGAAGGTTTTTGTCTTTTCTTTTTTCTAATAATATACTCTATCAAGATAAGGACCATACATATTAAAAAAGGTGATATCTTTTCTCAATTCCCAAATGTAGAAAGAAATCCCCAATCCCAAGGAAAAAGACCAAGAATTATTGTAGGGAAAGACCCCTTTTTCCACCTAGAAATAAGACCCTCCGATGTCCCCATTGAATAAACATAATTGAAATCCAAATCTTTTAGAAGTATACTCAAATAAAAAACTTTTTTACCCCCTTTAGTGATAAGCTATGGCATAAACATAAAATTGGATTATGGATATAAACTAACCTCTTTCAAGCCATTTTTTTAATGGATTGGATAAACTCAGACAATTTAAGGTCACATTAATCATTATAAACACTCCCTTGAGGCATTTTCTCCTCTAAAATACCCTACCAATGACCACTATTTTCCACTTATAATTATAGAACAAAGTTACATTTGGGCTAGAGAGAAAATATTTTTTGCTGGATGTGTGGCTTTTGTATATTTTTCTTGAAGAAAACCTAATGTCCTTTTAACCCCTCCCACAAGACTAGAAACCCCCTTGGAACTTGAATGTGGGTTATATTTGGATACATCAATGTTTTAAACTCTAGGAATTGACATAACATGCCCACTATCATCACTTAGATTTATTATCTATATAAGGAAGAGGCCTTCTTTTTTGGATGGCCCACTAAACTTGCTATGTGGTTGAGAGTGGAGGTTTTAAGATCTTTTATGCTAGATAGGTTAGAAAGAAAATCTTGAGAATCCCCCACCCCTTTAAAACTAGTGTTTTCCTCCCATGATATGGATTTTCAAGTATTAAGAAAAATACCATTTGTCTAAGCATGGGAATTTGAGGACTTACCATTGCCTTCTAAAGCAATAACCTTGTCCTTAGGATCTACTTGGAGGGGAATTAAAGGGATCTCCTTCTTCGTCAAGCAATCCACGATAATTTGTGCATGTGGAGGAGCCTTCGACAATGCCTCCACTCCATCCACTCCATCACTTGAAAGTATAAGCACCAAAGGATTTTGAACCTCTCCTTTTGCATCATCACTAGTCCTCATTCCCTTCTATTAATAAACCCAAAATTTCCTCCTATTTGGAAAATTGAATTCCTCCACAATATGGCCATATACATGGCACCTTACATAATGAAAGGGGACCTATAGTTTAATGGTTGAACAAATTCCAGGGTTCCTTTTTCAATACATCATATGTACTAAATCCTCTCTCAAATCTAGCTTGACAAGGATATGAGCTAAACACATAGAAATAGGCTCCTGAAACATTGAGTCTACCTCGTGCAACGAACCTAGAGAATTTCTAGTCTACAAAATTGCTCCATCTAACTAGAAGATCAAACCCAAATTTGGCAATCTTACCCAAAACGAGACACATTCTAGATGCTCACTGCTTGTGTCAAATGTCAAAGTCCATCTATGTAAAAAGAGAGGTTGCACCACTTATTTGTAACAATATTTAAAAATTGTATCTGTAGATTTGAAGGAATGAAAAACCAATGCCAATTAATTTATAAATTGCCCATGATATCCATTGGAATAATTTATCGCAAAAATTCTTACAATGTTTTGAAATATTTTACGATGTAGTTTATTACTTTATATATAAATTTAATATTATCAACGTAATAGTCAAAATGATGGAAATCACTGAAATCAAAATGGATTAAACAAGAAAATGAACCCACCATCCACATAATGAACACAGGATGTGACCGAAGAGACCCAATACAAGAAAAATCTAGCTAAAGGGTGAGGGCTATGCTTTTTTATTTTTTCCTCTATTATGAAATGAAAATACAAAGAAAGGGGAACTCACTATGGAGTTTCCATGGACATTTTTGCTTGAATGATTACTAAAGAGTCTTCTACCTTCTTATGCTTCAATATCTCTCTCCTATATGCTCTGCTTAACTATGGAAAAAAATCAATACCAATAGAATGGAAGCAATTTCTTTTCTAGTGGCCTAATATTTAACATAGCTTGAGAGTAGCCTCGAGGGTTAGCTCAATTGGTCGAGTCTCTATCGTTAAATCACCTTTTCTATTGAGTGGCCACAGGTTCAATACTCTCAACACTCTTAGGGCCGGGTTCTGTGGTTGAGTCGACAAGAAGTGATCCCTTCGGGTGAATCTTCCTAGTACAAATATTCTATGGATGTAGCGGTCACCGATCTCCGGGGTCTGCAAACCACATTAAAAAAACCATAACTTGATAGTAGTTTAGAATTAGAGTTAGGGTTTTTGCATGCCTCAACTCTCAATTAGTGTTATATTTTTGGGCCCTTTATAACCTTCTCAAAATTTTGCATGTGAATTTCTCCACATGTGTGAGTAATGGGGGTTAATGAGGCACCCACTCAGTGTCACAATGGTTAATAGGGTAAGTCAACTAGTAGGAGGCATAACGCTTAAATATTAATTCCAATTGAGGTGATTTTCACATTGTTTGAAAGCTTTTAGTGTATATAACATTGTAGAGGTGCTTAGAGTATGCTCACAAAGTTTTTGCATGAAATAATGTTATTTGATGCCTCAATTGGCTTTAGAAGTTTCCAAGCCCCAAATCACCAAATTAGGACCTACCCCTAAAATGGGCCCTAGAAGCCAATTTCTCTATTTTTCTACCTATATAGTACTAAGATAGATGATTTTTTTTTATAATGATCCATTCCAGTTCACAAACCATTCTTGAATCAACGATGAAAAACAATTTTGAGAGTAATAAGCACATAGTTCCACATTGTCCATAATCAATATTTTAGTGTTTTTCCTCCCATTCATTCGCTTGGAAACCTCCTAACAATCACCATGTTGGCCAATTCCAAAAAAAATATTTTCACATTCTCACCCAAGTCTAAATTCATTGGTTCCTTATTCTTCCTAATTCAATTTCATTTCTTATGGATTTCACTTCCCTCAATTGTCTCCATAACATTTAAGGTTAGGGAACCTAATATAATGCTATTTATGGATATAGAGACTCGCCCGAAATAAACTATTATGGTTTTATTTCAAGAATCTCCCACTTATCAAATTGAAAGTTAAAATGAACTCATAAACCTTGAGTTTGAACAACTATTTCCAACCTCCCATGACCCACAAGGAAATTCTCCAGCCAAGATCTCATTGGTTTAAGAATCACTAAAAAAAATATAATGAACAAGTCTCTACAACTTAAAACACAATAAAGGAAAATTGAACTCTTTTGATTGAAACAAATTGTTGAAACCTTTCTTCCTAGAGTTAAGTCATTAGTTCCCTTGTATTAAGTCTGCAATCCAAAGTGTCCTTTTTCACCAACTCCAAATTCCTTTCCTCCTCCTCCTCATCCAAATAAAGCTCATGCATTAATGGAGTAAATAATTTTGAAATGAAAACGTATGCCACCTTTGGTGAGGTTTTTAGCCACATTGGTGAGGATTTCTAATGTTTATTTCTCCAATAGCACATTCCTTAAGGGATTGGATTAGTGTCCTTCCAAGGGGTTGACTAAATAATCCACAAGGTCTTTGTCCAGTTGACCTCCTCCTCTGTCCTTAACCAATCATAATTGTAGAGTTTTTCAATTCACACAATTCATGGGTATTTTATACGTTAGTAAAAAGTTGTTAGTAGGATTCCAATAATATTATATAAATTATGAGAAAAAAATGGAGTGAATTAACCAAATATCATTGTATTCGAGTGTTATTAAGGTTGTTGAGTGTAACACTATGTTTCCCTGAGTTTGTAATTACAATTATGTCTTAAGTGTCATAGTAGATCACAACATTGATGTTTTGATAATATTTGAACTATAAAAAATAAACTATAAATGATGTGAATGTATTCTTGCTCAATTAACGAAAATTTGCCAAACAACAATTGAAGGGTGGTGTAATGATACCAACTATGATACCATGAGTGGAAACTAGTGAATGGGTTGGGGGATTATTTTTCCTACAAAGTATATATCCTTCAACGAAAAATGATGCATGGTTAGCAACAACCACCAAATGTAAAGAAATTCCTTTACCAATCGTAACCCTAATAGCTTACGCTCTTCCTACAATTTCTGTGTAGCTCGATGCATGGCACAGGCCGTAGGAGAAAGCAACATTCCCTCCTATAATGAAGTTTTTATTGGAGACATCACACTATCCCATCAAAATGCATAATGGCGAATGAAGCAACTTGGAATTGAATAAGATAAAATTGCAGGCATAGAGACAAACTTTGGGGATATGCTTTCCAAAAACAATGATTGATCTAAAGTTTGAGGTTATATCAAGAAATATGGGAGAATACATTCAATATATGAAGGATCATGCCTTGATTGGGAAGTTTCTAGGGATTTGGCATTGTGAAAAGCACTAACATGATGGATCCAAAAAAAGTGGAAACCAAAGGGCTTGATCAAGCTTGAGCTAGGAGCCAAATGTTTTTTCATGATTATATTTGCTAAATTTGAGGAAAAAATGTGCATTTTTGGAAATGGGCCATATTTTTATAACTCAATTGACCTGTACCTAATATTTTTTACTTAGTGCTCTAGTCCGTACGAAGAAGACTTCAAGCCAGCCTTGGTTTGGATCATAATTTATTCCTTGCCATAAGAATTCTAAGAAGAAGAGAAATTGGAGGGATTTGGAAATGAACTAGGATAGTTTGTAAAAGTATCAGAAGCCACTAAATCAACAAGATACATTTCCTATGCAAGGATTTGTATATACATGAATGTAGCAAAACCATTGCTAGATTCAATTGACTCCTATTACCATGACATGCTCTAGAAGTAGACCTTGGATTATGAGCACATCTCCTTCATATGCAGGGATTCCTTGAATATGGGAACTTTTTTAGGCCCCCCTAATGGTATTGGTTTCCCAACCATCTCAATAAGAGAACAAGGATTGTGAGGGTTCTATTAAATCCCCTACTCGAAGAAGAAATCAGGGAGCCATTCTGCCCCCACTCTTAATCTAACAACCCAAAACTAATAATAGTTTTGAATCTCTCATAGATATGAAACATTTATGAGTCATGAAATCAAGTAGGAATTCCATAAAGAACACTTCAACCACCTCAATTAAAGGCCATAGATGCAACCAAATCTGCACAATTTGGAAGCGGCCCCAACAAAAATAATGGAGACACCAAAGCCAATCATACAATAAGTAATCATGATAGGAATGAAAGTGGAGACAAAAACTAGAAAGGTAGAGGACATGAACTTCGATTCTCTAAACTTACAAGGAATGATGGAAGCTTGGAAAGGAAAAATCCCTCACCTAATCTAATATCACTAGGTCAAAATATTAGGAAATTCGTTTCCTCAAATCTCATGTTTAGATTCAGAAATAACCCTTAGGCATGAGTTCTTCTATCCCTCTTTGAGGAGTACATACTCACTCTTTTAAGGATACATCCAAAGAGCATAAGGAAAAAAGGAAAAAAGGTCTTAAAAGTAGTCAACCAATTTTGGAATACTTGGGAGAAGTGTTATTAAACTTAGGATGAATCAGGTTAATAATGGAGGTCTATCCCTCGAGCAATCCAACTCGTAATGAAGGTTTTATCTTGGAATATCAAGGGCCTAAATTGTAAAGGAAAGAAGAGGCTCCTTATACATAGATTAAGGACCAACCAACCTTTATGATGATTTTAGAAACTAAAATTTATAGTGAGAACATAGCCTTGATAACCACCAAATGTTGGAAGGGATATCAATCTATAGCATAGAGGCATAGGGAAAATTAAGGGAATTAGCTATTATATGGAATCCTTTAGAAATAACTATTATAGGCATGTTTGCTTCTTACAGAATATTAACTGCAAAGTACCAACCTATAGGCTTGAATGAAGTCTTTTTTTTTTATCCAATGTTTATGTACCTACATTACAAAAAGATGGATCAATAGTCATCAACTACTTATAGAGAATGCACCTTGGATCTTTGGATGAGACTTGAACTGAATTAAATCATTATCTGAAAAAAAAAGGAGGTATTTGACTTTCCAGAGGGAGAGGCTGCATTATTTGAAGAGATGATGAAAAACCTCAATCTTATAAATCTGGACGCCATCAATGGTGTTTTCAATTTGAATAACAAATGAGGAGGTGATCAATAGATAACATTTCAACTAGATAAATTCTTAATTTTGGAAAGGTTAATGAAAAAATACATCTTTATGGAATCTTCAATTTCCCATGTGGAGGATTAGACAACTGACTAATTAGTCTAGATCTGGACATCAAATTAAGCCCCAAAAATAGACCATTTAGGTTCAAGAACTTTTTATTTCACACCCAAATTTCCAAGCCAAAATTAAAGAACGATGTCATGAAGCAAATGGCATCAAGGGTTTTGTGAGGTATCGACTCCAACAAAAACTAAAAGTGTCAAAGCCTAGGTCAAAAAATGGAACAAGGAAGACTTTGAAAACATCTCATAAGCCAAAAGAAAGTTAGAGGAAATAATGCGTCAAATTCAAAAGGAAGAAATTTAGGTAGGAAGATTGGATGAATTGATAGGAAGAAGCTAGCTTACTATTCCAATTAGAGGATAGAAAAACAACACGAAGGATTTTGTGGAAGAAAAAAATCAAGGATTAGATGGCTAAAGAAAGCTTAAAGGAACACCTTCTTCTTCCATAAATATATGTTGCAACACAAATATCACAACATAGTGCATCACTCAAAGAACTGTAGGAAACAAAATATAGGATAAAAAGGACATGGAATCCAAGTTTGTGTGTTGCTATGGAACCCACCTAACTGATCCACAACTGCTATAGCATATTTTATCATTCCCATAGACTAGATGCTCTTATATGGACTGGAAAAATCATGAACAGAAAAATACCCTTCTAGCATATTTAGCCATTTATCTACGGCATCTGCGTCTATCTAACCCTCGAATATGGGGATTTTGAAATTAACTTGTAACTTAAATGATGTGGCATTTCCAGAGTAGTTGTTGGAAGCTGATGCGTCACCCCCGGGTAACCGTTGAAGCATCTGGGCAAAGCTGTCCATCATCGCGCTCCTTTGTCGCTCAAGGGCTTCTTCGAGAAATATTTTGATAGGATCTCCTGCCCCCTCGTCTTTCTTCTCATCTGGCATGGGAGGCCGTCGAGATTTGCAAGGTTGGTCTTGCAAAGGTTCGACCAGTTCAAGCCCTTACTCCTTCTATCCCGACCTCGTTCGGGACATGCAAAGAAAAACAGAGAAAGAGTAGACCGCTCTGATACCATTTATCCGGATTTAAATAGGAACACAAAAAATACAGAGATAAACATATACATAGAGATGCAGCGCAAATAATACTTCATTTCATTAATGTAAAATACTGAAATATGCTTACAAATAGAAATGGAAATAAACTAGCTAGGGCGATGCTAGCTTATCTCTGAGAAGAGATGTCGCGGCTACATCCCTCTAAACTGTGTTACAATGAGGCTCGAAGGCCTATTTATTATTGAGAAATAATGGAAAACCCTAAACATCCAAAAACCTAACCCTAGAGGATGAAATTCCAAACTGTGGGCCTTGTTTGGGTAAATTGGTACATCAACTTCTCGGGGTCATAACTTTGGCATACGATCTCCGTTTGATGTGCACCATAGCTCGTTAGAAAGATCTATCCGAGGAATACAACTTTGGAAAAGGTCAACATCGGTCCATGGACCCATGTTGCTCCCAGATTTCCCAAAAAATGTTGTTTAGGGCTTCAAAACAACTTCGGAAGTTCAGGACCCGAAAAATTGCTAAAAATAGTAAATTGTGCTACAATTAAGGAGACTGAAAAACTGAAAGAGACAGTTGTCGGGGTCCAAGTGGGATAGGTGGGTGGCCACCAACATCCACCTGGATCATTCCTCCCCACCTTAGGAAGCAATGGTCCCCATTGCGTTGAGTTCCTCCCTGAGATGAGGAAGCTTTTGCTGAGCTGGGTCCTTGGTGAGATGTTCTGCAACTGCTTATGTGTCTAGTAATGGTGGGAAGCATGGTCGAGGGTGGTCCACATTGAACACTCGGTGTAAGCAAAGGAATGGGGGAATGCTGTGCTCTAAAGAATTATTTCCCACAGCCTTGGTAATGGTGTAAGGACCATGTCGGAGTGGTCTAAGCTTCTGATGGGCTCTTGTAAGGTGTTATTTATATAGATGCAACCAGACTTTGTCGCCCACTTGAAACTTGTGTGGTACCCCTCTGGGTGAGGAGAAGCTGTTCCTGTGTTCTGTCATGAACATATTCCTTTGCTGCTGCTGCTGCGTGGAGGAACCCTTCGCGGGGGTCATGGATGTGGTGACGATCTTCCCCTTACTTTGAGAGAAAACTAGACAAAAAATAAATTTCCTAGTCTTGGAGATGATATTACTGCCTTTCTTAGCAGAGATCAAAGAGGTGCCGGTAGAAGGGGCTACCTCTGGTATCCTGTATAATGAATTACCCAAAGTAAAAATAACAACGCAAGGCCTTGACTCATACACATCATGTCGCCTCAATAAGTATGGTTGGCCTAACAGTATATCACAAACATCCAGAGGTGCAACATCACACAATACCTCATTTGTGAAGGGCTTGATGCTGTAGGGAAGGCGGCACTGCTAGCGGACTCAAAGATCTCGTCCTTGGTGAAGCCACCTGATATTGTACGACTATGGGTGTGGTGTAGTTGGTAGGCGCAACCGCTTCAATACCTCTATTGAAATGAGGTTCTTTTGACTCCCATGTTGGAAATAACACTGAGAGGGGGGGGGGTGAATCAGTATTATCAAACTCTTCCAATATACCTTTCAAATTTATCCTTTAATTTATTCTTCAGATGTTGATCATTGATATGTATGTCAATACCATATAATAATGAACAAGAACAGGAAAAAAAGATAGTCACACCAAAGAACACCAGATATAAGGTGGAAACCCAATGTGGGTGAAAACCACCGGCTACAACATGTCTCTATCTTCTTTCAATTAGAAACTTCTTTTTACAATGATTTTTTACTGGTGCAGTCCTTTACTAGTACACAGGCTGCAACCTGCAGAGAGCTACAAGCCTCTCTCACTTTCCAGGCTCTCCTGGAAGGGAGCTACAACCCCCTTAGCTCTTGTACTAGCCAAGATACTAGTACGTAGGTGCTGGCCTACTAAAGGCTACAACCTTATCTTTCTTCCAGGGACCTCGTTTCATAAATTTTCAGACTGGATCCATGAACATCAATCAATCATCAAGTATATCTGCATCAAACAATATCCTTTTCCCAATTAGCACTAAATCAAGTAAACACTTCTCTGACAGCTGTACCCCTAACACAGTAACAGTAACCACACACCAAATTCTGAACCCAGAACACTGCAGTAATAAGCAGGAGCAGCTAGATCACAACTAAAAAGATATACACAACTTCAACAACCTGAAACCTGCGTGCATACGCTCCTGTGTTTGGAACAACCTGCGTATACGCTGTTTTCAATCACTGAACCACGTGTATACGCGCTTTCACTTCACTGAAACTGTGTATAGATCTATAAAGGATAATTCACTCTTTCAAATATTCAGACACTAATTAACCCAGATTATCAGATTTATAGATCAAGCATGCGCCACATATACCAGATCAAAATCATACAAAGATACTATCATTCAAGCTTAAAGATTATGACCCATCAATAGAACTTATCCTTCTTTATGTGCTAAGGTTCCTCCTTCATTCAGATCCAGATCTGCACCATAACCCAAATCATAAATATTTCAGATCTAGCACTTATTAGATATTCAATTAATTCAGATGATGCTTTGCCAAATGATCTCCTTCCTCTTTTATAGTCTTAGGCCTTCCACAATACCACGGTCCAAAACCATAACAAAACAATACCATGGACCCAATACTTGGGGTCAACACTTTTGGATGCAATACCACGGACCAAAACCATAGGATCAAAAACTGTCGGACTAATACCATGAGCCAACCATGAAAGTGCGTGAACTTTTCTCTTCGTGAAAGGAACTTTTCTCTGCATGAAAGTGCGTGAACTTTTCTCTATACGAAAGAAACTTTTCTTTGCATGAAAGTGCGTGAACTTTTCTCTACATGAAAGAAACTTTTCTCTGCATGAAAGTGCATGAACTTTTCTCTACATGAAAGAAACTTTTATCTTCATGAAAGTGCGTGAACTTTTCTCTACATGAAAGAAACTTTTATCTTCATGAAAGTGCGTGAACTTTTCTCTACATGAAAGAAACTTTTATCTTCATGAAAGTGCGTGAACTTTGTTGCACTATAATTTATCATCTGAGATGAGTGGGTTGCCATCAAGTACAACATATGTATCATAATGCCAACAATACCCCCCTTTGGACTTGATGGCAACAACAACCAATCACTCTCCCCCTTTGACATCAAGGGCAAAGGGCAGACCAAGATAATCTCTTTCGTAGATGAACATTCCGCTGCCCATACTCCCCCTGAGTACCTGCTGAAATCTCTAAATGAGCTCCCCCTTTGTATATGCCAGGGTGTACCACTTTGTCCATGCTTCCTCTGAGTACATGCTGAAGTCTCTGCTCTGCTGAAGTGTGCTGTTCATGCTCCCCCTGACTATAAGCAAGGTCTGCAAAAAGATGTTTTACAAGAAGAACATGACTCTATCATAAATGACCTTCCTATCACCAAGGACTCATACATACATCCATTTCCCAACCAAGTGGGGATACATCAAAAGTTTACACATGATAAAACAAGAACATTACATCTTCATCCTAGGCATAGTGGGGAAACCGAGATAGGCCGTTACATGACCTTGACACCATAAAAGAGATACATGACATAGAGACGAAATATCTAGAGCAAGAGTTATGAAATTCACCAATAACTGATAGCAACAACATCTGACAATCACCATTTAGATCAGCAACCGTGATTTCCTTCTGTTCTCCCTGAAACCAACAACAGCCGTGAACTAGAACCAAAAGCTTCTAAGATAATGCCAACAATGCATCATTAGAAGTTTATCTACTCCCCCTGAACCTGTGCCAGATGGTCTCTGTCAGACCCATATTAGACTATCTTCAAACAGAGCCTGTCCCTACTGATATCCATCAAGCCTCCATATACGCGATTGTCTCTGCACAAACCAGCGTATGTACGCGGATCCTCCTCAGGCAACTCACGTACACCCATTTTTCTCTGAAACAGACAAGTTTTAACAGCAAGATGATGCATCAACTACTCCCAACTTCTGTCTGAGGTATTCAAATGTCTCCCTGGGCAGTGGTTTGGTGAGAATATCAGCAACTTGTTCCTTAGAAGGAACATACTCCAATTTGACCTTTTGTTCCAACACTTGTTCCCGGAGAAAGTGATACTTGATCGGTATGTGCTTGGTCTTTGAATGCATGACTGGGTTCTTTGAAATACTGATTGCACTTGTATTATCACATAAGATGGAGATAGGTGGTGTACAAGTGATTTGAAAATCCTGCAAGGTTTGCATCATCCAAAGGAGTTGAGTGCAATAAGATGCAGCAGCCACATATTCCGCTTCAGCTGTAGATAAAGCAATAGAACTATGTTTCTTGCTGAACCAAGATACTAATCTGGAGCCCATAAAGAATGCTCCACCACTTGTGCTCTTTCTGTCATCCACGCTTCCAGCCCAATCTGCATCTGTATAAGCATGTAGAGTGAGATCTATGTCTCTAGGATACCATAAGCCATAGTTTTGAGTTCCTTGAAGATACTTGAAAATTCTCTTTACTGCCTGAAGATGGGTTTCCTTAGGATTTGCCTGAAATCTTCCAACTATTCCCACTACATGCATGATGTCTGGTCGAGTACCTGTCAAATAAAGAAGACTTCCAATCATGGATCTATAGGTTGGTTGATGCACTGCTGCTGATTCATCATTTGCACTGAGGCTGCATCCTGTAACCATAGGGGTACACACTGGTTTTGCATCTTCCATGCCATATTTCTTCAAGATCTGCTTGAGATACTTGGTTTGAGACAAAAATATACCACCTTTATTTTGTTGGATTTGCAATCCAAGAAAATATGTCAGTTCTCCAAGCAAAGACATTTCGAATTATTTCTGCATCACCAAGGCAAAGCTTTGACTCATAGCTTCTTCATTGCTGCCAAAGATAATATCATCTACATACACAACAAGTATTAGTAATTTGTCATTTTCAATTTTTATATAAAGATTGCTATCTGCTGATCCTTTTGAAAAACCTTGTTGATGAAGATATTTGTCCAAATGGTAGTACCAAGCCCTTGGAGCCTGTTTAAGACCATAGAGAGCCTTTTTTAGTCTGCATACAAGATTTGGATCATTCCCAAGGATGAAGCCATCTGGTTGCTCAATGTACACTTCTTCTTCTAAGTCTCCATTCAGAAAGGCTGATTTCACGTCCATTTGAAATACTTTGAACTTCTGAAAGCTTGAGAGAGCAAGGAACATTTGGATGGCCTCAAGTCTTGCAACAAGAGCAAAAGTTTCTTCAAAGTCTATTCCTTCTTGTTGAGCATACCCTTTACAAACAAGTCTGGCCTTGTTTCTAATTACTTCCCCATTTTCATTCAACTTATTTTTGAAGACCCATTTTGTCCCTATGACATTCTTATCTTTTGGTCTAGGAACCAACTCCCAAGTGTTGTTCTTTTCGATCTGCTCAAGTTCTTCATACATTGCCTTGACCCAACATTCACCTTTTCATGCCTCTCTTACATTTTGTGGTTCAGTGAAGGAGAGTAATGCCAAATAGCTTAAAGCTTCTGCAATTGTTCTTCTTGTTTGTACGCCTGCCTCCTTTTGCCCCAAGATTTGAGATTCTGGATGATTCTTTTGAACATACCTGGATGGAGTCTTCTCTTCCATCCTTGTCTGTTCCTCTGGTGCCTCTTGAGGTTCTTCTTCATCTTCAGCCTGATTTGGAGGGTAGTCTTCATCCTCTTCGATATTTTCATAATTTACTTGCCTAGGAATGTTTCCTTTTTCATCAACCACCACATCAATGCTGTCAACAATTCTTCCAAGTCTTTTATTGTAACACTTATATGCTTTGCTGTGGGGAGAATAACCAAAGAGAATGCCTTCATCTGCTCTAGGTTCAAGTTTGCCAAGTTGTTCATCATTACTCTTAATATAGCATTTGCTTCCAAAATTTTTGAAATGCTTTACTGAAGGAGTCTCACGATACCAGAGCTCATGAGGAGTTTGAGTGCTGTTCACTCGGACATTTGTTTTGTTGAGAATAACAACCGCAGAAAATGCAGCTTCACCCCAGAAGGTTGCAGGAGTTCCAGACTCATCAAGCATAGCACGAGCCATTTATTGAACCGTTCTGTTCATCCTTTCCACCACTCCATTTTGCTGAGGAGTCCTAGCTATAGAGAATTCCCTTCTTATTCCATGTTATTCACAGAAATCAAAAAATTAATTTGAGGTAAACTCCCCACCTCTGTCAGACCTGAGGCACTTAATTTTGTGATCTGATTCGTTTTCAGCCAAGGCTTTGAAAGATTTGAATTTTTCGAATGCTTCGTCTTTGTGTTTCATAAGTCCTAACCAAACCATCCTGGAGAAGTCGTCAATGAATAATATAAAGTATTCTTCTCCTTGAGGTGACCTTGTCCTAAATGGACCACATATATCTGTATGGACTAGTTCAAGAGGCCTGCTGGTTGATCCTTCCTTCTCAGGGAATTTAGTTCTGGTTTGCATACCAAACTGACATGATTTGCATATGGTGTTGTATGGAATTTTGATATCTGGAAGACCACAAACTGCCTAGTATTTGCATGCTTTCCTTATTTGTGAAAAGCTTAGATGCCCCAACCTCCGATGCCATAACCAGTGTTCATCATCCTTGCTCAAATAGCATTGTTGTTGTCCTTCTTCAAATATGTATAAATTATTTGGAGTTCTTCTACCTTTGATCACTGTTTTTCATGTATCAAGATCACGAACACTACATCCATTTGATCGAAATATTACCTCAGTTCCTTGGTTGCACATCTGACTGACACTCAGTAGATTATGCTTTAGGCCATCAACATACAAAACATTTCCAGCTTTGACTCTTTCTTTCAACTGAACAATGCCTTTTCCTTTTATGACTGCAGGGGTATCATTTCCAAATGAAACTTTCTTTCCCTTTTCTAAAGCACTATATGATTGAAGTTTTTCTTTATCACCTGTCATATGCTTCGAACATCCACTGTCGATGTACCATTGATTTTCCTGTCCTTCTGCATATAAAGCTATCCCACATCTTTCTCGTTGTGGTTCCTTCATTCTCCATGTTCTGGCACTTGAGATTTGTTCCTTCTGAGTTGTCTTCCCAAACCTGCTCCTGCATTCAGAATCTTCATGACCGAAGTTATTACAAATAGAACATTCAATTTCATTTTCAAGGGCCGAAAAGTTGTTATAGGTCCTTTTCGTGATTCCAGTCATACTTCTTTGTTTTTGAGCTTCTCTAGTCATGATTGTCTTATAGGCAACACATTGAGCAGCTTTGTGGCCAAAGTTATGGCATGAGAAACATTGGCCATTGAAGAAACTCTTGTGATTATCAAATCTACCAGCCAAATGATTGTAGTTCCTATTGGCATCCATTCTTGAGGTAAATTGAGAAGGTTTTACCTGTGGCTGGTTGTAGCTTCTGTTTGTCCTTAAAGTAGATTGTCCCCGATTTTCCTGATAGTCTTTGTTCATTCTTGAGGAAAACTGTCCCTGATTTACCTGATGATTTCTATTAGGCCTTTGCTCGCTCCTCCTTGCTGCATCAAGATAACTTTTGGAAGTGGATGCTTGTGATGCTTCTCCATTATATCCCAGACCTGTCTTGATTAGTGGAGAACGCTGCACATTGATAATCTCATTCAGAGTATCAGATCCTTTAATGAATTTAAGATTAAGAGCTTTTGTTTTCTCAATCTCTTTTCTAAGACCAACAATTTCACATTCCAATTTTTCATGATGTTTTTCCCTTTCAGCCAGTTGACATTGCAGAGAATCAATAATCATATTTTTCTCTTCTAAACAGACTTTGAGTTTAGAGATTTCTTCATAAAAACCTTCTTCATCTATAGCATCCATGTAATCATCATCTTCAAAAGCCATTAAAAGTTTATAATTATTACCTCGTTCATCTTCATCACTATTTGATAGTCCATCACTATCTTCATGAGTGTAATAGCTTTTCTTATTTGCATTCTGTTTCTTGTTCCATCTAACAGGTTCCTTCCCCTTGTCAATCTTATCCTTATGAGGACATTTGGCAGCATAGTGACCTACTCTTCCACAAGCAAAGCATTTGAAAGGTAACTTACCTCGGAATCTTCCAGCACCCCGTTGAAGGTTCTTGACAAAATTTGATTCTTCTTCTTCTTCTGACACGTGTCCTGATTCATAGTAGTCTCCTTTTCCTGAAGCCTTGAAAGTAGCTTCTCTCCTGTCTGATGGTCCTCCTTTCCTCATTTCATAAGCAGTTAGAATTCCGTGCAGCTGTGACATTGTAAGGTTTCGTAGATTCTCTTTTTCTTCTATTGCAGAAACTTTAGATTCAAACCTAGGGGACAAAGATCTTAGAACTTTTTCAACCACAACAACCTCTTTTATTTCTTCACCCAAGTTTTTCATACAATTAACAATCTCATCTACACGAAGGAAATAGTTAGCCACACTTTCATCATTATGCATTCTGAGATTTTCATACTGAATTCTGAGGGTTTGAAGTTTTGCTCGTTTTACCTGATCATCTCCTTCATAGCTCAGTACAATCTTGTCCCATATTTCTTTTGCGGATTTATACTGCATAACCTTGACAAATTCTGATTGAGATAGACATCCTAATAGAGTATTGACCGCCTTTGCATTTGTTTCATATTTCTTCTTCTCAGCCGGATCTGTAGGAGTTGTTGATGGAAAAGTATACCCTGTATCTATGATATCCCAGACTTCTGTACCAAGAGATTGAAGATAGGCAATAACTCTTACCTTCCAATATACGAAGTTTGTCCCATCAAAAATCGGTGGCCTGATTGATGCTTCCCTCTCGTAGTTTCTCATGATGAAAGATCTTCCTTCAAGCGATCAAGCTTCTTCTGAAGGACCTGCTCTGATACCAATTGTTGGAAATAATACTGAGAGGGGGGGTGAATCAGTATTATCAAACTCTTTCAATATACCTTTCAAATTTATCCTTTAATTTATTCTTCAGATGTTGATCATTAATATGTATGTCAATACCATATAATAATGAACAAGAACAGGAAAAACAGATAGTCACACCAAAGAACACCAGATATAAGGTGGAAACCCAATGTGGGTGAAAACCACCTGCTGCAATATGTCTCTATCTTCTTTCAATTAGAAACTTCTTTTTACAATGATTTTGTACTGGTGCAGTCCTTTACCAGTACGCAGGCTGCAACCTACAGAGAGCTACAACCCTCTCTCATTTTCCAGGCTCTCCTGGAAGGGAGCTACAACCCCCTTAGCTCTTGTACTAGCCAAGATACTAGTACGTAGGTGTTGGCCTACTAAAGGCTACAACCTTCTCTTTCTTCCAGGGACCTCGTTTCATAAATTTTCAGACTAGATCCATGAACATCAATCAATCATCAAGTATATCTGCATCAAACAATCTCCTTTTCCCAATTAGCATTGAATCAAGTAAACACTTCTCTGACAGCTGTACCCAGAACACAGTAACAGTAACCACACACCAAATTCTAAACCCAGAACACTGCAGTAATAAACAGGAGCAGCTAGATCACAACTAAAAAGATATACACAACTTCAACAACCTGAAACCTGCGTGCATACGCTCCTGTGTTTGGAACAACCTGCGTATACGCTGTTTTCAATCACTGAATCGGCGTGTATACGCGCTTTCACTTCACTGAACCTGCGTACAGATCTATAAAGGATAATTCACTCTTTCAAATATTCAGACACTAATTAACCCAGATTATCAGATTTATAGATCAAGCATGCGCCACATATACCAGATCAAAATCATACAAAGATACTATCATTCAAGCTTAAAGATTATGACCCATCAATAGAACTTATCCTTCTTTATGTGCTAAGGTTCCTCCTTCATTGATATCCAGATCTGCACCATAACCCAAATCATAAATATTTCAGATCTAGCACTTATTAGATATTCAATTAACTCAGATGATGCTTTTCCAAATGATCTCCTTCCTCTTTTATAGTCTTAGGCCTTCCACAATACCACGGTCCAAAACCATAACAAAACAATACCATGGACCCAATACTTGGGGTCAACACTTTTGGATGCAATACCACGGACCAAAACCATAGGATAAAAAACTGTCAGACTAATACCATGAGCTAACCATGAAAGTGCGTGAACTTTTCTCTTCATGAAAGGAACTTTTCTCTGCATGAAAGTGCGTGAACTTTTCTCTATATGAAAGAAACTTTTCTCTGCATGAAAGTGCGTGAACCTTTCTATACATGAAATAAACTTTTCTCTGCATGAAAGTGCGTTAACTTTCTTCTACATGAAAGAAACTTTTATCTTCAGGAAAGTGCGTGAACTTTTCTCTACATGAAAGAAACTTTTATCTTCATGAAAGTGCGTGAACTTTTCTCTACATGAAAGAAACTTTTATCTTCATGAAAGTGCGTGAACTTTGTTGCACTATAATTTATCATCTGAGATGAGTGGGTTGCCATCAAGTACAACATATGTATCATAATGCCAACATGCCACTGTCAACAATGAATTGCAGCGGTGAACCCTTCACCCACATCTGTGAGTGGAAAAGTCGTTCCCCCTCCTTTGGATCTTTGGGCTCATTCTTCTGGATCTTGGCGATGGCAAAAGTGGTGTTGGGCTTTGCGTCAAGGATCTGCTTCCCTTTTCCATTCCCCTTGTTGGGTTTTGACTTAGGGACGGAACATGCATCTGATTCGGAAGCCTTCAACTCGGCCACCAGCGACTGCTTGGTCTGACACTCACTTAGGTTGTGAGTGGGCTCTTATGGAACTCACACCACTTTCCTGTGTCCTTCTTCGACTTCGTGGTGTTGTTATTTTCTTGTGGCTTCGATAGGTTGTCTTGGGTTGCCCCGTCTTCGATTTGTCCTTGGTTCTGCGATTTGGGGAAGCCTTTCCCTTGCTTCGGATTCACAGATCCAAAGTATCGCTTCTTCTATTTAAACTTCTGCTCGATTTTGATAGTGTATCGGTACGTCGTGCCGAGCGAGGAGATGTTTAGGAACTCCATCTCTTCCTAGATGTACCTGTGTAGGCAGCCACGGTATTTGAGTACCAAATGTAGCTCAGAATCCTTGATACCCAACTTTGTGCGAAGGGTATGAAAAATGTTTGTGATCTCCGGCACATCTTGGTCCTTTCCCTGCCGCAGCGTGGTCCACTTTATGTATTTGTCCTCGTAGCTTTTGACATGGTAGTACTGCTCCTTGATGGCATCCCGGAAAGAATTCCAAGTGGGTGTGTTTGAAAATAGTGAGCCTGTACTTTCATCCTTCTATTCACAGTAGGTTTCCCACCAGTCCTTGATGTGGGGGGCTGCTTTGAGAAGAGCGAAAATAATCTTTTCTCGACTAGAAAAATCATGAACAAAAAAGATACCCTTCTAGCGGATTTAGCCATTTATCTACGGCATCTACGTCTATCTTACCCTCGAATATGGGGATTTCAAAATTAACTTGTACCTTAAACAACATGGCATTTCTAGAGTAGCTGTTGGAAGCTAATGCATTGCCCCTGGGTAGCCGTTGAAGGATCTAGGCAAAGCTGTCCATCATAGCGTTCCTTTGTCGCTCGAGGGCTTATTCGAGAAAGATTTTGATAGGATCTCTTGCCCTCGTATTTCTTCTCATCCACCATGGGAGGCCGTTGGGATTTGCAAGGCTGGTCTTGCAAAGGTTTGACCAGTTCAATCCCTAACTCCTTATATCCCAACCTCGTTGGGGACATGCAAAGAAAAACAGAGAAAGAGTAGACCGCTTTGATACCACTGATATGGATTTAAACAGGAACACAAAAAAATACAGAGATAACCATATACAGAGAGATGTAGTGGAAATAATACTTCATTTCATTAATGTAAAATATTGAAATACTGAAACATGGTTACAAACAGAAATGGAAATAAACCAGCTAGGGCGATGGTAGCTTATCTCTAAGAAGAGATGTGGTGGCTACATCCCTCTGAACTGTGTTACAATGAGGCTCGAAGGCCTATTTGTTGTTGAGAAACAATGGAAAACCCTAAACATCCAAAAACCTAACCCTAGAAGATGAAACGCCAAACTGTGGGCCCCGTTTGGGTAAATTGGTACATCAACTTCCCAGGGTCGTAACTTTGGCATACGATCTTCGTTTGACATGCACCATAGCTCATTAGAAATATCTATCTGAGGACTACAACTTTGGGAAGAGAAACATCGATCCATGGACCCATGTTGCTCCCAAATTTCCCAAAAAACGTCTTTTAGGGCCTCAAAACGACTTCGTAAGCTCAGGACCCAAAAAACTGCTAAAAATAGTAAATTGTGCTACAATTAAGGAAACTAAAAGATTGAAAGAGACAGTTGTGGGGGTCCAAGTGGGATAGGTGGGTGGCCACCAACATCCACTTGCATCACCTGGGAAAATCCCTTTCCCCTTGCATACCCATCCTTATTTCAAAAAAGCATTTTCTAAACTATATACACGACTTTTCTCAATATAAAAGTGCGTACATACATGGTTCCTATGAATTTTATCCAGATACACATTTTTAAAACTTGAAAAAATAGATATAAAAAGCTACTTTTTGAGTGTCTTTTAAGGGTTATACCGAAATCCCACAAATACGAGCCCGTGGCCTGACCGAATTAATTGGTTTTTGGTGGTATATATACACCCCATGGCTAGGTATAATTCATTGCTAGTGAGATTTATCTAGACTATACCCAAAATTCCCCATATTAGGTCTACAATTTTCTTGTGCTCCCTGCACTCCCTGTCTCCAGGAAACCCTTGTTTCCACACTTACATGTTCAACCTCTTTATCTAGAATATTCTTGCATATATTAGAGAGAATGTATTTGATGGCTCGGGTTGAATGGATCCAGGGGAAGGTTTCGTCAATGCCTATAGTTAGGATCAAGTTGAAGCTTTACTTATTCTTGTTTCTTTCAGTTGATAAAGAAACTCATGTCATGTTCCCAAATTGCATTGTTATCTTATGAATGTTAAATTTAGATGAGGATTATATATATATATATATATATATATATATATATATATATATATATATATATATATATATATATGTTACATTGAATTCAATGATTTGTTTGTGGTTCTGTGATATATTTGCAGGTTTTCATATCTTGTAAGGGGGTTAATGGATTGGACCTTACTGGATCTACTATATATATATATATATGTTACATTGAATTCAGTGAGTTTCTTGTGTTTATGTGATATATTTGCAGGTTTTCACATCTTGTAAGGAGGTTAATGGATTGGACCTTACCGGATCTATTAAAAATGTAGGACCTATGGGTATGTCTCAAGTCCATACTTTCGTGAATTCGAGTGATAGACTTGATAGCATGAGTTTTCTTTGTTATGTTTTTATTCCGTTTCCTTGGAGCTCTCAACCCTAGTCCTTGGAAACTTTTCCCTTCAACAACAACGAAACATGGAAGAGGCTATAAACAAAATAACACAACATATTCCAACATTGGCACTCCATGAGTAGAACAAAACACTACTAAGAATGATATCTATAGAAGAGGTGGAATTACTTGTTAAGGAAATACCTAAAAAGAAGGCCTAGACTGGATGGTTTCATGACTGTCTTCTTCTAACCCTGGTGTCCAATAGTTGGACAAGACCTCTGGGGTGCTATAGATAAATCCAGGAGAACCCTATATGTCCTCCTAGATCTTGGTGTTGCTTTTCTAACCCTTGCACCTAAACAAGAGAAATTTGATGACTTAAGTGGATGGAATACCATAGCCATATGCAACTATTGAGCCTCAAAATTACTCTTTTCCTAGAAACTCTTCTCATTTCGTTTCTTTGTTTTTCCATAAGAAAGATGCATTCTCATCACTAATAACTAGTATATACTGTCTTGAGGAGGAAATTTAGTGATTTACATGTTATGCTTTTTATGTTTTGCTCTTTGAATAATTTTTGTATATTAGCTATGGAACGTAGCCTATTTTGTAGCTAACCGGCTGTTCCGCAGCTACCTCCATGCTCTAACAGGTTCCAGGTGTCAGAAGGAGAAACTAGCCACATGGGTAGCTTTGAAATCATCATGACATGGACCTTGTCCTATTCATTCAGCCCAGGTCGACAAAGAAGATGGCATAAGACTATGGTCAATGGATAAGTCAAACATAAAGAGACCGAGGGTAACATGACTCTGTTTTGTGGTTAATTAATGTGTTTCACAGTGATGGGAAGCATTATCCGGAGCATCTACCTGTACCTACGGACTCCAACAACCACCTTTACAAATGAATCCAACAACCACCATGTCTTGGATTTATTTCTCCAGCAGCCAAGGAAGAAATTCCGCATATCTATCTTCTACGTGTTTGGATGTAGCATGCTTTTCTCCACAAACAGTTATATGATTTTTCTTATAAATACTTGTGTAAAGGACCGAAGAAGTTAGTAATAGTTTTAATGTGAAATCCAAGTTCTAGACTCTGTAGTTTTTGGGCGTTTTTTGTCCCTGTTTTAATATGAGAAGACCGCATGTTTTTATGAATATTTGAAGGAGTTTTCTTGGAGTTGGTGTTAGAAAATTCTATATTACAGAGCAATGGAACACATAAAATATTGCAGAAATATAAACACAGAAAACACATAAAACAAGAGAGACACAAATATAAGTGGTTCACCCAGTTTGGGCGATGTCCACGGAGAAACAACCAGTCCTTCCTTTTATATTATCCAGCAAACTGAAGAGATACAACCTACAATAGATCCGCTGTAAGTCCCTATTCACTCTCAATCTCCTCTCTCTTCCTCACTTAGAATACAAATGTCCTAGACACAATACAACTCCCTCATATATAGTGAGGGGTTGCCTTCTAGGGTAAAAACCCTAAATTAAACATAACTTCTACTATCAGATCTCCGCCTAATGAACAACCTAGATTTACTACGAAATTAATGGCCTGCCCCCCCTGGTCCCCCCCTGCAGTGAATATTTTATGGCTGGCGTTGCCGCCCCATTACAAACTGGGGTCCAATGCGGCGATACCTTTGAATATAGAAGATAATTAGGCTCCACACCCAATAGTTGGTTGAACAAGCGTAGCCTAATCAGTTGCAGAGGGCTCCTACACTGAAGAAGGTTTCATTTTATTTATTTTTCTTCTTCTTGATAACTGTAAATTCATCATTTTCTTTCTAAAACAGTGTTTATAATAATTTTCTTACTAACAGTGTTTATAATGCAATTTCCATCATTTTCTTACTAACAGTGTTTATAATTTAGAGCAGTTTCCATTAGTTTGATTTCTTTTTAGTTCTTATCATTAGTTTAGAAGATAGAACTCAATAGTGTAATCTTGTTTCTTCAATTAAAAACTAACCTTGTTTCAGGATGAGAGTAGGATTGAAGAATGAGAAGGATACATTGTTGGATAGTTTACTTCATTCACTGTTTTGCTAGTTTAAATTCTCAATTAAACTGATCAGTGTCATTTACTGTCTTTGCCATTTCATTTTTAGTTTAAAATACTAACTCATGGTGTTAATGAATGTTTATGGAAAACCCTTCAAGTTGATAATTCATCCATAACTAAGTGGTTGAACATTTCATCTATGCAATGAGTTATTTCTGCATCTTCGTATTTGCTTTCTCTTAGATTAATGAAGTACATAATTACTTAAATGTCATCCCAAGGAGACTTTCTCCCAAAATTGAGAGGCAGAGTAACCAAGTATTTCATTTAGTTTTATTTTTATAAGTAGTTGGACATCAATTGCAAATTTCACTTTCAGTTTTAATTCATGATTTGTAAATAATGGTAAAATGAGAAAAGAAACTTTGTTTTCATTTCTTTATTCGCTTTGTTTCCATATCTTTCTTAGTTCTGTTTTCATTTTTAGATTTTGAGCAGTCTTTAAGAAAGTTAGATTTAGTTTTGATAATTTACATTGTAAACCATTAGGAATTAAAAGACCAGAAACCCCCAAAACAACATAAAACATAAAAACAACGAAGTAAGAAGGGTTAGCTAGCACAAACAGTGCACTACACTTCATCAGTTTACGATACCTAGATTGATAATGTATGTAGAGCAATTTAGGACACTAAATTGACCAAACATTTTGGCGCCGTTGCTGGGGAAGTGTAACTAGGTAGCCTTATCTCTTACATTCAAAAAAAAATGATATGCATAGAGAAAGAGACTCTAGGGGTAGATTTATAGCTAGGGGCAGAAGTTCAACTCCTACAACACCACCCACTCCATTAAGAACAAGAAAAGATACACCACCATCCCAAACTCATACTCCCAGTCATAGAACTCCTAAAATTCCAGGGGCATAAATCCAATCAAAAGAATCTCCTACTTCATCTACCAAGTCAGTCCTAGAGGAGAAAAATCTTGAATCTCCAACAGCAGGAATAACCTTTTTCACCTCCACAGGAGAGCACATTTTAGTTGAAGAATTAGGAATACCTGGTGAGGAAGAAGAAGTAGAACCTCTCACCCATATCCCATTAATAGAAGAACCAAAGGAGGAGAAAGTAACCTTGTAGGTTGAACCCTATACTGAAGAAACTATAATGGCAGAAGAAGAACAAGATGGAGAATTCTCACTGTTTGGAGGAGGGGGTAGAGGAAATAATGGAGGAGGCAGAGGAAATAGGGAAATAGATAATTATTTTGGATTCCCTATAGTGGATGAAGAAACAAATGCCACAATGAAAAATATCTCACCTTCTGTCCTCCCAAACTTCCATGGGTTAAAAAGTGAGGATCCTAAAACATTTTTATTTGAGTTTGAATTCTTATGCAAAACCTATGATTATCTAGAAGACTCTCAAAAACTTAAGTTGTTCCCTTCAACACTGAAAGGAGCTGCGTTGAAGTGGTTCATGGGGTTAGTCACTCAGTCCATTAGAACATGGAATGACATGAAGAAAACATTTTTGGATAGATATTTGGATTATTGCATGCCTACCAATCACAAAGATGAAGTGTTGAACATGATGCAAAGAGAGGATGAAAACTTAGAGGATTTGATTGAGCGATTCTGTTAGAAAATTATATATTACGGAGCAATAGAACACATAAAATATTGCAGAAATATAAACACAGAAAACACAGAAAACGAGAGAGACACAGATATGCGTGGTTCACCCAGTTTGGGCTGCGTCCATGGAGAAACAACCAGTCCTTCCTTTTATATTATCCAGCAAACTAAAGAGATACAACCTACAGTAGATCCACTGTAACACCCTCTTCACTCTCAATCTCCTCTCTCTTTCTCACTCAGAATACAGATCTACATAGACGCAATACAATTCCCTCATATATAGTGAGGGGTTGCCTTCTAGGGAAAAAAACCCTAAATTAAACATAACTTCTGTCGTTAGATCTCTGCCTAATGAACGACCTAGATTGACTAGAAATTACTATACTTTTACAAGGCAATTTTACATCTATTCTTAGCTTCGGGGCATTGGCCCCGAAACCCCCCTCCAGGGGGGGCTCCCCAAAGGTCACAGCCACCCCCCCTTGGACCCCCCCTGCAGCGAATATTTTTCGGGTGGCATTGCCGCCCCATTTCGAACTGGGGTCCAATGTGGCGATACCTTTGAAGATAGAAGATAATCAGGCTCCACACCCAACAATATCCCACTTGGATACTGATTATAGAAACTCCACCGCTGCTTCATTTGCTGGATAATGACTCCTCTTTAGACCTGGCTGTTTCTCATCTTCTTCATCATACTTGAGGACCAATTGAAACTGAGCATATTCTCAGTTTCTCCCTTGTTACAACTTTTGTTAGCATATCTGTAGGATTCTGGCTAGTGTGTATCTTTTCCAGCTTCAACTTTCCATCTTCCAACAATGATCGTTTGAAGTAGTACTTGAGCTGTATGTGTTTAGTCCTAGAATGAAATGCTGAGTTATTTGCAAGATGAATGGCACTTTGGCTATCACTGTATAACGTGCCCATATCATGCTCCTTACCCAATTCACCCATAAACCTTTGTAACCAAATCATTTCTTTACTAGCCTCTATAGCAGCAACATACTCTGCTTCTGTTGTTGAAAGTGCAACAACACTTTGGATTTTTGAACCCCAACTGACAGCTCTTCCACCTACAGTAAATACATATCCTGTAGTGCTCCTCCTGTTATCTCTGTCACCTGCAATATCTGTATCAACATATCCCTGTAGAGAAATGTTTGAACCACCAAAGCATAATGCTTGATTTGTGGTACCTTTCAAATATCTGAGAATCCATTTCACTGCCATCCAATGTTCCTTTCCTGGATTGTTCATGTACCTACTTACAAATCCCACTGCATGTGCAATATCAGGCCTTGTGCAGACCATTGCATACATTAAGCTTCCAATTGTTGATGCATATGGAACTTTAGACATATAATCCATGTCTTCTTGGGTCTTTGGGCATATTTCCTTACTAAGTTTAAAATGGCTAGCAAAAGGTGTACTAACTAGTTTTGCATTGTGCATATTAAATCTTTTCAATACCTTTTGTATGTACTCATTCTCAGACAATGTTAGCTTGCAATTTTTCCTGTCTCTAGTTATTCTCATACCAAGGATTTGTTTTGCAGCTCCCAAATCCTTCATTGCAAATGAATTTGCCAATTTTATTTTGCGCACATTTATTTCTTGCATGTTAGAACTTGCAACAAGCATTTCATCTACATACAATAACAATATAATATAGCTGCCATCATTTTGCTTTTTCAGATAGACACAATGATCAGAGTGACATCTAGTATAACCTTGTTCAGACATAAACTTGTCAAATTTTAGATACCACTGCCTTGGAGCCTGTTTTAAGCCATACAAGCTCTTCTTCAACCTGCACACTAGTTTCTCCTTCCCTTTTACCTCATATCCTTGTGGCTGCTGCATATATATCTCTTCCTCCAAATCCCCATGGAGAAAGGCTGTCTTTACATCTAACTGCTCAAGATGCAAATCTTCAGTTGCTACTAGACTTAGAATAGTTTTGATTGAAGTCATTTTAACAACAGGAGAAAATATTTCATCAAAATCAATACCTTTCTTCTGTGCAAACCCCTTCACCACAAGTCTAGCTTTGTACCTCTGTTTTCCTCCATCTTCTTCCTTCAGCCTGTAAACCCATTTATTCTGCAATTTAGTTTTACCTGCAGGCAACCTGATTAAGTCCCAAGTCTGGTTATGCATTAAGGAGTCCATCTCTTCATCCATGGCTAGCTCCCACTTCTTCCTGCTTTCAACCTGCATTTCTTCTTCATAACATTCGGGTTCACCAGAATTAGTCAACAATAAATAATATAATGAAGGAGAGTATCGTTCAGGGGGTCTACTTATCTTGGTAGATCTTCTAACACCACTTTCAGGTGTTTGGGGTGCCTGTTGCTGTTGTGGTGGTTGCTGATTATTATTATTTTCAGGCACCTTTACTTTTTCAGTGATCTCATCAAGAACTGTGTATTCCTTGTTTTCTTTTCCCTATTTCTTTTCCTGCAACTGATTCTTATACAAGACCTTTTCATTGAATATTACATCTCTGCTCCTAATGATTTTGTGATTTTCATAATCATATAAGCAACAACCAAAATCATTAATACCATATCCAATAAAGGTACATTTCTTTGATTTTTCCTCAAGCTTTGTTCTATTTTCTTTATTAATATGGACAAAGGCCCCACAACCAAAAGGCTTTAAAAAAGAGTAGTTTACCTTTTTACCTGTCCATGCTTCCTCTGGAATACCACCATCCAGGGAACTTGAAGGCCCTCTGTTTATTAGATAAACAACAGTATCTACAACATCTACCCAAAATTGTAAAGACAATCCTGCATGCAATCTCATGCACCTTGCACGCTCCATGATTGTTTTGTTCATCCTTTCTGACACGCCATTTTCTTGTGGTGTTCTTGGAACTGTCTTCTCTCTGTGAATTCCATTCTCTGAACAATACCTATCAAACTTGTTTCTGCAATATTCACCTCCATTGTCTGATTTGGGACACTTCAATTTCTTTCCTGTCTCAATCTCAACCAAAGCTTTCCATTTCTTGAAAGTATCAAATACATCAAATTTATTCTTAATACAATAAATCCAAGTTTTTCTAGTTGCATCACCAATAAAAGTAACATAATAACGAGAGCCACCGAAAGATGATACCTGAGCAGGTCCCCATACATTTGTATGCACAAGCTCTAATTTTTTGCTCTTCTTTTCTTTCCCAACTCTGAGAAATCTGACTCTCTTCTGTTTTCCATAAATGTAATTCTCACAGAAGTCCAAATAAACATTCTTCAAACCCGGCAACAAATTCCTTGAGTGAAGGATCTTCATCCCCTTCCACTCATGTGTCCGAACCTATGATGCCATAATGCTGCATCTGCTCCTTTGGAAGTTAAAGCATTAACATAGTTAGAAATGCCATTGCATAAATACAATGTACCAACCTTTTCACCTTTTGCTATTACCAGGGCTCCTTTGGTGACCTTCCAAGCTTTATCTGTGAAAGTTGTCACACAACCTTCACCGCCTAACTGCCCTGTTGAAATCAGATTTTTCTTTAGATCCGGAACATGCCTTACCTCCTTTAGTAGCCATTGGTTTCCCTTTTGCTGTTTTACAAGAACCTTACCCATTCCAACAATTTTACAGGGTTTATCATCACCCAAATGGACTTGTCCAAAATCTCCTTGAACATAGTCATGAAAGTATTTCTTATCAGGTGTGGCATGGAATGAGGCCCCCGAATCTACCACCTAGGAATCAGTAATATTTTTGAAAGAAAGAATCAAAGCATCTTGTAACACCTCACTTGTCACATTTTCTTCATGATTGTTTTCTTGCTGTGCATCTCCTTCTTTTCCCTTCCGAGATCTACATTCTTTCTTTAGGTGTCCTTTCTTTCCGCATTTCTAGCAGACTATCCCTGATCTGGACTTGGATCTGCCTTTCCTTGATTTACTATGATATCCCGAGCTCTTTCCTCTTTCCATTTTTCTTCCCCTAGACTCTACACTCAAAGCATTACCCGATGTCTCACCGGAGCTTTTCCATCGCATTTCTTCGCTAAGGATAGCACCAACAACATCATCAAACTTTAAAGTACTAGATCTAGAAACAGAGTTACTAATGGCCATTACTAAACCATTCCATCTTTCTGGCAATGAACACAAGAATAACAGAGCTCTAACTTCATCATCAAAGTTTACCCCTATAGAAATCAACTGACTTGTAACAGTATTAAAATCATTTAAATGGTCTGCAACAAATCCACCTTCCAACATCTTCATATTAAATAAACGCTTCATAAGAAATACCTTATTTGAGGCCAAGAGTTTTTCATATAGTTTCACCAACACCTTAATCAAACCCTCCATCATTGTTTCCTTCGAAATGTTGAAGGAAACCGACGCTGCGAGGCACAACCATACTGTTCCGAGTGCTTTTCTATCGAGAAGGTTCCATTCTTCATTTGTCATACCTGTTGGCATCTTTGTTTTTCCGCCCAATGGTAGGTACAGATCTTTCTGATACAGATAATCTTCCATTTGCATCTTCCACAACGAGAAGTTTTGGCCGTTAAATTTCTTGACCCTAAACTTACCATCTTCTGCCATTGCTCCCACTCAAACCAGGAATCCTTCTCTCCTGCGAGTTTGTCAGCCAAAAAAAAAAGACCTTCGGCTCTGATACCAGTTGTTAGAAAATTATATATTACGGAGCAATGGAACACATAAAATATTGTAGAAATATAAACACAGAAAATGCATAAAACAAGAGAGACACAGATATACGTGGTTCACCCAGTTTGGGCTACATCCACAGAGAAACAACCAGTCCTTCTTTTTATATTATCCAACAAACTGAAGAGATACAACCTACAGCAGATCTGCTGTAACACCCTCTTCGCTCTCAATCTCCTCTCTCTTTCTCACTCAGAATACAGATCTACATAGACGCAATACAATTCCCTCATATATAGTGAGGGGTTGCCTTCTAGGGCAAAAAACCCTAAATTAAACATAACTTCTATCGTCAGATCTCCGCCTAATGAACGACCCAGATTGACTAGAAATTACTATACTTTTACAAGGCAATTTTACATCTATTCTTAGCTTCGGGGGCATTGCCCCCGAAACCCCCCGCCAGGGGGGGGGGGGCTCCCCAAAGGTCGCAGTCGCCCCTCCTGGACCCCCCTTGCAGCGAATATTTTTCGGGTGGCGTTGTCACCCCATTTCGAGCTAGGGTCCAATGTGGTGATACCTTTGAAGACAGAAGATAATCAGGCTCCACACCCAACAGATTCAACTATAATTTGAAAAGAGTAAAGATGGACAATTTAGATGAAGATACCTTAAAAGCTCTTTTACTAAAAGCCATTAGGGATGAATGGATAGATATCCTTAACATGATGGGGAAGGGAAATGATAGAGGAGAATTATGTGTTCATCTCTCAAGAGGGAAATCCAAAACTAGGAAAGGTCCAAGAGATCCTTCTCTTGTTAGATTAAATAAGTCTGCAACTAGATTAGTGAGTAGGGTAGAAATTGGTAATATGCTTGATGAGTTCAAAACAGATATCCCAGGGAGTCTTAGTGAGCAATTAAACACCCTTAAGTTTCAAAACAAGTAGAAAACGAGGCTGATGCTTTAGCCATTTTTTGTCCAAAATGCAGAAAAAAAACATGCTCTAAGAGAATGTCCTTTGGATGCACAAGTTGTAGAAACTTGTATGATTTGCTCAAAAATCCATGAGACCAAGGGTTGTCCTTCAATTCTAGGTCTTAAGGCTGTCTTTCAAGAGGAAACAATCCCAAATTCTGCAGAACCTTTTTGTTTTGTTGTTAGAAAACCTTGATAGGGGACAAAAAATCAGGGATTTAACAATCAAATGTATCTTCAGCCCCCACCAAATTGGAATTCTTGGCAGCAAGCTTTGCCTCAACCTCAATCTCAATCTCAAACTTGGCCTCAATCTCAATCTCAACCGTGGGCACAAGGAGTACAAAATCCTTATGGGAGATTTTCTCAATATTACCAATATCCTCCATCATATCAGAATTATCCTCCCCCACAAATTCCACAACAAAATCAGCAGCCACAACTTCAAAATTAGAACCCTCAACTTTCATTACCATTTCCACAACAAAATCCACAACAAAACCAAAGTCCTCAACTCTTACTGCCATTTCAGTAGAAACCAAATCAGCTACCTGCCCAACCATTACCAAACCCCAACAATAAAAATCCTCAGAATACTTACATGGTGGAAGGACAACAATTTCCAACTTATATGATCACTCCTCTAGATCTTAATGATGTTCAACTTAGATCTGGTAGGATATTGGAAAAAGAAAGACCTTCTGTAGTTATTCAAGAACAAGATAATTCTGAGGAAGATTCTCTAAAGGTCAATAAAAGTTTTGAGGGAACATCTCTCCAAAACCAAAATACTGAAAATGAAAAATAGAAAGAACCAGTGAACTCAACTCCTATCATTGAGCAGCCAGTATCTACTTCTGCACCTCCTTTTCCTGAAAGACTACAAGTTGATAGAGGAGTAGAAAAGCATATCATGTTGCCCAATTATGATTTTTTAGATGAATTGAAGAATGTTTGTATCAAAATTCCTTTTTTTACAAGCCATTAAGGAGATTCCAATTCTAGCTAAAACAATAAAGGAGTTGAGCATAAAGAAACCAGGAAGAAAAGAAAAAGAAACAAAAATAATTCACCTAGTAGGAAAAATAGTAGACATAATGATGGGAAAAATTGCCATACAAAAATATGTTGATCCTGGAAGTCCAATTGTGAAAACACACATCAATGGAGTTGAAATTCCAAATACATTGATTGATTTAGGGGTAGTAATAAACATCATGAGCAAACAAACTATGGAGCAGCTCAAGCTTCCTAATCTTCTTTACACACCTACCTTACTGCAACTAACAGATAGATCAGTAATCAAACCAGATGGAGTGTTAGAAAATATTTCAGTATCCTTAGATTCTTGGGAATATCTTATTGATTTCATGGTCTTAACTCCCAAGAACAATATAGGAGGACATCCACTCATATTAGGAAGACCTTGGCTGGCCACAACTAATGCTTTTATTAGCTGTAGATCTGGTGACATGTATATTTCTGATGGTAATTCAACAAAAAAATTTACTCTATATCCTCCAACAAAAGCAATCATAGAAATAGATGACAAAGAATGGATTGATGATGAAGATGATATTCAACCTCTCTTTACTATTTCAGATATTAGTGAAGATAGTCAAATTTTAAATACATTGGAAAATTTTGAATCATCTTCAGAATATGACCATGAGCAATTTCAAAAAAAATCTAATGTTGAATATTTTTCATCTAGGCAGATGTCTCTCTATTCTATGGAAGAGTTGGTAGCTCTACAATTGAAATTTTTCCATGTAAGACATTGAACATAAACAAAAACTTGGAGAAACTACAACAATAAGAGCTAATCAAAACATTACAAAAACATTCTGCTGCATTTGCATGGGAATACACCGACATGAAAGGCATTAATCCTAAGACTTGTATCCATCACATCTACATTGAGGAAAATTGTAGACCTATCAGACAACCTCAAAGAAGGATGAATCCAAATCTTAGAGAGATTGTGAAAGAAGAGCTCCAAAAATTATTGAATGTAAACTTCATTTACCCAATTTCAGATAGCCAATGGGTTTCTCCTTTGGTAATTGTGCCTAAAAAGAATGGTAAATGGAGGGTGTGCATTGATTATCGAGAACTGAATAAAGCTACCCTTAAAGATCATTTTCTTTTGTCTTTTATAGATCAAGTGTTAGATACATTAGCAGGTAAGAATTATTTCTCATTCTTGGATGGTTTTAGTGATTATAATCAAATTCAGGTAGCACCTGAAGATCAGGATAAAACCACATTTACTTGTCCATGGGGAACATATGCCTACTGAGTACTTCCTTTTGGGTTATGTAATGTACCTGCAACATTCCAAAGAGCAGTACTAGGAAATTTTTTTATTTTTTTATTTTATTTTTTTTTATTTTTATTTTTTATTTTTATTTTTTGATCTAATACATGATTGTGTAGAGGTATATATGGATAATTTTACAGTCTATGGGAATACATTTGAAGAAGCTTTGGAAAATTTGGAAAAAGTTCTTAAAAGATGTAAAGAAGCAAACCTTTCACGAAGCCATGAAAAATGTTTTATGATGTTTACAGAAGGTATTGTCTTCTACTGATTGCCAGTTGGAATTTGAAACCTTAAAAACAAAAATTTCTGAAGCACTCATTTTAATAGGTCCTAACTGGAAACTCCCTTTCCATATTTCAACATATGCTTCAGATACAGCTCTGGGAGCTGTATTGGGACAAAGAGATTTTATTTCTTATGCCATTTACTATACAAGTAAGAATTTGACTCCCACTGAGTTAAATTATACTGTGACTGAAAAGGAATTTTTCGCTGTTGTTCATGCTACAAGTTCAGACACTATGTAACAGGCTATGAAACCTTTTTTCATACAGATCACTCTGCAATTAGATATTTAATGAATAAACCTATTACTAATGGCAGAGTTACAAGATGGCTTTTACTTTTGTAAGAATTCAACATTACTGTGCTAGATAGACCAGGAAAACAAAACACAATTGCTGATTTCTTGTCCAGGATTCAGAATATCAAAGAAGATTCTCCATTTGAAGATAAGTATCCTAATGAATATCTTTTCGCAGTAACTATTCAAACTCCTTGGTTTGTAGATATTGCTAACTATTTAGTTACAGGAAAGTTACCTTCACATTTGTTTCCTAGAGAGAAAATAAAAATTATTCAGGTAAGTGCAAGATATTCATGGATCACTAACAAATTGTATAAAACAGGCCCAGATCTTATGATCAGAAGGTGTGTCAAGGAAGATGAAGTGCCCGAGATTCTTAAGGCATGTCATGATGAGCCATGTGGTGGACACTTTGTTGACAAGAGGATAGCTTATAAAATCCTTTCTTTAGGATATTATTGGCCATCCATCTTCAAAGATGTCAAAGAATATGTCAGGAGGTGTGACAGCTGCCAAAGGGTAGGGAAACCTGCACCCTCAAATGAAATTCCATTACAAATTCAGGTACTCATCGAACCTTTTGAAAAGTGGGCCTTAGATTTTTTTGGGCCAATTAATCCTCCATCTAAGCAGAAGAAGTATATATTGGTATGCACTGATTATGTCACTAAATGGGTAGAGGCCAAAGCATTACCTTTTGCTAATGAAAAATCTGTAGTTAATTTTCTTTTTGAGGACATCTTTACTCATTTTGGTGTTCTAAGAGAAATTGTGACAGATCAGGGATCTCAATTTACATCTAACATGGTGGAAGGGTTTGTGGAAGAATAAAAGATCAAACATAGGAAATCTACTCCTTATTATCCTCAAGCAAATGGTCAAGTGGAATATACAAATAAAGTGACTGAAGGTATCCTCACCAAGACTATGCATCTACATAGAAGAGATTGGGCGGAAAGTCTTCCTGAAGCCTTATGGGTCTATAGAACTACATGGAGGAACACAACGGGACATACACCCTATGAACTTGTTTATGGGAAACAAGTCTTGTTCCTTATAAAGTTTCAAATTAGAACTTTCAAGATGGTAGTCCAACTAGGACTAGATTTATTAGAGGCACAAAAGCATAGGCTATAGAAAATAAATGAACTTGATGAAATCAGGCAAGAGGTAGTTCAAAGGACTAGTATAGTCCAACAACATAGGGCTAAATGGCATGACGAATATATTAAAGATAAGAGGTTTCAAGTGGGAGATTTGGCGCTATTTTTTGATTCAAATTTTAAATATTTTCAAGGGAAGTTTCAAACTCATTGGCTTGGGCCATATGAGATTGAAAAAGTCTTTTGTAATGGAGTAGTGACGATAAGAACAATAGATGAAAATAAAACTCCTATTCTTGTGAAAAGTCATAGATTAAAGATATATCAGAAACCAATTTCAAAAGAGGAGTTCATTAAGATTTTCCAAGACAATTATGAAATGAAGCTAGTGAAGAAGAATTCTTCTTCTCCACTAACTTAGTCTTTATTTTTCCTAAAAAGAAAAAGAAAAAGAAAAAGAAAAATAATTGTATAAGGTTGAAAACAATTCATTGATTGGCATACTTATACATAAAATATAGGGTGAAAATCAGAGGTTTCTGACACCCAATATTTTCCATTTTCCTTTTGTAATAAGTAGTGACAAAAAGCTATAGTCACTCTGCAGTTTAAATTTTGCAAATTCATCATCTCATCTCACCTCACTCCGTTTTATTTTTGCAGTTTCACTTCATCTCATTGTCATATTTCATCAATAAATTTTTTAATTTTTCCTTTTACAGCTTTCATTTCATTTATCATCTTGTCTTACGTCTCATTTCATTTCACTTACATAGCCACTTCCATTTCATTCATGATCCATAAGCCATATTTTACTTTCTTTTTCACATTCTACCGCTGATTTTGTTCTACGGCTAATCTGATTCTGCAGCTAAAATTTGTTTATCAGTTCAGGAAAAAGTGTACAACTCATAATAAAATCATGTATGCATGGAATTGAAAAAAATCAATTTTTGGAGACCTACCATGCTCAAGGTACCTGTGGATCAACATCAAAAAAATTAGCAAGCGAAAGGTAAAGGTTCCAAAGGTAAATACAAAGATTTATTTCAAAAAGCAATTTGAAAACATAAGTTCGTATAGTATGTATAATCACGTCTCCTTAATCGACAATCATTTGATTTGACCGCCACTATATCTCCGCCATATCTTCCATCTTTAATGACAAACGGTCTTAATGATTCTTTCATAACAAATCTCCGCTTTAAACTCCATAACCTGTACTCAAACAATCCTCCACAACTCCACCTGTTAACGATCAAGATGACGATGTGACCTACCTATCTACGACTCTTTAAACCCTTACTGTCTATTTATTACACGCAAACCCTTAAGTTTATCTCTCCTATAACACACATTCATTTCATATACACAATCTTTCCATTTTCTATATACACAGTCATTCCATTTTTCATATACACATAGTCTTTCCATTTTCATATATACGCAGTCATTCCATTTCTTAAATAACACTCGTTTTATAGACAGTAAGAGTAATTTTGAAGGTTAACCGAAAACAGGGGATATGGGGCTTATTGTCAAGACAGAGCCCGTAGGGGTAAAGTATATGGAGGGGTATCCACAGCTTAAAGGGATGCTACAGAAGGCTGGATGGTTAAATTTTATTGAGAAATTTGACAGCTACCACAAAGAAATTACCAAGTCTTTTGCAAGGTTATTTGATGGCACAAAAGTGGAGATAGGAGATATTAAATTTGCAGTCATAGAATCCTTCATAGCAGAAGCAACAGAGCTGTCGAGACAAGGAGAAAGATGGTTTAAAAACAAGGAATTTCATGGTGAATCTTGGAAAGTGATCCTTAGAAACCTAGGTATGGATGTTACAGTATTTAGGAAGGGAATTCCTATTTCAGCACTCAAGAAAAAATGGGGTAATATGCTGTTGATATTGCAAAAATTCATTACATGTGAAGGAAGATTTGGGTTTATGTATGTTTACCATATACACTTATTAATGAATTTCTTAGAAAATGAAACCATCAACCTTCCCTTATTCCTTCTAAATAGTCTAGGAAGGATGGCTACAAATTTCCAAAAGAAAATTGAATCCATAGAAACAACTATGTATCATAATGGATTAGTGAAAATACTAGTTGAATTCGATTTGAAAAGTATAGGGGATACCTGGGAAGATTTCTTGGTAAGAAATTTTTTCCAGGATGCTCCAAAGTCACCTAAGGAGAGTGATGTTAAGAAAAATAGGAGGAGAAAGATCAACATTAACATTCAAAACAAATCTGGAACCTCCTCACAAAAGAATGATGCAGAGATAACTTCTAAACCAGAGGTTAGAAAGCAGACTAGACAGAAAGGAAAAATGAAAGAGGGAGTTGAAGAAATCAATGAAGACATTCCTGAACCTTCATCACCACAAGAAGATGGACAATTACTCTCTGAAAAACTGGCCAAGATTAGGGAGCAAATCAAGAAAAGAAGGAGATAAGGAAGAGGAAGAAGGACACAAGAGAAGAAACCATAAGCTTCCAAAACCTGAGAAGGAGATATAGACTCTAAGGTAAGGTGAGGAAGGTAACATCAAAAGGAGCGCAGTACAATCTCCTGACAGTATTCCACCTGAAAAAAGTCCACAAAACTCTCCTCCACATAATTTTGAAGGCAGCCCAAGCAGAGCTTCTCCTAGCATAGATCCAGTACAGCAACAAATTTATGATTACATAGAATCACTGGAAAAGAAAAGTGTCTCAATGGATCCAGGATCCTCAACCAATCCAGAACAACTTGTCAATCCACAAGAACCTTTGATTGACTCTCTCAAACATGAAATCTATGAGTTAGAGATATTGAACAAGCATATCAAGAAAGAAAATGAAACCCTGAAGGAACAAAGCAAACTGGATAAAGCCATTCATGACAATACAATACTGCACCTAGGGCTATGGTACAAGAATAATAGGAAGTTGAAGAGGAAAAATAGGAATTTGAGCAGAACACTTATCAACCTCAAATACAGACTTCTTATGAAGAAGCCCAGGATGATAGTCAGTACAAGGAGAAGTAAGAAAAGGAAGTTGGATGTGCTGGCAGAAGTGTCAGAACAGATGCAATAGGAGAAAGAAGTTCACTTTTTTAAAAATTGCATGAGGACATGCAATGATTTTGTAGTGGGGGTATGTTGAGCCTCAAAATTACTCTTTCCCTAGCAACTCTTCTCATTCCTTTTCTTTGTTTTTCCATAAGAAAGATGCATTCTCATCACTAATAACTAGTATATACTGTCTTGAGGAGGACATTTAGTGATTTACATGTTATGCTTTTTATGTTTTGCTGTTTGAATAAATTTTTGTATATTAGCTATGGAACACAACCTATTCTGTAGCTAACTGGTTGTTTCACGACTACCTCCATGCTCTAACAGGTTCCAGTTGTCAGAAGGAGAAACTAGCCACATGGGTAGCTTTGAAATCATCATGACATGGACCCTATCCTATTCATTCAGCCTAGGTCAACAAAGAAGATGGCATAAGACTACGGTCAATGGATAAGTCAAACACAAAGAGACCCAGGGTAATAGGACTCTGTTTCATGGTTAATTAATGCGTTTCACAGTGATGGGAAGCATTATCCGGAGAAACTACTTGTACCTACAGACTCCATCAACCACCTGTACAAACGAATCCAACAGCCACCATGTTTTGGATTTATTTCTCTAGCAGCCGAGGAAGAAATTCCACATATCTGTCTTCTACGTGTTTGGCTATAGCATGCTTTTCTCCACAAACAATTATATGATTTTTCTTATAAATACCTATGTAAAGGACTGAAGAAGTTAGTAATAGTTTTAATGTGAAATCGAAGTTCTAGACTTTGTAATTTTTGGGCATTTTGTGTCCCTGTTTTAATATGAGAAGACCACATGTTTTTATGAATATCTGAAGGAGTTTTCTTGGAGTTGGTTGAGCAAGCGTAGCCTAATCAGTTGCAGAGGGCCCTTGCACTAAAGAAAGTTTCATTTTATTTATTTTTCTTCTTATTGATAACTGTAAATTCATCATTTTCTTTCTAAAACAATGTTTATAATTATTTTCTTACTAACAGTGTTTATAATGCAATTTCTATCATTTTCTTACTAACAATGTTTATAATTTAGAGCAATTTCCATTAGTTTGATTTCTTTTTAGTTCTTATCAGTAGTTTAAAAGATAGAACTCAATAGTGTAATCTTGTTTCTTCAATTAAAAACTAACCTTGTTTCAGGATGAGAGTAGGATTGAAGAATGAGAAGGATACAATGTTGGATAGTTTATTTCATTCACTATTTTGCTAGTTTAAATTCTCAATTAAACTGATCAGTGTCATTTACTGTCTTTGCCATTTCATTTTTAGTTTAAAATACTAACTCATGGTGTTAATGAATGTTTATGGAAAACCCTTCAAGTTGATAATTCATCCATAACTAAGTGGTTGAACATTTCATCTATGCAATGAGTTATTTCTGCATCTTCGTATTTGCTTTCTATTAGATTAATGAAGTACATAATTACTTAAATGTCATCCCAAGGAGACTTTCTCCCAAAATCGAGAGGTAGAGTAACCAAGTATTTCATTTAGTTTTATTTCTGTAGTTAGTTAGACATTAATTGCAAATTTCACTTTCAGTTTTAATTCATGATTTGGAAATAATGGTAAAATGAGAATAGAAACTTTGTTTTCATTTCTTTCTTAACTTTGTTTCCATATCTTTCTTAGCTCTGTTTTCATTTCTTTCTTAGCTCTGTTTTCATTTCTTTCTTAGCTCTGTTTTCATTTTTAGATTTTGAGCAGTGTTTAAGAAAGTTAGATTTAGTTTTGATAGTTTACATTATAAATCATTAGGAATTAAAAGACCAGAAACCCCCAAAACAACATACAACATAAAAACAACGAAGTAAGAAGGGTTAGCTAGCACAAACAGTGCACTACACTTCATCAGTTTACGATACTCGGATTGATAATTTATGTATAGAAATTTAGGACACTAAATTGACCAAACAACAACATCACTTACAAAATAATCACTAAAGTAATATCTAATAGATTGAAGCCCATTCTCCTTCAACTTGTCTCACCAAAAAAACATGCTATGTTAAGGATCAAAAAATTCTTAACAGGATCTCGATTTCCCATGAAGTGATTCATTCCTTAAAGAGCACTGAAAATTTGGGAATTCTTATTAGGCTATACCTCTCTGAAGCATTCAACAAACTCAAGTTTTTCTTCCTCTTCCAAGTTATATTAATGTTTAGATTTACTAGAGATTGGATTAATTAGATAAAATCATTAATTTCCTCAAAATTTTTTAAATGTTGTTGAATGGATCTCCTATAAGGACCTTCTCCCCATCAAAAGGAATCTGCTAGGGTGATCCCATTTTGTTGAGAAACCAAGTTTAATGGAGATGATTATTGATTTCTCTTAACTTGATAATTACTTGTGAATTTTTTTGGCTATTACTTATGTTATATTCTTGATCAAGTAATTATACAAATTCAAAACATAAAGATCATAAGAGAACCAGAGACACCAAGAATTAGGCTCCAAGTCATGGCGAAACCTCACAAAAAGGAAAACTCAAATAATCCTTCTCTTATAGAATCAAATCAAAATGAGATATCAAAGACCCAATACCAAGACCAATACTTCCACAAAGATACAAAGTCAACCCTCTTCCAAGTCTCCTCTAACAAGTCAAAGGCAATAAAAATCAACGCTAGTCAAACTCTCTGAAGTTTATTCAAAATCACAAAAAATTTAGATTTGCAGTGGAGGAAAAATTTCAGCCCTGTAATTTCCTTAGAGTTTCCATAAAAAAATCACACGTGTGAGAGAAAACAAGGTAAAAAACTCATTTTCTCTCAAATTTGACTTTCTTCTCTCTCTTTTGACTTCAACTCTCTTTCTTCTTAATTAGGCATAAAAATCGATATATGATGTGATGAATGAGTGAATGAATCTAAGAGGTCAAGTTGAATCTTATATACAGCTGTCCAAGAGGCTTGAATAATTTCCACAGGGCCAACTTGGTCTTTATTTGAATCTTTGACTCAAAATAAAAATTCTTTTTCTTTTCTTACAAAAAGCCCAAATGCAACTTTATTCAAATACATTTCTTTTGGCTCATAGTAAATCCTTTTTGAATCTTTTGACTCTATAAGCATGAAGAACATGGTTTCGACAAAAATAAAAAATAATAATAATTAATCTAATAAATATATTGATGATGAAATTACATTACATTATCAAGACCGAAACTAGTTACAACTTCAACACTCCCTCTTAACTAGGGAGATATTCATAATGACACAATAGGATATTCTCAAGTTGAAATCTTCATATAAGAAATGATTCAAATTGATAAGCATCAATGATGATAGCACCATCATAACCAACATTGTCAAATTACTAGGGCCTTGACAAGTAAGCTATATCTCTCTACTAGGTTAGAGCACAATGTTGGGAGGCATAAATTTAGACACCATCATCTCTCCCAGGGACATACCCCACTAGGGTGTTCACCAAGGTATGTCCTCATAGGACCATTTCCTAATCCACAAATTTTATTCCTTAGAGATATCTTCTGGCCAATAGTATTGATAGAATATATTTTGACCGATTTATCATAGACTTCTTTGGTTGTAGATAAATCTTAAACAAAAGAGATAAGATGATCTTTGATAAACTCAAAGAGAATTATTTGATCTCTAATTTATCCCTTGTTGTAATTGGCCACTTCTTGAGCATTGTTCTTGTCTGGTTGTGTAACTGCCCCTTCAACAATTTACATGACTTGATTTTCCTTGAGAACTAAATCAATTCTCTTTTTCCAAGCCTCGAAGTTATAAGCTCCATCAAGTTTATTGCCTTCCTCACAACTAGATGTCATTTGATTGGGATGATTAGACAAGAGTATGGAGGAGTATTTACTTGTCAAATAAGGAGAAAATTTTGTAAGAATATATTTAAGAATATTGATGAGAGAGCAAGAGAATTGATGAGAGTTGGTGAAACTCCCAAGAGCCTTCAACGATATCCTTAAGCTATTATAAATATGTCTTGAACAATATGGTCTTCAAACCTTCTTTATTTGCTTTGAAAGAGAGAGAGATGATTGTTGTAGGTTTCTTCAAATACATATGTTGCAAGTGTGTACTAAGAGGGATATAACTGCTGTAAGATTGTCTTCAAATATGCCAATAAGTTGTGATCTTTAAGTTGCCTTCCTTTCACCTTAGCTCTGATACCATGTTGAGAAACCAAGAGTAATGAAGATGATGCCTGATTTATCTTAACTTGACAATTACTTGTGAATGTTTTTTGGATTCATATTACTTATGTTATCTTCTTCATCAAGTAGTTATACAATTTCAAAACATAAATATCACAAGAGAACAAGAGACACCAAGAATTAGGCTCCAAGCCAGGGAAAATCCTCACAAAGGGGAAAACCAAACAATCCCCTTATAGAATTAGATCACAATGAGATATCCAAGACCCAAAAGCAAGACCAAGATAGTCACAAAGATCCCAAGTCAACCCTCCTCCAAGTCTCATCCAATAAGTCAAAGTCAACATTGGTCAAACTCTCTAAAATCTTGTCAAAATAATAGAAATTTGGGATCTGTAGTGGAGGCCGGGTTTTGGCCTTGTAACTGCTTTAGAGTTGCCACATAAATTTCACACGTGTGTTCTCTTCTTTGACTTCCTTCTCTCTCCTTTTAATTATGCTCTCTTTCTTCTTGATTAGGCACATAAATCGATGTATGATGCGATGAGTAAGTGAATGAATTCAGGAGGTTGAGTTGACTATTATATATAGCTGTCCAAGAGGATCAAATTGCTGCCATAGGGACGACTTGTCCAAGGAGGGCTAACTTGGTCTTTTTTTGACTCTTTCACTCAAAATACAAATTATTTTTCATTTCTTACAAAATGTCCAAATGGGCCTTGACTCATACATTTCTTTTGACTCATAATAAATCCTTTTTGACTCTTTTGACTATATAAGAATGAAGAACATGCTTTGACCAAAAATAAAATAATAATGATAATGAATATAATAAATATATTGATGATGAAATTACATTACATTATGAAGATTGACACTAGTTATAATTTCAAAACCTTTCTCCCTTCCTGTTCTTCCTTGTGGCTGAAGGTCTAGGTTGTGCTCTTAAGACAATAGTCTTGAAGAAGAAAGTGAGAGGGATAAGATTATTCACAGGATATCTACCCATATCCCATCAACAATTCATTAATGATACCACGTATGGACATTCCCACATTGAAATATGCAAAGCTATTCACAAGGTTCTGGAGGAATTGAAGAGTGTCTCAGGCATGGATATCAACAAAGATAAATCTCATTTTTTTAAACTCTCCTCTTGCAACACAGATTTATGTAGTCCAATTTCTCAGATATAAGTGTTGTAAGCTTCCATCCAAATATTTAGGATCCCTTACTTGTAGATAGTTCATTGAAAACTTAGCTCCTCTCAGAGTTGATATGAAAAATGAATAATAAATTGGTCAACTATACATCCTATTCTCTTAGCATAATAGACTAGCTTGTTCTTTTGAAATCAATCCTCCAATCTTTCCTGTAGTATTTGTTCAGCAATGATGGCTCCCAACACTATTCTTAACTATGTTTGTAGCATTCAAATATCATTTCTCGAAGGAGAAACTATTATATAGGAAAATGACCTCCTCATCAGCTCAAAGGAGAAAGATAGTTTGGTTAAGGACATGACCTAACTCACATGCCTATTTGCTAAGGTAATGCACCCTAGAAACATGCAAGAGGAGTTAGAATGCTCGCCATGCACTAGCCAAGGGTGTTAGTCCCTAGGTTAACTCATTGTTTTGCCTAAAGGGCCGCGTTACCCAATAATTGTGAGATTCTAGAGGTCAAAGAGTAGGTTGACTAACCGACACTCCATTTTTCGCTCAAATATTAGCCTGAAAAGTAGGAAAAATCTACCTCCGACCTAACTAAGGACATTTCTATTCCTAACAGAGTCTCATGGAAAGGGAAAGACAAATAAAGTGAGGAAAAAACCTATCTTTTTCCTCAATGGAACTCATGATACAATTGTAAAGGATAAGAATTTCATCATCTATATATTGGAGGCTTGGGCATTGTGATTGAGGTCGAATGGTTGTCAAATGATTGTTGAGACTTTGTATGAGATATGGTTGTTATGTTTCCAAGAGGTTGAGGGAGAAAGAGAGAGTGGATCTTGAGGAATAGAGGAAGCTTGATCCAACCAAGATGGTTGTAATCATTCTTCTTCAATCTAATAATATAGATATGTCATTGTGTTATCTACTTCATGGTGTTGATGTAGTGTTTATATACATGTTGATTCAATATCATAATTTATAAGTAGCTTAGATGCATGTTGTCTTATATATTTATGTATGAATGATTTAATTACCAGAGTTTATATGTTATAGGATTACTCTCTGTCTTGTTTATGTGTAGGTGCTGATCTAGGAGCTAGTAGAGGGGTCTTCCACTTTGCTACATTGTGTTCTCCAGCAGGGCTGCACCAAGGACTGAGGTAATCTCTCTTCTTCGCTTTGATTATTATGCATTGATATAGATATATGTATGCTTCTTTGTGACAGATGCAGTTAATCTAAAACGACTTGCCTTGGATCCCAAGAAGATCCTTGAGGGTATTCCATCCAAAACCACCCATGCATTAATCCCTATAGCAAAATTAGTGACTCCACTGGGGACTGTACTTAGTTCCCAGTTTTTACCTCCCAAGTTCCCGGATCTCGCTTTCTTTCCAAGCCTTCCCGTTCTTCTTGGTTCCCATTTTGACCACTCAAGACACTTCACAACCTTCTTTACTATGATCATCCTTTGATCAGACTCTGAATGACTTTGTTTACAACCTCTGATCCTATAACAAAACCTAGTTGTGCAAACGAGTGAGTTATAACACTGCTCATGCTTGTAAACAGAGCGTTACTCCTGCCATAAACACTCTATAGCCTCTCCTGAAGTGCGTTAGCCAACCATTATCTTGATAAACATCCTTCTCTGTGAATTCTTGGGTTGGGAAGCTGCTTATAGTCTATTTCAAGGATCTGCAGTTGTGCACTATGCTTGGTTGCCTGTTTCCTGATCATTTTTTCTTTTTAGACAAATAGCTTAAGTGCATTTGTTTTTTGAAAAGAAAAATGAAAAAATTCATTTATTATTTTCTGTTTTAGCTGGTTATATTCTGCATCTGTATATTGGGTTAGTTGTTAGAGAGCATTGCATGTCTGCAAGTTGTGCATGTGTTTACTGCATTGGGTGCATGGTGCTGAACTGATGTATAAATGATTCTCTCCTTGTAGAAATAAATTTTTCATCAAACTAAAATTACAAAGCATATTTTCTACATGGTTTGTGTCAGAGTCTCACAAAACTCCATATGTCAACACCCCTTTTGGAGACATTTATAAAGTAAATTTAAAATAAATCTCGTAATAAAAGCAATTAGAAACTCTTTTTGAGCATACACACATATTAGTCTAGGATAGGATCTTGGGCTAGGTAGTGGTGAGCTAACTGCCCAAGATCATAAAACTGAGACTAGTGTTGTTAAAGAGAGTAAAATCATGCTGCACTCATACTATTTGAGACCTCTCCAGTCAAAGCATAGTTAAATGTGAGACAACATTGGAATGTGAGAGAAGGTAATCTACCTTCGTTTGCATCTCCATTGGGTATTATGTGTATCGGGGATCCCTTCAGGGATATCAAAGTTGAGTCGAGGAGTCAGGTATCCTGCCCACACAATGTACTGTCTATGACCGTGTCCCCCCGGTAGTGTCTATGATTTGAGGTAATCATAGTGTCCATAATATTTTAGGGAAAAACATAAGGTGACTGGGGTAGGTTTCCCTGGTACCTAAACAAACAAACCTACTTTGTCTTCAATTTTTTGGAGGGTGCTCATCTTCACGAGAGTACTTGGCCCCTTAATATGAGGTTCGGGTGAAGCTCAAGAGTAATCATAATTGTAAATTTTTCCATCTCTCTCTTTTAGCCATTGTGATATTGGGCTTCATCTCCAGCAAACGGTGGTTATTAGACAGAGTTGTATCCCCTAACTTCTTGCTGATTGACTTTTAGAGTATTTTTATTTTTTATTTTTTAGGTGTTGGTTTGTTATCATTGAGACTATAATAAAATATAACTATAATTTTTTTTTGATAAATATATCAGGCACCGTGGTTACATACGACCCTCGTTGTTAATCTAGGCGACAACAAGGTCTTCCTCTGCTGACTCTGGAGGATCAGCTGAGCCTTGGTGACCCGGATTCCCCCTTTTTGACAAATCAATCTCTAGTTTCTAACACTGAATCACATAACACCTCCCAGGACACTATACTGCTTCAATATTTTTCATTGAAGGAGTTGTACCTCCTTATAATCCTCCCCTTACCGATCCTCTGGGACCAATGTTGATTTAGCTAGCACCTGTACCTACCATGTCTTCAACAATATCAACATCTAACATCCCCCCGACGAGTAATGGGTTGTGGTATTTTGTGAAAAATGCATGTCCACCATCACTTCCCCCGCAAATAGTCAGTAACACACAAATAATTGGGTACCCTGCTATCCAGACTATGACAATTCTAAGCAACCTAGTTACACATACTATGAGTGGAACCTAGTACATGCTGGTTTCTACCCCTTTTGTGTATGATCCCGGGCCTTCGGCTATTGCTCCAAATAGCGCTATTAGCAGAGGTACCTTCAATAATCCTTTTGGTTGGAATCCTTTGTTAAGTTCAAATCCCCAGGCTCAAATTCCAGGGGGAAATGTTCCCAACATTCACATACTGGTCAGGGGCATCACTATTCCCCCTCCACCTATAGGACAAGATGGACCATCATTAATCAATTTACCTACCCCAAGTGGACACTATTCTAGTGTCAGTCATGTACCTACGGAAAATTATAAACAAAAAAGGAAAGGAAATGAGCACTGTTTTCTTGGGGCAAGCTCTGTCTCCTTAATCTAAGAGGTGGACTTGGTCCGCAAGAGCCTAACACTTTAAGTATAATTATGGGAGAAAAATATGGTGGATATGGATACACGGAGATCAAACTTTATGATGACAAATATATATTTATGGACTTGAAAAATTAAAGGAATGAATACATGTGAAAGTATAAGCAACCCAAGGTGTGAAATATTTATTTCAGACTTGGCAATCATGTAATTATTACCACAAAAGGATAATTTTATCCCAACATTAGGTACATAAAAGGAAGATGCCTAAGTGCCATACAAAACACAAATGTAACAAGCTTAATATTAATTTGCATAAGGGCAAAAATAGGTGAGTCATCACTACCCTCTAATGTTTGAATATACATTCTTGTGTGCTTAGACATTTTTCTTTTAACTTGTAATATTTTTTGGATCTCCTAATAGAGATGTTTTGGGTAGTATTAATATCATATTTTAGATTACGAGAACTCTAAATTGTATCAACAAAAGGGTATGGGTTAGTTGGTTTATGATGAAACATAGTTGATTTTGCCTCCAACTATTCAAAAAAGAACACATGGAAGTGTTCATACATGTATGTTCAGTATCACCTATTGAATCCTTGATGATAGTGGGATTATTATACCATCAAATTTAGGCAACTGATCATTGGCATAATGGAACAATGTGACATATAGAGGGTTTACTTTCAAGTATTTACATTTTAAATAATCATATAATACTAGGATATCATGAAAGCAATCTGGTTTATGGTGAAGTATCATTTGTCCATAATGGTTGTTGGAAGATGACATGTTACAATTAGTGGTGTCACGCGGAAAGAGTCGTTAGTGCGGACACAACCGACCTTCCTAGATAGGCTAAGACTCTCTAATGACAAACAAGACAAATAAGAGCAATCCTTCCCTAAATATGCTTTTACAATATGAGAAATCAAGTGTTTAGATCCTACCTGTAATCCAACACTGTTGTAGTAGTCCAGCTTCGTTGATCCGGATGAGCTCCTCCTTCCCTTCGAAACCTGCATTCACCAACAATCAAACGATTAAATAGCACCTGAATATCACATAAAATAAAACATATTTAACATATAGACCAAGGAGTATATGAAACAACTCATTAATAACAAATTGTTGAGAAGAATGGATTAATTTGTATTAAAAGGTAACAAAAGGAACCATTACAACCTGAGCCTTGGTGTTGTGCAAGCTCCTCCCAGGGTCCACAAGAGTTCTCCCTTACTCTGATCAGCTCACCCACCCCCCAATGGAAACAAGTAAAGATGGTAATCTCTCCTCACAAGCTTCTACAAGGAAGTCCTAATTCCAGCAGCATCTACCCTTAGGAATGTTCAGCTTTCAACCTCCCCTCCCTTTGGCCCAATGCCTGTATTTATAGTGCTCTAGAGGAAGTTATTCAGGTCCACCATCAATGGGATAAGCCCCTCTTTGGTAAGGATAGCTCCCCTATTGATGGGATAAGTTCCTCTTTGGTAGGGATACATGAACCATCTGGAGGCGCTTCATACACATCAAACATGCTTCTAGAAGACTCTAGAAATGACCACAAGTAACTTTTTTAGAGTGAAACTTGCGCCTTTTGACCTTTACAGGAGTACGCACCCATCCCTTTACATACAGAGCGTACAAGTACGCAGGTATTGTGAACTTGGGTTGCGTACCCGCAGGTGAGGCTAAGAGAAACTGCGTACCAGAGATAATTGACTTTTAAATGACTTTTCTCTCTTTCTTGAAGTTTGACATGGAAAGCAGAGGCATGAGACTTGCCAAGGAGGATAGTATGACAGTGGATGGAGCCATACTAACTGCAAATAGTCATGGTGACATTTTTTAGTGTAACAGATTGCCCCCTAAAGTGCGAAGCCTGTAGTAGATTAGGGTTTTTATGATCTAGGAAAGGTGAAGTACTTTATCATTTCAAGGAGTATCTTGTGGAGGACCCGGTCAGAACCTGCAAATATTCAACACAAAATACATATATAAGATGATATCATCACTGAGGTAGGCATTCCCATACTCAGATTGAAAACTTTAACTGACAATCTAACTACTGCTCTGATACAAGAATGATTTTGCAGTACATCACAATCATAGACTTTTGTAGACACAGTATGGACACAGCCATCTGTTTATGATTAGTCTACTGTATAATGAATACAAAACTCCTCGCAGCCTGGATGGTGGAAACTAGATCCAGGGTCTTCATTTCTACCTCCCGAATTGGTACGATTCTATCCATGCGAATAAATGAGTTGATGTCGAGCATGGTAGAAACCACTTGATTACCAGTCAATGATGTAAACTGTTAACAAGTGTGAGAGAGACCACCAGTGATGTCAATGGTTCTCAAAGTACCCAGTACAATCCATGAAATGTGAATGAATGAGTTGATGTCGAACACGTCACGGAATCCTTCGATCGAAAGTCAATGATGTAAACTGTCGTCAAAGGCGAGAAACCTGCCATTGATGCATGCAGACTTCAAGGTACTGTCGATTTCTAAGTCATCTTTCTAGATAATGTGCTGATGTCGATAGAAAGCGACTCGTTGCAGGCAAGCCCACAACACGAAATCATTGTTCAAGTTGAAGAAATGTTGCTGTAAGGACTGACTCAGGGATGGTCAAATGGATGACAAGTATTTTGCATATGAATGGTTTATTTGCAGAGACCTCTTGAACACATAACGACACGACAGATGGTTTGGTGACGATTGACCCAAAGTTAATACCCGGAAACAGTTGAAGACTTTCAAAGTGGTTTGATCAACTTTTAAGGCAAAGGATTTCCCAACCCAGGTGAACGGAAAGTGTCGTGTTCAAGAGTGGTGATAAGGTTCTTTTGTAACAAAGGATAACAAATCGGTTCATTCTTCTCTCTTTTCCCCCACCATTTCTGGCAAGTACCTCTTTATTTTTTACAAGCTTGAGGAGGATAACATATGCTTGATTATAAGCTCATCCTTCGGATGAGTCCAACTTAGTTTAGATTCGAACCCTAAGAAGGAGTGGTCCGTTCCTGTTTGTAATCGAACAGGTCCTTTACTGTGAAATTTTAACGAGTCCAGTATAGGAGAAACTCGGCGTTTTTCATTTTTAGAGAGTCTGAAAAAACTAAAGAAGACTCCAAGGTGAGCTTTTTCGTAAATTTGTGTCTCCCAAGCCCGAAAAAGTATAAAATAATACCTGAGAGAACCGCTTGATCTTACGACCAAGGAGTACTTTCATGACTAGTGTCTCTGACCTGAAAAGTAAAAAGCGATCAAAGACACGTCGTTTTATTTCCGTATCGAGTTTGAAACGACAAAACCCGGCAATCTTTTCCTGTTTTTACGGTCATAAAAGAGCTATAAGGGGACCGTCTTTTAGTTCCGTTTTAACGAGTGTAAAAGAAACGCTCGGCAATCTTTTCATGTTTTAGGAGTCAGAAAAGAGCTTAAAAGATGACTCTGATGTTTTGGTTCGTGAAAAATGATGATTTTGCTCTAAAGTCCTTTTGTCCTGCACAAAAATCGACACATTACTCATACCTGTTTAAGATGGGCAAAAATACATTGAAAAATATCCTTTCATGGTGAAAAATAAACAAACTTAGTATTCATTCATCCAAAAAACCTATAAAAAGACCTTTTACCATGTCATTTTTACCATTTTACTGCTGAGGTTGAGAAAAGGGCTTTTGACAAGAAACTTCCTGTGGATATTGCAGAGAATCCGACCGCCAGAACCGAACGCCGTCTCATCAGGTATTCTACAACATCCTTCTCTTGCTTTCCATCCATTTAAAATTCATTTTTAGGTTTTTATTTGATTTTTTGGAGGTCTTGGGGTTTCAAGATGCGCCCTTCGGGGTACGCAGGTCATGCACTGCTGACCTGTGTACCCCGATATTTTCTCAATGGGGAAAATACCGGGCGTACGCACCCGGCCTTAAGGGAAGCTGCGTCCAGACGCTCTGTTCCTAAAAGCCGGCGTGCGTACCCCGCAAAACGCATTTTGAAACCCTCATTTCTCCAAAATGGACCAAAATTTTAAAATTTTATGGACTCTAATAGATGTTTTATGATGTGCAGGGTGCACACCATGCTTGATTGGCGTGAAAGAGAACACGAGGACATTGATTTGGCCGCAATAGGTCATCAACCTTCTATTGATGCGTTAAAGGCATGCAGACTCTATAAGTACTGGGCCATACCTGGCATGAGGGCCCAGGTGCCATTCCTTGAGTGGCTGGTTGAAAGGTGGAACATTCAGGATCAGTGTTTCTACATCAGAGAGCACCAGCTCGAGATAGAGCCCTCCGACATATATTTTCTCACTGGCTTGCCTAACAGGGGCGAGCAACTCTCTCTATTCAAGACTAGGCCGGGTGGCCAATCCCTTACTAGTCTCCGGCTAGAGTGGTGCAACAATCAAAACCAGGAGAAGGGGATAGAAATCAAATACATATCCCGACCTAAACTTATGGTGATAGCCTTTACTGTTACCATACTTTGCGGCGCGGCCGCTTTGCACCATGCCACCGGGTCCCAAATGCGGATGGCTATAGATTGCTTCCAAGGCACCATTTTCAACTGGTGCGATGCTGTGTTGGCCAATATGAAGGGCCAACTAACCAGGGCAAAGAGAGGACAACTGAAGACCTTTGGATATGGGCCTTTAGTTGTGAGCTTTGCCCTAGAGAGAGTTCCAATGCTGATCCCCCAGCATCTTACAGTTCCAGTTGGGGCTCCTCGGGAGCCTAAGTTGACGAGATGGGTTGCGGTAATGGCCCGGCATCCTGACGAGGGAGCAGCAGTTGTTCGATTTCCTGACGGTTACTTTCACTGGCTGGAGGGCCAGGTCTTTGCGATTCAGGACTTTCTGTATGCCGGAATGGATTTTCGCAATGATCCGGACATGGTTCTTCCACAGGGAGAACAATGGGACGACAGAGGTATTTCATTTTTCACAAGTTTTTAAATTATCTATTTTTTTGTTTTTTATATATATCGTCTCAAAACTGACAACACAAATTTTCAAAATGCAGATGTAGGTCCACGGCGTCCGGCCAACCTCCGGGCTTTTGAGAGGAGAGTACCAGTTGTACCAGCACCAGCCCCACAGGATGCGGCCGCAGAGACCTTAGCCGAGCTGGAACAGGATCTAGAGCGTCTGACGGCGGATATACCAGAGACCACTATAGATGACATTCCTATTCGACTTCAGCGCCGTGGTCGCAGTCCCAGGACCTTTCAGGAGGTTCCTGTGTAGGGTAGCGCGGGCAGTGGTCTCGTATAGAGAGCACCACCAGTGATTGGCTAGTCACTTTTGTAGACACATATGACATTTTTGGTTTTTTGTACTTATCATTTTTGCCGATCATAAGGTGTTTTTCAACCTATGATCGAAGATGATGTATATTTTTGACACACTCCTATATATATATATATCATTATTACCGGCTTATTTTGTTAAACATGTGTGATGAAATGTTTATAAATTTACATTTATGATTGTTACAAATGTCTATTTAACATTCGAGACGCCATTGCATCTGCTAATGTATTTAAAGACCTTGGAATACGCTGATATTCAATGTAATCAAATTCACGTTCCAAGAGACGCACCCTCAAAAACAATCTTAATAACACTGGATTTCTAATGGCATAGACTCTATTAAGCTGTAATACAACGAGTTCAGAATCAACCTCACTATCAAACTCCGAATCCCAAATGAAATAGATTCAGATAATAACTCAATCACTGCACTGTATTCTGCAATGTTGTTTGTTGTTTGACCGAGGATCACCCCATGCATAGAAACTAACTCGTCAGAGGGTGAATAGATAACCCAAGATGCGGAAGAGATATTCCGTGTACTATGACAAGCACCATCAGCAAATCCAATGTACGTTTGGAGAGGCGTCGACATCTGCAATATCAAGAGTAAAACCAAGATAAGCCAGAATAACGACAAAAACACACTCTTTGAACTAAGCACACAGCCTAAACTAAGCAAACACACCAGCTAGAAAGAAAATTAACCTAACTAGAACTAACTAAATCTCCATACCCACCATTTAAGCATAATACCTCTTTAGGTAAAGTCCATTTCTAGGCTTACCTAAAGAGTCCCCATCAAAATCTACCAGCTCATAGGCCCCTTTTGCCAGCTTTCGCTTGACAATGTAGGGCCCATGCCACATGGGAATGAATTTTCCAGCACCTAATTTATCGTTAGCTTGATCATATAATAGCACTAGGTCTCCTTTCGAAAAATTACGAGGAGTCACGTTACGGTCATACTGAGCTTTCATCCTTTTTGCGTGAGTCTCGATTGCCAAAGCAACATCACGTCGAGTCTCATCTAATTTAGCTAAGTATAACATACGCTTCTCCTCTTTAGAAGTAGCTGGGAGTAATTCGATAGCCATTTGAAGTGATGGGATTTCGCATTCAATGGGCAACACTGCTTCCAAACCATAAACTAGTTGGAAAGGAGTGAACCCTATTGATGTTTTTACTGAGGTTCGATACACCCAAAGCGCTGAGAATAACATGTTGTGCCAATTTGACCGATGAATACCAATGATTCGTCGGATCATGATAACTAGAACTTTGTTGATAGATTCAACCAAACCGTTTGCTTGAGGATAATAAGGAGTAGAACTATCATGGCGTAAACCAAGCTGGCTTGTAAGTTCTGTCATCATAATGTTTCGAAAATGGCGCCCATGGTCAGTGATGATCGCTTGTGGGACACCAAACCTAGCAATAATATGATTGAATACGAAAATCACTGCAGTTTTGCCGCTTGCCTCGAATGTAGGCATCGCCTCGGCCCATTTAGTAAAATAATCAACCGCAAGGATGATATACGCATGCCCCCCGGCCGAGTGAGGGTTACAAGTAATAAAATCGATACCCCATTTAGCAAAAGGACCAATGGCAATTATAGGGTGGAGAGGAGCAGGTGGTGCGCGCATCTTGCGATCAAACACTTGACAGTTGTGGCATTTTCGGACCGCAACGATACAATCTTTAAACATGGACGGCCAGAAATAGCCAGCACGCAACACCTTCTGAGCTGTGGCATACCCAGACATATGACCGCCACATGCTCCAGAATGACAGTCATTCAAAACCCTTTCTGCCTCTTCATGAGTTAAGCAACGATGAAAAACCAAGTCCGCCCCACGACGATAAAGAGTATCTCTGATAATTCTGTATTGTTGGGACTGGAATCGAATTTTCCGGCGTTCCGACTTTGAAGCTTCGGGCCAAAAGGATTGGGTTTGGAGATAGACGATTATATCCCCATACCACGGATCTAAAGTGCTGATAAGAAACAGAGATTCGTCCGCAATGGGTTCCTCTGCCACAGTCTTCGTGTCAGCACGCGGGAAGTCACACATCAATTCCGCAAAAACTAAGGATTTCTTAGACTTAGACTTCTCGAATTCCAAATCGAACTCCTGCAGGATAACAATCCATTTGGAGTACTTGCCCCCTAGCAATTGTTTTGTCAAAATATAGATCATAGGGTTGCAATCCGAAATCACTGTAGTTTTACGGAGAAGAATGTAATGACGAAAACGCTGGACAGCCTGAACAGCTGCCAGGGCCAATTTTTCCACATGCGAATATTTTAGCTCAGTGGGATTTAACGTCCTACTAAGATAATATATCACATGTTCCGTTCCGAATTCATGTTCCTGAACTAAGACCATTCCAATGGTGGAGTGGGAGGCGGCGAGATACAAAAAGTAGTCCTGGTTGTAGTTGGGAGGATGCAGCAACGGTGCATGGGTCAACGCGTGCTTAAGTGCATCAAAAGATTTCTGAGCTATCTCATCCCAAGAAAATTGAGTGTTTTGTTTCAACAACCGGGTGAAACCCTTTGTAACCTCGGCGTAGTTAGGAATGAATCGACGTAAAAAGTTTGCTTTCCCTTGCAAACTTTGGAGTTGGCACAAACTCGAAGGAGGAGGCAATTTGATGATGGCTTCGACCTTCGAGGGATCGACGCGGATACCGGCTTTTGAAACGACAAATCCTAGCAATCGTCCCACTTCTATGCAGAAGACACATTTGTGTGGGTTCAACCAAATTTGATAATGCCGACACCTCATAAAAATAGCGCGTAAGTGGACAAGGTGATCAGCTCGATGTAAAGAATGAGCAGGCAAATCATCGAGATACGGTTGCACAATGTGCTTGATGTCGTGAAACGCGTAAGACATTGCACGTTGGAAAATGGCTCCGGCATTCTTAAGTCCGAAAGGTAATTTGCAGTAAGCAAATGTCCCCCAAGGACAAATGAAAGCCGTTTTTGGTTGATCGGCATGTAGAATATTGATTTGATTGTAACTGGAAAAACCGTCCATAAAGGAAAATATTTCACTGCCGGCACAATCATCAATTATTTGATCGATATAGGGTGTAGGATAGTTGTCTTTTGGACAAGCACGATTTATATCCCTATAGTCGATACAAATTCTTATTGTTCCTTGTTTCTTATTAACCGGAACAATATTCGATACCCAATCCGTTAACGGGATCGGATAAATGAAACCTGCTTTCAACAGCTTTTCGACTTCTGCTTTAATCACAGCTGCTTTCCTAGGGTGTATCTGACGCAGACGTTGCCGAACGGGTTTAGCGTCCGGGTAGGTCTTGATTTCATGAACAACAATGGAGGGATAACTTCCTGGCATTTCCTCATAGGACCAGGCAAACACGTCGCGGAATTCTTGAAATAGGACCTTGTATGTTTGAATTTCGTTATCTGTACACGAGGCACCTATATGAATGTTTTCAATAACTCCAGTTTTGACTGAAATGTCGATGGCAATAGTTTGGGAAATGTTTCCCAAATTCAACTCTGAATCAGGATGTTTCATGGGATTCTGAGCGTCCTTGACATATTCAGCTGTAAAAATTGATGAAAAATCGTTTTCAAAGTTATCAGCCCCAGGTAAAAACAAAGATCTATGATGAAGATCTTCCCATGGTAGATCGTCTACACTTAGGATTTCGCGAAGTTGTTCGTCAGATGACACAACTTCGGGAAAAGTTATCTGTTCTGAGGTTGATGTGAAAAGTGATTCCTCACGGACCACATTCATTTGGTCAAATTGGGTTGAACTGGAGTCGGAAAAAGACTGCACGGCCTCATAAGCAATTTCATATGGACTCAAAGGCATTGCATTACCGAAGGAGTCTATTTCAGATTCAGATGGGACAATCCAAGGATCATCGTAAATAATAGTGTCTGAAGTAATCATATGAATGGATGCGAATGAAGGGTATGCATTGATCGAAGGAAAGGGAAAAGTTCCCAGCAAACCGGAATCTTTAACCAATCCTACACCAACATCCCTGTAAGGGATAGTCGTTTTACCGACATGCTGGATACTCTATGAAGAGGCTGGGTCGGATGAAAAGTAAGCCAGCTGGTCTATCGTCACGATCTTACCATTATGTGGGAACTTTATAACTCTGAAGATCGATGACACAACCGCTGTCATAGCGTAAGACCAACTGCGACCCAAAAGAAGGTTGTAGTCTAGAGGGGCATCAACTACCTCCACATCCAGACTAACGGTTTTTCCTTCAACCCCTATAGGCAAATCCTGTAGAATGCCAAACGGATGGAACCCACGGCCATCAAAGGCCTTAAGAATCGTCGGGGATTGGTTCAGTGAAGGAGAACCAAGCGATCTCCAACACTGAATCGACATAATACACGTAGAAGCTCCTTCATCAATTACAGTCCGATGAATAGGCCTATTTTTGACTATCACTGGAATCTGGAAAGCCATTTGATGAGGGAGATGCGGTGTACTATTTTCTAGATCAAAGATTATCAGGTTCGGGTCCTGAATATCAACAACTCCTATAGCCGACAAGAGTAATTTTCGTTGTGCTGGGCATGATTGCAACACTTCCAAAGCCGACATTGCTGAGGGTGAAACAGCTAAATCCTCAACAATGTTATAATTCTGAGCTGCTCTCGCATGTGGATTGAAAGCAGACTTTCGAAGTATACCCTTGGCGGGCGGTTTAATTATCAAGTCCGGGTTAGGTTTCTCGATCTGTAGTGGATCGGAACCGGGAGCTGAGGTTGATGGATTAGAATGAGAAGATTCTGCTTCTTTGCCATCAACAGGATTCTTACTACCATAATCTTGTGATCGAGTCGCAATCCGTACATGAGACATCATCAATATGGGTTCTTCACTGGCACTCGAGGAAGAACCTATCATCTTACTCTCCTGCTTTGGAAATGGATCTTTCAAAACAGCAGGAGTTGGGGAACCTTTAACAATTTTCACAACCTTTGCCCGATGAGGGTAATCTCTTGTGAAATGATCTTCTTCACAAATTAAACAAGGATAGCGAGGTTTGCACTTTTCGTCGTTAGATTCCGACTTCTCTTTTTTCTCCTTTGGAGCCTTGTCTGCTTTGTCCTTCTTCTCGCCTTTCTTCTTACCACCGTTTTTTGATTTAGCCGTAGATGACTCTACAGCATGAATATCGGTAGTAATTTCAGGAGAAGATTCTCCTGTCGGGGAGTCCGGTAGGGTTATTATTGGAGAAGAATTATTTGAGGATTTCTTCTTATTTTTAGTATTCACCGTACCAATCATGCCATCAGCAGCATGAGACCCCGAAGGAGCAGCAACAATTTGATTCGACTTAGGAAGATTTGGGATCTTCTCGTGCAACGTACCCGACTGAGTATAAACTAAGTAAAGGTACTGGGCTTGAGCAATGACTTGCTCCTCAATAACCACTCTGGCCTTAGGTACATCTTCAGTAATCTTCGGTAATAATGATTTTACAAACCATTCAGCTAAGATTTGGTCCGGGATAAAAACTTTCACTAAACGTCTTCGACGTCTCCATTCATGAATATGATCGGAAATATAAGTGGAGGTCGACTGTTTTAATGAAGTTAATAGCTTCGTGCCGTTATCGTATCTGACCGGCAACTGAAAACGAGTTAGGAACGAGGTAGCTAACTGGCTAAAATTGTAAAAAGAGGCCCGTGGTAACTCAATGTACCACTTGGCCGCGAGACCAATGAGCGTACGCTGGAAAAGACGTAAGCGGATCGAATCATTCGTGATAGAATTTGAAGCACACCAGAGGTGGTAAGTCATCACGTGATTGGACGGATCCTCTCCAGACTTACCTTCGAACTTGGGTATATCACTGGGCAACTTATTTGGCATTGGCGGCCAGAACGGAAGATATTGAATTGGATCGTTCGTTAGGCGCGTCAAGTCTGGTAAATCCAAAGTTGCGATAAACGGTAATTGCCGGTTAGGATCTCTAAAACTCTGGGTCACAAGACCAGTCCCAGGAGGAGGATATCCAGGATAACTAGGAACAGGAATCGCATTAGGGATATTATATCCTCCTGGAAAACCAGGATTAATCGGACCGTACTGGGGTTGTTGAGGTTGTTGATAAGTGTACCCAGGATACGGTTGATACTGGTAAACCGGTTGTTGGACAGCAGGACCGAATTGGTACTGTCCCTAGTACTGTTGGTGGGTAAATTGAGGTTGAGTTGTTACAACAGTACTTAAACCAGGCTGCCCTACAGGCATCTGGACCGTGGTTTGAATCGTAGATCCGGACAACGGTAAAGATGTCTGAGGAGTGGTTGCAGAGACAGTAGAAACCGGAGCTGTCGATACTCCAGAAGTAAGTGCGGTAGATGTTACGGTAGTTGCAGCAGCCGTTTGAGATGGAGTACTAGGTGCAATTGGCGGCTGAGTAACTACTGAAGTTACAGAAGTTTGAACATTTGACTGGACAGGTTGCGGTTGTTGGGGTGGACCAGAAACTACGGGTTGTCCAGTTTGAGGTACCAACTGTATACTTGGCTGCAACACCTGTTGACCTTGTGATGGATCCCACACTATCATTCCGGGGTATTGACCCGTAACAGGTTGAGGATACTGAGATCCATAACCGGATTGAGGATAGGATTGATAACTGAAAGGCATAGTTCCCATACCTTGAACATATGACTGACCTTGAGGTGGTTGATAACTTTGACTCGAGTATTGACCTTGAGGTTGATAACCTTGGGGTAAATACTAATACTGGGGTTGACCTTGACCTTGAGGTTGATACCCTTGAGATTGATACCCTTGGGGTTGATACCCTTGAGGTAAATATTGATACTGAGGTTGACCCTGGGGTACATATTGAGGCTGGGGTTGACCCTGAGGCATGTATTGTACCATGGGTACATACTGACCTTGAAGCTGCCCCCCAGACACAATTTGTGTACCTTGAGGTTGCCCCCCAGGCGTTAATTGAGGCTGCCCCCCAGGCGGTAATTGACCACCTTGAGGTTGAGAAACGGGAACTGAACCTGACATCATGTAAATGTCCCCTACACCCAACGGTTTATTACCATTGTTTCCAGCTAATAACCCATGATCAATGGGTTGAGGAGATGCCCCCGCAAAGGTACCAGAAAGTGACTGATACCCGGTGGGAACAGAAGGACCGCCGTGCAAGAAAGATTCAGGAGATTGAGTAAACACGGACGACTGACCAGACATATTTACAGGAGTATAAATACCTCCAGGTGGAAAAGGAGTACGAGGTGGAGAAAAACCTACCCCTGAGTTGTCTAAATAATTGGTTAACGAAAGGTACTAAGTAGTACTTCTAGGAGGACTGTAAAAGATAGATTCACGCTCCTTGAGATCAATAGTAGGTTGATCTTCAAGGGTAGATATGCCTAATTCTTCCTCTGGAGCAAGTTCTTCAATAGCTATCAAACCAGTAGGAAGATTTTCGGTGATGACTCTTTCTACCCTAGGTGAATCTGGTACACTAGAAGTTGGAGTAACAGGTTCAGATATTTCAGGTTCTTCGCCTATATCACTAGTAGATGAAAAACTACCAGCAAGCTCAGAAACTTCAACTGCTTCAGGATTATAACCTGTCTCTAGACTTTGGTAATCTTGATGGACTACCAACGAAGACTCTCCTTCTTCTGGTGAACCTACTCTACTGCCGCTAGGAGGAGTTACAAGGACCTTTAAACCTTCGTAATGACTTGGGACCTCTTGAGGAGATTCACCCCGAAGTCTACGAGATCTTCTCAACAATTCGGCCACAGAAACAACCTCAGGAGACTTGCCCCGAAGTCTACGGGACTGTCTCGGTAATTCCGCCACAGTTAAAAACTTTTAACTACTGCACACGCAAACAAAGTAAAATCTCAAAACAAACCACCTAAAGTCTCTAAAGAACCAAACAAATTTGAATCATACGCCTAAAGAATCTAGGGCGTCAAACCAAACACAAACAATAGCCTTCCAGACTGAAAACGCTAGTTGGAGATGAAACCCAACATTGCCAGATTCAGTACAGAAGTGGCGGGTGGAACAGTTACCCCGGTAACCTGCTTAATGAATAGACCGGCACAAGTTCCTCCACTTTAACCGTCTCGAGTGAAGTGAACCCCCTGGAAAATCCAAGTGAGTCTAGCCGACGTCTGCTCCAGGTACAGTGGGATCTTCCCTCCACCGTCACCTCGGTAGAATCCTAAAGATAATGGTCACTAAGGTTACCAACCACAACAAATGCACCTGGGGGAACAGTCTACACTCCGACAGCACGCAAGGGCAGAGTATCAAGCTCAATCCCCTTGCCGGTTCCTTGACAATAATCCAAGGTTTACCGACAAGTGACCCCTGGCTCCTCGACAATGGTTAATCCGAGGTTTACCGTTTGTAATACATGCGTGTCTGGCGTCGTTCCCAACGAGGGAGGATTGATCCCCTCACTGGTTCGGACACGAGCTCGTGCTTCTCCTTTAAGAGGAGCTTTCCCAGAGTACAAATGAGACAATTGGATTTATTCTATCACAAGATAAGCTACTTGTTTGGTTTTGTTGTCTTGGAGAGTTAATTACTCTCCTACTCCAAGACACTAGCCTGATCTAAATTGGTATTTCAGAGCCCTAGTAAATAAAAGTTACTACGTTGATTTTACTTTAAGCGTTAATTTTATGGTTTTTCTTAAAGACAAAAGGTGATGGAGATGAAACTGGTGGTGTGTAGACTCGACTCGCAACCACTACAAAGATGCACCTAAGATGATTTACACTACTTTTCCTTTTCAATGAATCTCCTAACTAAGAGAGTTGGAAAAATGCAAATTTTATAGAGAACAACTTTCTTAGTAAAAACAATCAAAGAAACAATTCTCTTTATCTTTTCAAAACACACAACTCATGACCACTGATTACTCTACGAAATTTCCTTTTTCTCCCAAAAGTCTACAAATGCTACCAAAGCAAACTTTTTCCAAAAGAATTTTTGTATTTTTTTCTATGTTAATAAAGCATATAAAACTATTTTATCAAATCAAATTTAACAAATCTAATACAATCAAATCAAATTCATTCAAAAGCAAATCAAAAGCAAATTTACCTAAAAGTAAAAATAATGAGGACAAAAGCCTACAAGGATGATTCCCGGATTTTTTACTTAGTCAAAATGCAACTAAGGATCAGTTCATGCAGAATCATAAACTAACCAAAAACAAAATCGAAATCTTTTTGTTCTTTTTTCTCAAGAATGGAATTCAAGGCTTTAACAAACAAACTTTTCGAGATTCGCAAAGAGAAGACACAAAGGTAGGTCTCTCACTAGGGTGACTTCTATGACAGGCCCGACTCCTAAGAGGACTGATCAAAACTAGGGAGATCCAAAGTTTGACAACCCTTAACGCCAAAGTCACTACAGGACCAGTTAAAAATCAAACCCTAAGGCAAAATCCCTATGAATTCCACCAAAACCCTCGACACTAATGGGAGAAGTTCAGGTGAAGATCTTTGACAGTAAACTGATGGATCTGGGCAGTAAAAACAAATTGAAAACAAAATCTAAAGAGCAAAAAGCAAAAAATTGAAATTTTCTCAAAATCGACAGGGGTACGCAGGTCATCTGTTTACACAGGCGCGGGTACGCACTGTGCACAAAAGACACAGTGCGTACAAGTACGCACTGTGTTAAACCCAGAGACTGCGTACTGCTGGCAAAGCTAAGAAAAATAAAAAACTAAATTGACTCTAAGCTAACCCACCCAAATACACAGCTAGACAACCAAAAATCAGAAAATAAGCAATTTTTCTCAGACCAAAATATCAAGTCAAAAAGAACTCAAACACATTCATGGAGTCCCCAGTATGGTCGCCATTTTGTCACGCGGAAAGAGTCGTTAGTGCGGACACAACCGACCTTCCTAGAAAGCCTAAGACTCTCTAATGACAAACAAGACAAATAAGAGCAATCCTTCCCTAAATATGCTTTTACAATATGAGAAATCAAGTGTTTAGATCCTACCTGTAATCCAACGATGTTGTAGTAGTCCAGCTTCGTTGATCCGGATGAGCTCCTCCTTCCCTTCGAAACCTGCATTCACCAACAATCAAACGATTAAATAGCACCTGAATATCACATAAAATAAAACATATTTAACATATAGACCAAGGAGTATATGAAACAACTCATTAATAACAAATTGTTGAGAAGAATGGACTAAATTGTATTAAAAGGTAACAAAAGGAACCATTACAACCTGAGCCTTGGTGTTGTGCAAGCTCCTCCCAGGGTCCACAAGAGTTCTCCCTTACTCTGATCAGCTCACCCACCCCCCAATGGAAACAAGTAAAGATGGTAATCTCTCCTCACAAGCTTCTACAAGGAAGTCCTAATTCCAGCAGCATCTACCCTTAGGAATGTTCAGCTTTCAACCTCCCCTCCCTTTGGCCCAATGCCTGTATTTATAGTGCTCTAGAGGAAGTTATTCAGGTCCACCATCAATGGGATAAGCCCCTCTTTGGTAGGGATAGCTCCCCTATTGATGGGATAAGTTCCTCTTTGGTAGGGATACATGAACCATCTGGAGGCGCTTCATACACGTCAAACATGCTTCTAGAAGACTCTAGAAATGACCACAAGTAACTTTTTTAGAGTGAAACTTGCGCCTTTTGACCTTTACAGGAGTACGCACCCATCCCTTTACATACAGAGAGTACAAGTACGCAGGTATTGTGAACTTGGGTTGCGTACCCGCAGGTGAGGCTAAGAGAAACTGCGTACCAGAGATAATTGACTTTTAAATGACTTTTCTCTCTTTCTTGAAGTTTGACATGGAAAGCAGAGGCATGAGACTTGCCAAGGAGGATAGTATGACAGTGGATGGAGCCATACTAACTGCAAATAGTCATGGTGACATTTTTTAGTGTAACAAGTGGGGAATAGTGTCTCTCCATGTTCATTTCCAATCTACCCATAGTATATTGTTCCTTATAAGGACTTGTGGCATTTTTGTACTTATGGATTATCCTACACATTCAAACTTTATTGTGAATTTTGGTATTACAAAATTCAATGCACAATTATTCAAATGTACATGCTAAGGTGGCATCAATTCAATTAGATAATCAAAAAATAAATAACTTCTGGACTTATTCCAAAATGGAAAGGGACAAGTTGACAAACTTGGAACTATTTGGAATGAGATGGAATTTGAATAATTGACCATCCGAAATCAAAATTTTCACCCTTGCATTTTAACCAAACCATAATCAATATGTGTTTATATTCTTAAAAGGATGTTTTGGAGGCATGAAAATTTTTAAATAGATGGTGTGAGATTTAAGCATCATTTGTATAATTTCAAATGGTACCTTTTACATTAATGTGGTTTTCATATTTCAAATGTTAATATACATTTGCACCTTGATTAAACAATTATATTGTCTACGTTTAATTTAGACATTTGTTGAAATTATTCACTTCAAGAAAATAATAAGAGGGATAGTACTGCAATAAAGAGAACAATGTTCCATCTCATGAGGGAATGGTAATTATTATGTATCCTATGGAGAATCATAATTTATGATTCTCTATATTCGTAAAAGAAACTTTGGGATGTAGGTGATGTTCTAACTTCAATTAGAGATTTGAAGGTATTTTAAAGTAATCAGTGCATCTAATTCATTTTTATAACATATGTACAATTGTATATTCTAAACATATTGGTGCACCAAATTATGATACACATTGACAATAAAACTCCACAAAACCTCGATAAAGGAAAACCTCTGTAAAGTTTTAATTGTGGAGGTGTTCACTTTTTCTTCTCATTATAAAGTACTTTGGTGGTGCATTTAAGTCAACATAACATATCGATGCCCTTAGATATAAAGGGTTGATCGAGATTTATGCTGGAACAAAATGAAATACAAATATAAATAGAAACATAGAGCTACAATGAAAGAAAAACTTTAATTCATTAATAACAAAGTACTGAAAACAGTTACATGCAGAATGGAAATAAACTAGTTCGGGCAATGGTAGCTTATCTGTAAGAAGAGATGTGGTGGATACATGCCTTCTGAACTATTTTACAGTGAGTTACAGTGGCCTTTTTATCATTAATAGATAATGGGAAGCCATAAACATCCAAAAACGTAACCCTATGAGATGAAGCACCAAAAGATCGTGGGCCCCATTGGGGTTAGTTGGAATGTCAACTTCCTGGGGTCATACCTTTGGCATATGATCTCCATTTGACTATCATAATACCTCATTTTGCATATATCCAAGAGGAGGAATAAAAAGACAAGTAAACTAATCTTTCACTTTTATGGTCTCTTTGTTTTCCCCAACAACATCTTTTAGGCCCTTAAAATGGCTTCGAAAGTTTAGGACTTGAAAACCTTCCAAAAATAGTAAGTTGTGCTACAATTAAGGAAACTAAAAGAAATAATAGTGTGGGTCGAAGTGGAATAGGTGGGTGACCACCAATATCCACCTGGAGTAGTCCTTCCCCCTTAGGAAGCAATGGTCCCCATTGCATTGAGTGCCTCCATGGGATGGGGAAACTTCTGCTGAACTTAGTCCCTAGTGAGCCACTTGCATTGGTGCAGGAGTTGGCCAAATTTTTCAACTCGATATAGTTGGATCTTCTATTGGCGAGTGGTATTGATATTTGTGTCCATAATCCGATCACTTGTGGCATGTTCCATGTATTTTTGGTTGAGCTCTGTTGAAGTTAGCTATTCTGCAATGTCTGATCTGTCCAACAATGGTGGAAAATATGGCTGAAGGTGGTCCACATTGAAAATTAGGTGCAGGCCAAGGAATGAAGGAATGTTGAGCTAGAAAGCGATCAACCACAACCTTGGTTATGGTGCAAGGCCTGTATTAGAGTGGTTAGATCTGATATATTTTCCAACATCCCGTCGAAGTTTTGGCCAATAAAATTACTTTTGTAATACAACCATAGTTTTCTCCACACCAAAGTGTCCTATGATCGACTGTAGTGTGCCTCCCAAATAATCTTGGCACACTCAGTTATGGGTCAAACACCAAAACCATGCCATCGAAGTCCATTTGCTAGGCTGCACATTGTCAACATCACAGTTGGACCACAAGCATTACAGGGTATCTCTATCCTCAAATATTCATTCATCATGGTTATGGGTCAACCACAAAAAACCCTTCCCACCAAATTGCATTTCCTAGGTGACACATTGTCAGCATCACAGTTGGCCCACAAGAATTATAGGGTATCTCTATCCCCGAATCTTCATTCATCATGGTTAAGGGTCATCCACAAACCCACTGTTATGGTTCAACAACACAAAACCATTGCCTTCAACAATACTTGGTTTTGGGTTATTCACAAACCCACAATTATGCTCCCATTCAACAAAGGTTTCCCTGAAGGAACTTTACGCAATGGGGACCATTGTTTCTTAAGGGGGGAGAATTGATCCAGGTGGAAACTAATTACTACAGTTAATATATATATATATATATATATATATATATATATATATATATATATATTTTTTTTTTTTTTTATCAATTGTTGTTAAAAACATGGATAATGCGATAATAAACGAAATAAATCATAATATTAAAGTGAGAATCTAATCACACGATGATTTCAATTTTACCATCATAATTATGATACTCACCCATGGATTTTGTAAACCATGGTATTTACCCATGGTATCATATTTAGTATATTTACCCATGGTGTCATAATTTATTGTATTTTCCCATGGTATTCATCCATGGATTTTGTAAACCATGGTATTTACCCATGGTATTTGAAATGTAATAGGAGGCATGAATCTTGGTGAAAGATACCCATAAAAAGTATAAATACAGAACTTCACCATGGAGTAAATCATGTTTTTTCTCATAATGTAGTCTCATGGGATATTATCAATTCAATAAATATTTGATTTCATTTTTATTTCTTTTCTGAAATACCTCGCTTGTGCACATGTGCCATATTATGAGTTATATTTATACTCTCGATATTTCTTTTACACATTGTGTCTTATTTATCTCACGGATTATGACATTCCTTTGTCGCTCATGAAGTTGTATTTCTTAAACAACTTGGATAATGTAAACATTAATGTATTAGATTGGATGAGAACTTTTTAGTTAAGCACACTCAGGCTAGAGTAGTACTGGGATGGGTGAATTGTTGGGAAATTTTTAGTTCTTATTATTTTGTCACTTTCCTTGGTCTCATTCCTCTAATGATCCGGATCAAGGGTGCAGTGTAAGCCAAATTATAAAAAAATTTACATTTTATTATTAATGCATGAAAATATCAAACAAAGAATGAGTGAGAATTTCATTTTGTAAAAGTGAATTTATGAAAGAAAGTTCATATTCCATTTTATTTGCCCAAAAGGAAAGGTTTATGCAAGAGAGATTTACTAGGAAAGACTTTTGAGAGTGTATATTCTTTAGAAAAAAAAAATATGTAAAGGGTCATAATAAGTCATGTTATCACAAAATCATGCCCCTGATAGGCTGCTGATCAGGAAGACCTTATGTAACTCTTTCAAACCAACTTTTGGCTGAGGCTTAGCCTCCTCAACCTAAGAGGGCTCTCTCAAAGGTTAATGATTTTGATAAAGATTAGATGGCTAACTCTATGAAACAAGTGAAAAATATGAATGGTTGAACATGATCAGTAAACATCCATTGGGCTTATGGAGTCAACAACACCTCAATATAACAATGAGCTCAACCTTACATGGAAGTCAGGGCATTCAGCATTTAAACATTCAGAACATAAATTCATATGGGACCACACAGTTCATAAATGTATACAGGAAGTTAGAGCACATTCAGTGAATTCTGAGTGATTATACATCCATACCACTGTAAGAATTAAGAAAAAGACAACATCACATATTCTGAACATAAAAAATCCTTCATGAATCTTGAGAAGTAAAGTCAAGCATGCATTACTGAAAATGAGTCTTACATAGGCCAAATACAAGCTTTTCCATAAAATTTCCAACCCTGATTACATTAGATCTTCTTCTATATATAGAGCTCTTTACATAACTGAGATTCCTCCTCCAGCATGAGGGAAATTCGAATTCATCATACTATGACACCTATTGATACATAAAACTAATTATTAAATGCAAATGACACCTAACTAGCAGTCCTAGAGACCTAATACAACTAGGAGTGTAACTCCTTATCATGATTCAACAACCTTATCTAAGCATTTAAAGCATTATTTGACAACTTGCAACCTCAAGAAGTCGATTTTGATGAATCCTCCCACGTGGTCACCCAACTGCTGATGACAAACCCTAGAAATTAGGGAACACGTTTCCCTGTTTTTAGGTTTAGATCCTTGAAAATTGGCACGTGGGACAGAGCCTTTATCTCTTCATCCATGACACATTTTACGAAACTGAAGGAGGTTTTTGTAGCCCATGTTGTCCAAAACAAAAACCTCTCCTGGTTTTTAAAACATTTCTCCAGCTATCTAGAAACTATCCTTGAAAAACACGTGGCAAACAGGAAAAATCCGTTTTCTGAAAGTAGGGTCTCAATGAAAGCTTAGTATCTCCCAACTGAAAACACTTATGAAGAAATTGAGATAGGTTATTGTAGTAGGAGAGTTGATGAAGATAAAACTCCTTCCGAATTCCAAAATACCCTTTCATGTGACCAGAAACTGATTTTGAAAAAACAGGTGTAAAACAGAGAAATATGCCTGTGGAAAACTTGCACCTACAGCAGTTTCGTAGCGCAAGTTTGATCATAAATTACTCCCACCTCAGATTGTATTTGAAGAAAATTAAAGAGGTTTTTGTATTTTGGTATGTTAGGAATAAAAGCCTCTTTCAGTTTTCAAAATTAAGTTTTCAGCTGCTCAGAACCCCTTCTGGAAATTTACTAGTAAACGCAGAAAGCAGAGTTTTTTCTGCTGAAACAGGCTGCTACAGGGGTTTCGTAGCGCGCTACGAAAACTCCTAGTTCAGTGATTTCGTAGCTACTTTCAAAATTTCTCCAAAAATATGTGAGATATGACTTATAAACACCTGGTAAGACTTCTAAAACATGGAATGAGGCTGTCAAACATTATTTGGAAAAGAGATATGATCTTAAAAGACTTCTAACCTTATGACCTAACCCTTAAAGCATGAAATAACCTAGAGACCCTTTAACACCATGACTTGACCATGACTGATACAATAATTGAGAAACCATGTAAGTTGTCCAAATTTTTTTAAGGAAGTTTTACAGTGATAACAGTGGCTCCACTAGGGATAGTGTGCCCTTGTGGTACATTAAGAACCTGTAGCTCCAGTGCCGCTATCCATCCTCTAGAAGAAAACTTTGAACTTCTGCCCAATCTGCTCCTCAAGCCTTGAATAATTTTTTGTAAGAAGAATTCAAACTGCACCTACTGAAATAGATGCTCAGTCAACCTACCCTGAGCTTATTTGCATTTTCCTACCTACCTACTAGCTCCAATTTCCACTTTAGGTCAAGCAACATGATATTTCCAATAAAGCCAATCAATTGTTCTTTCTGATATTGGAGGCTCTTGACTGCATTCAACCTCAAAATAACCATGATAGTGAGATGACCAAATCAACTTATAATGTACCTGATCTTCATAATGCAAATGAAAATGAAATACTGGTGTGCAAAGCTTTGTCATGTATTCACTTATAGGGTCAAAGAAGACATGATTATTTTGATGACCATCATAACACTCTAAATCCTCAGACAACTGATTCTCAACCACACAAGACCCCTTTGATGTGCTATCCAACTGCCTTTCTGCATGATGCCCACAAACAATGTAATTTTCTTCATTATAAAGATCATTCTTTGATGCAAGCTGCTGCAAGGAATTACAAAAATGAACAACCTTTTCCTCTGCCTGAGGGTTATAAAAGCTATCTTCCGGTACTTATTCTTGGTGTTTGCAATCAATTTCATACTCATTGTGATCAAAATCTTGGCAAGTTTGCTGCATCTTCTCATTTATATCAAAGGATGTAACATGGTTTTAATAAGTAAACCCCTGCTGATCTTCACGCTGCGTTTCATGAGATGTTATACTTTCTTCTTGGTGTTAAAATGCATTGTTATGAAGAGCCTCTAAAATTTCTTCATCCATAAATTCATCATCATCATAACAATCCTCCAAGTACTGAATAAGACTTAAAGAATACCTACAACAATCTTTAAGCAGCAATAAGGAAGGATAACATTCTTTATACATCTCATAGAATTCATCATGAAAACTAGCAAGCGAATATATTGAACCATTTTCCAAAATTTTATACCAAGACCATGCTTTTCCTTCTAAAGTGGTCATAAACATCTTCATGAGACAATCTTCAGGGAAATGAACCTTAAGACTGCGCACATGCATATGAAACCTAACCAAATGAAGAGCAGCATCGTCTTTCTTTTCATCTTTGAATATTGGAAGATCCTCTAACCAATCAACCTTTGGCATAGGATTTGGAAAACCAGGGATATGAGACCGATTCATAGGAGCATACCTGGCATTCATTCTTGCAGTGGAATTCATCTTGTAACTTCATCAATCTACTGATCTTCTAGCAGTGGAGTCACCTTCCAATTTATTATTTGATGTGTGGAGTCGCCAAGGTAGTTTTGCAGCCTCAAAAAGATGTCTGAGCTCCTGCTACCTTCAGAAGTTCAGCCTCTAAATTTCGGGAATGAATAGACTTCAGGCTCCCGGCAGACGCACCAAAATGTTATCAAGAAATCATGCCCCTGATAGGCTGCTAATCAGGAAGACCTTATGTAACTCTTTCAAACCAATTTTTGGCTGAGGCTTAGCCTCCTCAACCTGAGAGGGCTCTCTCAAAGGTTAATGATTTTGATAAAGATTAGATGGCTAACTCTATGAAACAAGTGAAAAATATGAATGGTTGAACATGATCAGTAAACATCCATTGGGCTTATGGAGTCAACAACACCTCAATATAACAATGAACTCAACCTTACATGGAATTCAGGGCATTCATCATTTAAACATTCAGAACATAAACTCATATGGGACCACACAGTTCATAAATGTATACAGGAAGTCAGAGCACATTCAGTGAATTCTGAGTGATTATACATCCATACCACTGTAAGAATTAAGAAAAGGACAACATCACATATTCTGAACATAAAAAATCCTTCATGAATCCTGAGAAGTAAAGTCAAGCATGCATTACTGAAAATGAGTCTTACATAGGCCAAATACAAGCTTTTCCATAAAATTTCCAACCCTGATTACATTAGATATTATTCTATATATAGAGCTCTTTACATAACTGAGATTCCTCCTCTAGCATGAGGGAAATTCGAATTCATCCTACTATGACACCTATTGATACATAAAACTAATTATTAAATGCAAATGACACCTAACTAGCAGTCCTAGAGACCTAATACAACTAGGAGTGTAACTCCTTATCATGATTCAAAAACCTTATCTAAGCATTTAAAGAATTATTTGACAACTTTCAACCTCAAGAAGTCGAATTTTATGAAGCCTCCCACGTGGTCACCCAACTGCTGATGACAAACCCTAGAAATTAGGGAACATGTTTCCCTGTTTTTAGGTTTAGATCCTTGAAAATTGGCACGTGGGACAGAGCCTTTATCTCTTCATCCATGACACATTTTATGAAACGGAAGGAGGTTTTTGTAGCCCATTTTGTCCGGAGAAAAAACCTCTCCTGGTTTTTAAAAAAATTTCTCCAGCTGTCTAGAAACTGTCCTTGAAAAACACGTGGCAAACAGGAAAAATCTGTTTTCTGAAAGTAGGGTCTCAATGAAAGCTTAGTATCTCCCAACTGAAAACACTTATGAAGAAATTGAGATAGGTTATTGTAGTAGGAGAGTTTATGAAGATAAACCTCCTTCAGAATTCCAAAATACCCTTTCATGTGACCATAAACTGATTTTGAAAAAATAGGTGTAAAACAAAGAAATATGCCTGTGGAAAACTTGCACCTACAACAGTTTCGTAGCGCAAGTTTGATCATAAATTCCTCCCACCTCAGAATGGATTTGAAGAAAATGAAAGAGGTTTTTGTAGTTTGGTATGTTAGGAATAAAAGCCTCTTTCAGTTTTCAAAATTAAGTTTTCAGCTGCTCAGAACCCCTTCTGGAAATTTACTAGTAAACGCAGAAAGCAGAGTTTTTTCTGCTGAAACAGGCTGCTACAGGGGTTTCGTAGCGCGCTACGAAAACTCCTAGTTCAGTGATTTCGTAGCTACTTTCAAAATTTCTCCAAAAATATGTGAGATATGACTTATAAACACCTGGTAAGACTTCTAAAACATGGAATGAGGCTGTCAAACATTATTTGGAAAAGAGATATGATCTTAAAAGACTTCTAACCTTATGACCTAACCCTTAAAGCATGAAATGACCTAGAGACCCTTTAACACCATGACTTGACCATGACTGATACAAGAATTGAGAAACCATGTAAGTTGTCCAAATTTTTTTAAGGAAGTTTTACAGTGATAACAAGTCACATAAAAATTTGCAAAGAAAAAAATTTGAGTATTTAAATTCATTATGTTCATCTCAAATTTTCGCTTAGTTGATTTTAAAAAAATAATAATTTTTTTGTTATTCCTATTATATTTATAGTCCTATTGATAGGCCGGAATGTTCTACCAACAACAAAAGTGTGAGGCTCCCTCCTAAGGTCCTCTAACTAAAAACTAAATTTCTCTGATTTTAAACACAATAAAATGGGAAATAACTTATTTATATCTAAACATTTATTTGATGATAATATACAATTAAAATTTATTTACCAGAAATTAAATAAGTAAGAATTCCCTTGTAACTATTTACATAAGTAATAAATAAATAGAGGAATACCTATTCCAATCGCTTAGTTGAGATTCTCCTAAGCACCTGACTCTGTTGGGATGCTCCTCTTGACTACCCGACTGTATTTGCCTCCCATCCAACTAGGAAGTATTTCCTAGACTAGGGAACCTCCACAGGTTCCCTAGCCCTACGAGCCCAAGTCCAACCAGATGTAGTGTGTCCAAGTTTAACAATCACTCTCCAGATCCAAGTTTGTATTCCCTCCTTTATCTCTCCATTCTCTCCCTTCTCATTCTCCACATTCCTCCCCCAAACACAATCCTCCAAAACAAAATCAAGACCAAGGATCTCTCCCCTTTTCCTCTCATCATCCTTCCCCTTTTATGCCTCTTCCTCCCATCCACCTTGACCAGCTATCATTAATGTCATGACTACTCCCTCATCCTTTCATTTAGTATCCTTGAATTTTCTTACTATATATTGTTCAAGTAGATTTGAGAAGACATTTTGGGGATAACATATGAATATTTAATTTGGAAATTAATTGGAGAAGACCATATCTTCTCCCAAGTAGATTTTGAGAAGACATCTTGGGATATGGATATTTAATTTGGAATAAATGGAAGGAGAACATATCCTGTTATCTCTCAAAATTCTGTTTCCAAAAATTGCTCAGATTAAGCTTAAAGGCAAAGTGTTTTCACAGCGCATGAATACGTTAGCAGTTTCGCAGCGCCATCTGTTTTAGTGATTTCGTAGCGAAAACACTGACCTTGCACTGGTTGCGCTACGAAATGGGGAAACGACACATATTTAAGGTGGTCTGATGGCTGTGAAAGCATTTTTCAAAAAACAACCTGATGTGCTTTGTATCTTAGGCTAGTGCAAAGACCTAAGAAATTTTGTTGATGTCTAATAAGGCAGTAAAGAGTTTGCAGTGGTTGACAGAATATTTCATTGTGATTGATTGGTTTTAGAGCTAAATGTGTAGCTCTGGTTGAATGTACATGGCTGCTATTTTCCAGCCACTTGGTAAATATCCCGTTGCCTCTTTAGCAGAAGATTTGTCAGGTTTATGCACAATCAAAGAATGGAGAGACAGAGTGCAGGCACTTATGCAATATGCGGAAAAAGTTGTATAAAAAGATTGTGCACTTGAAACATAATCATCTCTATTAAACACCTCTGTGATAGCACCTTTAATTCTATCATTAGGGCGGTGCTGACGTTACACCAATGCAGAAGCGTGTCAGATATGGGAGCTTTTCTAAAAACAGCTGTTAGTCCGATATGCCAATGCAATATCTAAAGGTAACATTAGAGGATGGCCGTCATTATGAAGATAATCTTTGGGTTAGTGCGCAAGAAACTTTCTGGATCAAAAGAAGCTACATACAAGGATGGTCCGGGTAGTGGAAAGCCAACACTCTATGTAAAGTCACCCATACAAATTCGGGAAACAGCTAATGTTGGAATAAATCTTACAGGTGTAACAGAGATAGATGTCACCGCTTAAGAAGAAATGGATTCTGTTTTAGCTCAAGGGTCGTTGTGTCGAGCTACTGGAAGCACTAACATGAATAATCAATCCAGTCGTTCTCATGCTATCTTTACAATCAACATGGTGAATAAGAGGAAATGGGATGCGGCATTAAGTGGTGATCCAGGTACTGCAGAAGATCGGTGTGAAGATTTTCTATATGCAAAGCTTCACTTAGTGGATCTTGCAGGTTCTGAACGAGCCAAGAGGACAGGTGCGGATGGTCTCCGTTTCAAAGAAGGTGTTCACATTAACAAGGGTTTATTGGCACTTGGAAATGTCATAAGTGCATTGGGAGATGAGGAAAAGCGCAAAGAAGGTGGTCATGGATTGGCGATCTTGCTTACAATTTACATTTTGCATTTGGGAGCGCATTTGTCACGCTCAGAACAAATGCTACCTCACACATCTCATGGTTAATTAAAATAGCATTGGTATTCTGTTGTTCTTTGCGCATTTGTCATTCTTGAGCGCATTTTGTTTTTGGGAGCGCATAAGCAAGGGCCTGCAACTTTAGTCTTCGGAACCAACAGAACCGTATTTGTCATCTCAAAATTGTGTACAATAATAATGGATATTTGTTACAGTCAATATGTTCAGTTGATGCAGAGTGTGATAAAGTATTGATTGTATTTTTATTCTGAACCGTGGGTATCAGAGAAAACGCAGAACTAGGTATCAGAGGTAGCCAATCTAAGGAGCAAATGGTTTGGGAATTCTCAGAAACTTGTGACTGCTGTGTTCATACTTGCGCAAAAGCTATAACTGGCTATCATATTTCTTGATGAGGTCGATAGTTTTTGGGACAACGTTTATTTAATTTGCAACAATAGAAGCAGCTGAAGCCTGAAGCTGCTATATCTGCAGCTGAAATAAAACATGGTTTGGCAGATTCCGGGATAATAATGAAAGGCAGACCATTGATAGTCTTTAGGGCCACGGACAAAACAACAGCTAATCAGAAGGCAAAAGAAAATACAGAAAAGCAGGATCATGACCAGCGCAACCTATATCTTACAAAGGAAGGTCTTATTTTAGAAGGCACAGCTGCTGCTGTAGGAGTTTCAAGGGAAGATATATCCAAGCGCCAACTATTGGCACAGAAAAAGGCTATAAAACTTAGAAGTCCGAATTTTCATGTTTCAAAAACGAGGTTAGCTATGTACAATGTGCCAAAGTCCATGACTGAAAAGGAACTAACAACATCCAGGCTCTATTTATCAACACGTACCTTATCCAGAGAGCCAATTTTGGCCTTTTCTTTCAGAGGTTCCTCCAACAGAGGCAATTATGTCAGTGTTAGAAGATTTGGGAATACATGGATCCTATGTCAATAGCATTCATTTTGGAAACAACAATTTCTTTGGTAACAGACCTGGTTTTAATTCTTATTTAATGCCCCCGAATGGTTTTTATGTCAGAGGCTTTATGCCTACTGCTTTAAACAACTCTGTTCTGGTGGATGCTGCCATTCATTAGGATAGTATGAGACCAGCTATGGCGCAATGGATGGATCCAAGAAATATAGGGGACCCTCAGCATTGGAGCTCGTGTTCTGTTGTTAAGAACATTGGCTGATCAACTTTTCAAGATAATGCCAGAAAACCAATTTTGATTATACATCCAGGAGAGATGGACATTGACACCGCAAATGACTTTGTGATACAGATCATTCCAACAGTATTAGCTGGAGTATTTGACATTTCGAAGATGGCCTCTGGTTGCAATAATGTTAATACAGTGTTATTGGTTCAGTCAACTTCTCAGGTTGCAGAAATCCGATTTGAGGTTGCACCACAGCATCAAAACAATAAAAGAGCTCATAGTGACTCAAATCATAGTCAAAGTAACAAGAGAAACTACAGGTCAATTTGTTTTCTTTCTATTGAAAGTTGCAGCTTTAGAGGTGGTATGAAGGACTTCTGAAGCAAAATTTCCAGTAGTATGGAGGGGTAGACAAGGACTTGGGTTGCTTAAATGCCCACCTTTTAGCCGGTTGCAGAGGTGGACTCCATTCAGACTTCTTGCTAAGAGCACACAGGAATTCTCAAGGCCAGTGTTGTTTTTTTCAATTGCTACCACATTTCTGGGTCAGTCCAAGGATTGTGACTTGTCTGCAGATTCTCAAGCAAATCATTTACCAACTACAGATTCATTTGCTACGGAACAAATAGAGGTTGTTAACAGCAGTTTCGTAGCACGCTACGAAACTGCTGTAGATGACTGTTTATGAGAAAAAATGAAATTGATGCTGAGGTCAGCAAATCTTGAAGAGGATGACTCGAGGCCAGTAAGGAGACTATTCAAAACTATCCTAGCTGTTCAGAAGATGACAGATGTGCATTGCAAAAAGGTGAAATGTTTTGTTTCCAGCTAAAGTCTCGTTAAAGGTACTTTATGACCGAATTATTAGGGTTACCGAAATTTTGAGTGGTACACCTGTTCAGTTCGCAAAGTGTCCAGATCATAATGCATATTGAATTATGCATGGTTATTAGAAGAATTAAATGGCTTGGAGCATAGTCTTTTAATGCATGAAGACTAATGGGAGGCAGAGACCGTGAAAACAGAGCACCTCCCTTGGTTAATTAATGAAGCCATCTACGTGACTGGAATCCGAGGCCAGCTCATTCAGTGTGTTCTCCTTCAAGATACCTCAACCGAAACAGAAAGAGGACATGTGGCAGCATTCACAAAAGCATCATGCATACGAGGAGATAGAGTTAGAATGTCAATGTGATTAGGACTCTATGTATTTACAGCGCAATACCTTTTGTATTTATTAAGTTTGTTTAGAAATAGATAAGGTTAATTAATGGTAGATCATCGAGCTCTCCCCTCATGCTTGTTGAGGAGACTCAAGGTAGTTTGAGTTTTGGTTTTCCTATATATAGGAGAAACTCTGATGTAAAGAGGGTTGGAGATTTTATACAAAAATAGAGTTTATTTGGGCCAATGTAAAGACTTATTACAGTAATAGTAAAACAGTGGTTGTTTCTTCTCAAGATTCTCAATGGATTATATTGTTCAAATGAGATAGTGTTTTATTTTCTTAATGTTCTTTTACAGCCTTGTTATAGCACAATCACTCAGAATTCATATCTTATGCTCTGACTTCCTGTGTGTTTGGCAAGCTGTGGTTTTTGTGAAGTATGTTTGAACATTTAATGCAAAGAGCCTTGACTTCCATGAAATGACTGTGCTTTTGTTTACTAAAGGTGTGAGACTCCATAGCCCAATGAAGACTAATTTGATATGTGTCCAACCAGCTTTGTTTTTATAAATTTGTAAAGAGTTAGCCATCTGTTGTTGTGATTGATTTTTATCAAAAGTCTGTGAGAGAGCCCTCTCTGATCAAGGAGGCTAATCCTTGGTCTAAAGTCTGGTTGAAAGAGTTACATGAAATCTTGCTTGGCTGCAGCCCTTAGTACTGATTTTGTGATAACATATCCTATCCAAAATTAAAATTGAGAAGACAAGTTGGGAATTGAATAATAACAATAATAAAATTTATATTAGAAAATAAAAATTACAGTTTCACAAATGTAGGTATATACCAATATTTCTTGATAATTATAAGTCAACATTTTCAGGTAATTTAAACACTAATAAAATTTTCATGATAAGATTAAGTGGGGCATTACATACACCCCTTCTTCAGAAAACTTTTTCCTGAAGTTAGAGTGAAAAAGATACAAGGAGTTCGAAAGCAGTTTGACAAGAAGGGATAACAAAATAGAGAGAGAGTTATAGTAGTAAAATTTAATAAGTCAGGGAATGATACCACTTCTCATCAAGATTCTCCAACTAATATATATCATCCTATCCTTTCTAACCTACTTCCATTCCCACCCTATCTATCCTCTGTTGTTATATACTATGGCATCGACTATACTGATCTAACCACTGATAAAACCGATATGGTGGAAGCGTCGACTATATCAACCTAACTTCCCCAGCAGATAACTAGTAATCATCATCACATGTCTAGGGGAGCGTGTCCATCACTTCCCTCCCATGATTCCAGGTTTGGAGGTTACACGGTGGGAAATACCTCCACCCCTCCTTACAACTAGGGTCAACACCCTAATATGGACCACGCTACGATGCTAGTTAGATACTTGTCATCGAATAATCTAGTCAGGTAGTCTTGCCACCTACCAACATTTTACACATGTCATAAGAGTGCATATCAAGTAGATTCCAAATGTAATAGGACAATGTACATCATACCATTCCTCATTGGATGTCTCGACCTTCCCCAATGGAAGAGTATATCTTGGTTATCATTTAGTTCTTTACAATCTGCAGGTTAGTTCTCATTCATGCATATATATATAACAACAAAATAGATATAGATACGTGATCTTAAACATCATATTATTAAGTTTAGTATCCACATGTCCATTTTGTAGTTCATATTGGAAATAAATCTTACATTAGATAAATCATAATTTCACTAAGCCATTCATTACATAAATCATATCCAATTAATCCATACATTAGGTCATTCATCAAACATTTCAATCATCAATACCTAATCCAGCTAATGATTTATATAAGTAGTTTCACCTGTCCAACTAAATGCATCAATATTACATGGAACTACAAATAGAGTCTTAACATAGGTAGCTATCTAAGTCACAATGGACATCATAAATGGTCAAAAGTGAGGGGCAATTGCGACATATAGTCTTTGCATCCTCCTGGGTAGCAGATCTTGGGTTATACTTGTTCCATTGTATCTTAACTTGGTCCACCAAGGGATGCCTAAGCTATCGAACCCTATGGTATAATATGCATATTAGTTTGATCATTATGGTTCCCACGTTTGAGACCTATAATTCCCTCCAGTCGAGTTTGTGTGATTCATCAGAAACATAATGTTATAGGATAGATACACAAAAACATCATGAGTTTTATGCAAGTGAGGTGGTAGTACAAGACAATAGGACAATAGGACAATGTTCCAATTTTCTCTTTGATTCTAAAAGGTCCTATAAATCGAGGTGGTAACTTCATACCTTTCTCAAACTAAATAGCGTTAGGAATAACTAAAAAAATAAAATAAAAACTCGGTCCCCCACTTCAAAACTTTGATCGGTACTAAGTGCATCAACATAACTCTTTTTCCTATCTTGTGCTTCCTTTAAACTTCGTTGAATCTATCTTACCTATTCCTCCATTTTTTGAAACAATCCTATTGTGACTATTACTGTGTCTTCCATCCTTTCGTCGACTCAATGGTGTCCTGCATGGCCTCCCATATAGAGCTTGATAAGGAGCCATCCTAATTGAATTGTGGTAATTGTTGTTATAGGAAAGCTCTACCAATGGTAAGTACCTTTCCCATCGAGTCTAATTATCCATGACATACATTACAGGCATATATTCTATAACCCGATTTACTCTTTCAATCTTTCCATCTATTTATAGACAATATGTAGTGCTACATTTTAACTAAGTCCCAAACACTAACTGCAAACTTGTCCAAAATGTATATGTAAAGCAAGAGTCCCTATCAAAATGATGTTTGTGGGTAACCCTTGTATCTAGATAACTTCACCTATAAATGCTCAAGCCAAAATGGGAGTAGTATATTAGACAAGGTAGTTAGCCACCTAGAGATACCAAATACATGGCCAAAATAGAATATGTTAAGGTTGTTTCTCCAAGAAGAGAGAAACTCATCCTTCAAGAGTAATCCATAAAAATATATTTTCAATTAATGGTCGTGACTACCTTTACAAGTGGAGTGACTTCAAAGAATATGCCAAGGTAATTAGAGTCTTGTAGACAAACAACGTAACTCCTCCAAATGGAAATAGTATAAATATGTTAGGGAATTATCTCCCAGGATCAACCAAATTGGCCATAAATAGCAATCCCATAGAAATATGTTCCACAATTATCCATAAAGTTGTTATAAACTCCTCAAAGAAGTGGGGCGTCCTCAATCAATGTGCCAAAGTGGTTAAATTTACATGTACCAACACCTCTCCTCCAAGGAATATGATAAATAGTTCACCCTAAGAGATTGTGTAATGAGGATAGGACACTCCCAAATATAGTAATAAAGGATATTCCCAAACCAAGAGAAACTATATGGTACAATGTGGAAATAACATACCAAGTGACCAAAACCATGGGTGTCAATGTAGAAGACCACCTAAGCAAGGTATGAATGCCTCCAAATGCATGAGAAGATGCCAAATAAGGGGAGTGATTTCCTCTATCAAGAAAATAACTACTCACAACATGCCACATCATAGCCAAACTATAAATATCCATTAGCATTCTTCTAACAACCACAACCACTTTTCCATGTCATCAAGACATCCACCAAAAGGGACATCAATTATGCGACAAAGGGTGGGTGTACTACTTCAAGATTCACTAATCAAAATCATGAAACAATACTCCAAAGGAAACCCTATGTACATTGCAAACATGCCCAACAACTAATTCACTATGTCAAGGAGCAATAATTAACCAACAATATTTAAGGAAACTCTTAGTTGATGGATATCCCTCATCATAAATGTTCTAAGGGTAAATCAAATGTTTGAGCAATGCTATGCAAGGCCCTCAATCACATTTCAAACACCATATGTGCTAGATGCAAGCCTCCAAAAAAGAAATGATGATGCCAACCAAGGACATAATGTGCATTATCTAACATGGGATATCAATAATAAATGATAGTAAGAAACCCCCATGGTATGTGATTTCGAGGGCAACGACACTAGGTAAGTGCACATATGAACAACTTTCCTTAAGACACCTCAACAATCACTAGAGGTGATCAACAATGTCACGAGGGAAGTGTTAGGAAGAATGTAAGCACAAACCATGACCTCCCTCAATAAAAGCATTAAGCTCCATCAAATAATCCTTCAATTGCAAGCTTAGTATAAAGAAGATGTTAATTGATAGTCACTTATATAAGCGCCTTTGGTAACAAGATATGCAAAAAAACGGTCTGTGTGTTATCAGGAGCTTCTCTCTAAATTTCCCATTTCAAAGCTCCTATCTCTGTTGAAAAAGGAGATATATGCTCTTCTGTGCAGACCCATTTCACTCGACAATGGTACCAAGGAAGTTTGGCTGGACAAGGCTACTGGAGGAGTCTATCTATCAATTTCAGCAAGAGCAATGGCCATCATAGGAATAGATGATCATTGGTATTGGAAATGGATTCCTTGTGATGAGTTGAGGTAGGTGTCAAGATCTAGCTGGAAATTTCAGAGCACTAATTGTTGTTGGGTTGTGTTATATTCTTTCCACGACTAGCCCACGTAGTTAACTGGGGGGTTAGAGGGGGGGCGGAGCCCCCCCCTTCGTTGCGCTAATTGCATAGCGGGGGGAGTCACAGGGGGTTTGAGGGGTGCAGGTAACCCCACTCTTTTGGTTTTGGACCCTATATTAGGTTGGGTGGACCTACCTATGGTTTTGTGCATGTTTTTCGCACATGGTTTCGGACGCGATGGTTTTCGATCCATGGTTTTGGATGCGATGGTTTTCGGTCCATGGTATTGGATGCTTCGACATGTATAAATATGTATTGTAACATTGAAAGGAACATAATGAAAAATCAAGCTGGTAGTCTCGACTTTGGGATCCAGGGGAAAATCTCTGTGTATATGTGTTTTATGTGTTATGCTCTCGCATTTTTTATTTTATGTGTTTTAGAATTCATGTGCAGGTAATTTTTGTACAGGGTTAAAACCTACATTTGGTATCAGAGTTGTTTTTGGCTTCAAGGGGATGCCTTTGTTGCTGAGGGGTTTCGCTCGGGCCTGTGGTAGACCCTGTTCAGTGGGAGATCTGCGAGATTGATTCTGGTGGTGAAAGAAGATGACGAGCAGTGGAAAGATAGAGATAGAGAAATTTAATGGTCAGAGTTTTGAGTTGTGGAAACTCAAGATGGAGGATCTGTTGGTGGATAAAGATTAGTGGATTCGCAGTAGATCCGGGTACTAAACCAACGGGAGTGTTCGATGAAGAATGGAAGAAGTTGGATCGAAAGGAAAAGAGAAAAATACGATTGTGTGTCTCAAATTCAGTATTGCTGAATGTATCAGGGGAAGCTACGAGAAGGCTTTGTGGGACAAGTTAGGGACTTTGTACCAATCTAAGCCTCTGGTGAATAAACTCTTCCTGCGGAAAAACCTGTATAACTTGAGGATGAAAGATGGAGACTCGGTGACAGAGCATCTAAATGCGTTTAATACTGTGGTAAGTCAGTTATCATCCATTGATATCAAAATTTCAGATGAAGATAAGTGCATTAGTTTGTTGTGTTCTCTACCAGATTTGTGGGATAGTCTGGTTATTGCAATAGGTAGCAATGCAACTGCTTGCAGTTTGATGAAATAGTCTCATCCTTGCTGACAAAGGAGATGAGATGGAAAAATATGGAGAGCCAGAATGGTGATCCCTTGTCTGTACGAGGACGGTCCCAGAACAGAAACAAAAACAAGTCATTGAGTGGAAGATCTAAATCTAGAGGGAGATCTAAATCTCCAGGAAAACCTATAAAGGTGGTGTGTTGGAAATGCAGAAAGGAAGGGCACTACAAAAGGGACTATAAATCTAAAGCTCTTGACAAAGGAAAGGGATCTGATGATGCTCCTTTTGCAGAGGTGAAAACCACTTCAGATGAAGGTGGGATGTGTACTTGGCTTCTTCAAGTACACATGTAGATCACGAGGCATGGTTGATTGACTCAGGTGCATCCTTTCACTTCACTCCCCATAGAAAGTGGTTCTGCGAGTATGAGAAATATGATGGTGGTGATGTCTTCTTGGGGGATGATAGGAAGGCTAGAATCGTTGGTTGTGGAAAAGTAAAGTTGAAGTTGCAAGGTGGAAGGGTTAGAAAACTTCCGAGTGTTCTGCATATTCCCGCATTAGCCAGAAATCTGATTTCTGTAAGCAAGCTGGATGATGCAGGTGTAAAAACATTGTTCGAGAAGGATACCTGCAAGATGGTTCAGGGGAAACTGGTACTGATGCGGGGAGTTCGAATTGGAACTCTGTACAAGCTGCAAGGTAGCACTGTTGTTGATGGGTGCAACAGTTTTGTGGTTTGTGAAAGTGGAGTAGAAAATCTAGTGGTCTCTGGAGAGAAGACCATGCTATGGCATCAAAGGCTTGGACATATTGGAGAGAAGGCCCTTCGAATACTTCATGGTAAAGGTATGAGTAATAGCTCTCTGGATTTTGATTTATGTGAAAATTGTGTATATGGGAAGCATAATTGGGTGAGTTTCCCCTCTGGTGGTAAGAGGGCTAAACAGATATTAGAACTTGTGCACAGTGATGTGTTTGGACCTGTGAAGGTTCCATCACTTGGTAAGTTTGTGTACTATGTATCATTTATAGATGACTTCTCAAGGAATACATGGATATATTTCCTTAAGAAGAAATCTAAAGTCTTTGATAGGCTTAAAGAATTTAAGTCTCTAGTGGAAAACCAGATAGAGAAAAAGATAAAGGTGCTGAGGACAGATAACGGTCGAGAGTTTTGCAGTAAGGAATTTGAAGAATTGTATAAGAAGTGTGGTATAGCATGGCAGAAGACTACTCCATATACACCTCAACAAAATGGAGTTGCAAAAAGAATGAAAAGACGTTGATGGAAAGGACAAGAAGCATGATTAGTGGTGCTGGGTTAGGAAAAGAATTCTGGGCAGAGGCGGTGGAGACAACATGTTACCTGGTCAATAGACCACCTTCATCAACGTTGGAGGATAAGACTCCACAAGAGGTATGGACTGGTAAGAAACCCTCTCTTTCACATTTGAAGGTATTTGGATGTGATGCATATGTATATGTTCCAAAGGAGAAACGAACCAAGTTAGATAGTAAATCTGAAAAGTGCATCTTTATTGGGTATAAGGATGGTTTAAAGGGTTATATGTTTTGGAACCCAATAACAAGGAAGGTTGTTTACAGCCGAGATGTGGTGTTCAGAGAGGTGAAAGATGTTATTAAACATGAAGTCCAACCAAAGGAACCTGAGAAGACAGAGTTTGAGCTAAAGGAGGAGGAATCATACTCTACAGCAGAGGAGGAATCAGAAGATGAAGAGCCACAAACTCCGGGTGTGAGAAGATCAGTTCGAGAAAGAAGGCAGCTGGAAAGGTATAGTCCATTGGAAAGGTATAGTCCATCTTCTTTCTATTCAAAATTTTCTTTATCTATTATTGATGATGATCCCAAAACTGTGAAGGAAGCAGTAGATTCAGAGGATGGAAAACTCTAGAAAGAGGCCATGGTTGATGAAATGGCATTTTTGCACAAAAATGAGGCTTAGGATCTGGTGGAGTTACCGGCTGGAAGGAAACCCATTAGCAGCAAATGGGTGTTCAAGAAGAAGACAAATGAAGAAGGAAAGGTGGAGAAATACAAAGCTTGGTTGGTAGCAAAAGGTTATTCCCAGGTGTTGGGAATTGATTTTGGTGATATTTTTTCTCCTGTTGCCAAGGTAGCTTCCATTAGATTACTTTTATCTATTGCTGCTGCTTTTTGATTTTGAGGTAGAACAGATGGATGTGAAAACAACATTTCTTCACGGGGATCTTGAAGAGGAGATCTACATGAAGCAACCTGAAGGCTTTGTGGTGAAGGGTAAGAAAGAACTGGTATGCAAGTTAAAGAAGCCTATGTATGGGTTAAAATAGTCACCAAGGATGTGGTATCAGAAATTTGATACATTTATACAGGGACTTGGTTTCACCAGAAGCAAAGCAGATCAATGTGTGTATTTTAAATTAGTTAGTGTCCGTGTTATTTATCTGGTCTTGTATGTGGATGATATGTTGTTGGTTGGAAATGGCAAAGAAATTATCCAGGATTTGAAGACCCATTTGTCCTCCAAACTTGACATGAAAGATCTTGGTGCTACAAACTATATTTTGGGCATGGAAATTAAAAGAGACCGGACAAAGAGGAAGCTCTGGTTAAACCAGAGGAAGTATTTCGAGACAATATTGCAGAGGTTTAATATGCAGGATAATAAATCGGTGAAGGTTCCTATACCTGTAGGTGTAGAGTTATCTGTTGAATAGTGTCCCAAGACACAAGAAGAGGAAGAGGACATGTCTCGTGTTCCATATGCAAGTGCAGTCAGTAGCCTGATGTATACGATGGTCTGTACTAGACCAGACATTGCACATGCCTTGGGAGTATTGAGCAGGTTTATGTCAAAACTAGGGAAGGAGCATTGGACAATAGTGAAGTGGGTTTTCAGGTATTTGCATGGCACTAGTGATTATGGTTTGTGTGACCAAGGAAGACCAGGATTGGACGGAGTGTTGGATATTCGTGGCTTTGTTGATGCAGACTGGGCTGGAGATTTGGATCAGAGAAGATCTACAAGTGGGTATGTGTTTAACCTATTTGGAGGTGCAGTCAATTGGATGAGTAAGAAACAATCTGTAGTGGCACTATCAACTACAGAGGCAGAATACATGGTAGCCACTCATGCAAGCAAGGAAGCAATTTGGTTGCAGAGATTGTGTTCAAGTATGGGGTTAGTACAGGGAGCTATAAGGATAGACTGTGACAACCAAAGTGCAATTTTCTTGGCAAAGAACTCTGCATATCATTCAAAGACCAAGCACATTGATGTTCAGTATCACTTTGTGAGGGATATGATAGAAGACAAAGGGGTGTTCTTGGTAAAGGTGGACACTTTGAAGAATACGGCAGATGCATTGACAAAATCCGTGAGCTCTGAGAAGTTCTCTTGGTGCAGAGAAACAATTGGCATTGCAGGGCTAAATAAATGACCAAGCTCTCTTTTGGCCCCCCGTGGAAAGAAAACAACAAGTGGTAGAATGTTGGGTTGTGTTATATTCTTTCCACGACTAGCCCACGTAGTTAACTCAGGGGTTAGAGGGGGGGCAGAGCCCCCCCCTTCGTTGCGCCGATTGCGTAGCGGGGGGGGGGGGGGTCACAGGGGGTTTGAGGGGTGCAGGTAACCCCACTCTATGGGGTTCGGGGTAGCGCCCCAGAAAATTTTGGTTTTGGACCCTATATTAGGTTGGGCGGACCTACCTATGGTTTTGTGCATGTTTTTCGCACATGGTTTTGGACGTGATGGTTTTCGGTCCATGGTTTTGGACGCGATGGTTTTCAGTCCATGGTATTGGATGCTTTGACATGTATAAATATGTATTGTAACATTGAAAGGAGCATAATGAAAAATCAAGTTGGTAGTCCCGGTTTTGGGATCCAAGGGAAAATCTCTATATATATGTGTTTTATGTGTTATGCTCTCGTATTGTTTATTTTTTGTGTTTTAGAACTCGTATGCAGGTAATTTCTGTACAGGGTTAAAACCTACAATTGTAAATTTAGGACATGTATGAATACGATAATTATTTCAGTGTACAAACTCCATCTAACAAAGGTATGAAAATTGGAATCTATAAATTAGTATCAAAAGTTGTTCTTTCATGGACCATTGCCATAATGGCTATGAATATGACAATTTGGTTTGAAAAAGATTATCAAGTTGTACTTGTTTCCTAGAGAAAAGGGGACATAATTGCTGGGTAATTAATGAACAATATCTCAATTGCCTCCCATGACTTTTCTCCAAAAACAACTTATAGTAAATGACCCGTTTACCTAAAATTTACAAGTTGAGGATTTCTTTATATAATTCATTTCATGTAATTTTATCATTTTTAAACACACACAAAACCAAATTCCATTTATTCAATGCTCCACAACAGTGTTACGATGAGAAGAACATGGCTGTATAATATTTCATTGACTCTTAGGTGGTTGTCTCTTCTCTGTTCCAATACTGTTCTCATCCCCAAGATCCCAAACTATCATAGGCTTCTATGAGGAAATCATCTGTGGACATACCCATGCCTCTGTTATGTGAGAGTTATTAGTTCCTCCAATTTGACAAATTTTCATCACTTTATTCACCAAAGTTGTTGAGAGGGATTTTTTTTCTAGGAATTCATAGAGACATCAAGGGAAAATTGATACAACCCGTCCCTGCCCTTGAATACCTCTGTGTATTAAATTTCAGTTATAGAGGGAAATTCTCTTAAAAAGAGGTATGGACAACATAATTTTGATTACTGAACATAATTCTAGAATTATAAATCTACAATACAAATAGAAGTATTTCACAAAATGAAGGCTCAAAAACCATTTGGATTCTGTACTAGTCAGATTTCAGATGCAAAATAAAATGAAGTTTACCAATGCATAAACAAATTCTAGATAGTAACCAACTGGAATTCATGTACATATGAAAATTACAGAGGTTTTTATCTATTCATCCTTTTTTTAACACAAACAACAACATTCATGGAATTGAATGGATAGGATTATAAAACTGAAATAAGTTAAACAGAGAATGAGATTACTATTAATTCTCATGCATCCATTCCTTCATTTTCTTACCCTATATTTACCCAAATGCACATGAAACAATTTGCCTCAGACTAGTAATCTCTATTAACTTTGCGTTCACATTTTTTTCTAATAAAATAAAAACAAAACTGCGGACACTGTAACAAGGATAGACACTAATATTTCCTCAGAAGTTGACCACTAAACTGGCTGCAAATGAGTAATTCACTTGCCATCATAGGCATCCGTTGTAGAGGCACCTGCAAGCTGGGCTATGAGATTTCAAGGGGAAGTTGCATCAGTTGTGCTCCCACTCTCACTCAGTGAAAATCACCGTGCTTAGAATACAGACAGGACCAGAGAGCTACCACAATTGCTTTGAGTGAAACTCTAGCCATCTTACCCAACCTCCATTCATCCATGAAGTCCTCCCTCTTAAGCTAACATGATTTAAGATAATGAGCTCACCTTCTCTGCTGTGCAGTCTCTTAGGAAATCCACCCTCTTGTGCTCCAGTGCATTCAAGGGAGTCTATGTTTCAATTCTCCTATGAGATGTTTGGAGTAGTAGACCTTGGTTGTATATGGTTAATTCTGGCAAAGGAATAGGATTGAAGATTCCTAAATTGCCTAGTCCCTTTTTTCACACACAACCATGAGGTTCTGATATCTAGTGTTACACAAGGATGTGCTTCCCCAGATGAGGGGCATGTGCCCTCATGTTTCCTACATTTATGGGATGAGGAATTCAATGGAAGAAACGTTCATGGGTGTGACTTGTCATCAGATGCGGCCTCAATGCCTCTGCTAGCATACAATTCTGCCCAAACACCATTTTATCTTCCACAATTACCATTTCTTTTCATTTTTTTGGTCGAAACAACACCTCTTCAGGATCTACTCCACTTACTGACGTTAACACTTCTTCTGTCAGCGCAAAAAAAGGGAGTAGTATCTTCGTAGGCTTTTTCTGAGATATTGCCTCTACTGGCTTTCCTTCTACTTGGACTGGATGGCCAAGTATACCAGTATCAGTTTCATAATATAATTTCCGCTATTTGCAAGGACTTGGGTGTTTGACTTGGTTCTGTGAGTAGCAGAGCTGCAATTGCTTGTCTTACTTTGATCTTTAGTATTAGAGATAAAAAGAGTTTCCTTCATTTTACTAGTCTCATAGATGGCCTGGTTTTGGAATTGAATTATTGTGATATACATCTCATATTTTCACATTAGGTTTTCCACTTATTCTCAAATTAGGATTTCCAATATAGAATATTTTAGGATTTCATTTTCTTAGGTTTTCAATAAAATATAAGAGAATCTTTTAGGATTTAATTGATTTAGGTTTGATTATGTAGGGATTTGTTTCGGCCAGTTAAGGGAATAGTGGGGAAATACTATTTACAAAGTTGGACAAATAATATTTACAGAGTTGTATATATAGATATCTATTAATTATAATTCAGGTCATTGCCAATTAAAAAAATGAAATTAGTAATAAAAGTGAAAAAAAAAATCATAGCATTGTTTTTTTTTGCGCTGAGGGGTTATGGCCTTGTATGTGAAATTGAGAGAAAAGGAGGAACAAAAGAACTTCTTACCCTGCTCCTGCTTTGACATTGTAAGTCAATCAAGTAGCTCTGAGTGCCCTGCTTCAACTGCTACCTGAGTGGAAAACAAAAAAAATCTCTGACCAGATCCCAATAAGACAATTGCATAAGCAAGGACTTTGGTAGATGGAGGACCAAAAGGTTTGTGATCTAATTAACTAGTATTATGTAACAAAGAGCTAGCTTTGAAATGATGGGTAGACCTGGTTCTATGTTAATCTTCTTCTTGAAGTGGTATCTATGATGTGGGAAACCTCCCAAGTTTATGGCAGAATATAGCTCTGGACATTAAGCTACATACAAGTAATCTTAAGTATTAGATCTGGCCAATTATGACAATTTCAAGTAATTGGAGCAGTAATTTGGCCAATGAATTATTTTCTTTTCTATCTAATGATTGATCTAAGTGGGTGAAGTAGCCTTCAACTGTATTTCACTTTTATTTTTTTGAAAAATTCTTGGACTTAGGGACTCGAATTATTGAAGGGATGGTATTGTTATCTTTCCAAAGCACAACCATTATTAAGCCAGACAATGTCACATTCACCAGTGTTTTGAATGCATGCAGTCATGCTGGCCTAGTGGATGAAGGGTGGAAATATTTCCATTGCATGACTCAAGATTATCAAATCACACCCGTGATGGAGCACTGCTCATGCATGGTTGACCTTCTTGGGCATGCAGGTCACCTAGGCGACACATATTACTTCATTCAAATGATGCCACTAGAACCTAGTGCTGATGTGTGGGGTGCTTTACTAGGTGCCTGTAGAAATTATTGCAATATAGAGCTAGGAGAAAATGTGGCAGAACATATTTTTGAGTTAGAGCCCTAAAATGTTGGTAACTATGCTCTCTCATCAAATAGGGATGTTGAGGCAGGAAAATGGGATGATGTAGCAAAGGTCAGAACAATGATGAAAGGCAGGGGCTTGATAAAAAGGCTAGGATGCAGCTGGATTGAAGTCAATACTAGGAACCATGTGTTCTTTGGAGGAGACTAATCACACCCACAGTCAGAGAACATATCTGCCATGTTGAGAATCTCCATGTAGATGAAGAATTCAGGGTATGTTTCTGTCACTTTGTGATATTAAATGGGAAGAGGGGAAGGTCTATATTCAATTGCACATGAGCTTACAGACACATGCCCTATGGAAACTTTTTAAATTACCTGCATGAAGGGTGACATCCATAGTGCCACCACACTCATCGAATTGTTGGGTGAGAATTTTTTGTGATGGATGCTCACAATTTTCAACATTTCAAGGCTACATTATGTCATTGTGGGGATGGTTTGTGAAGCTTCTTGAACAAACAACATAACAAAATACAAGAGTACTGGTGCAGCTTAATGCAAGGAAACAAAGATGACCTTGGTTCTACATGGTAATTATGACCTGAGTTTCGGAAGGCATGTTTCACAAATGGTGCTGTATGCATTTTGTTTTCATGTGTAATAGTTATTTCATAGTTGACAAGAAGACTAAGGACCATTTTGCATAGGATGATTAACACAAGTACAAAGGATCATTCACATTGCAATCTGTTAGAGATTCTATTAAAGGATAAATTTGGACAAACTTCCATTATGCACAAACTGATCAATTAGCATAAGTACAAAAAATGTTTCACACTGTAGTTTGTTAAGAGTTTCTTTTAAATGATAAATTTGGACAAATTGCAGTAATTATTGTTTTTGTTTCAAGTACTGCGAATGATATTTTAAGAATCTTATGCAAACATACCTTATGAAATATATTTTATTATTGATTCTTTATGCAACTTCAAACTTGTGAGTAAAATCTTCTAAATAATGCACAATGTGATTTGACATCTATATGACTGTTTTTAGGTCAAAAGGAATTTTTGGAGTCTGATGGGTTATTAATAAGATGGGTACATGAAATGCTTGAATATATTTTTGTGCATGAGTAATTCTGACTTTCATATCTTTCTGAATGGTTATTCAACAATTTATGCATGCAAGACTGTGTATTCTTATCCAGTATGCCTATTCTACTTATTATTCTGCTGGAGAAGGGGAGTCTGCAAAATTATGGTCTTGCAACTTCAGCTTATAGCTTGCAAATGCCTTGACAACTGAAGGGGATTTTCAAGGTGCAATATGTGCTTTAGAGACTGGACAACAACATGCTAACAAATGTACTTCAAATCTTGAGGTTAAAAGAAGAGATCATTGATGCCAAAAGTAGATATAAAGTGAGGAATTAGAAATTTTCTAGCTCAAGAAAATCAAATGATGCCTAAAGAAGATATAAAGCGAGGACTCAGAAATTTCATAGCTCATGAAAATCAATGCTTTAGGGGTTGGGAGCAAGCAAATTTTTGCTGGAAACCTAACTAGCATAAATTCATCATAACTTGGATTTGCTGAAAACCTAGCTGGGATAGATTCATAACAACTTGGATCTATTGAACACCCACAGATTCATCATAACCTAGATCTATTCTTAACCCACATGGATCAAAAAGAATATTGAGGTACAAACCAATGTTTTGCTCCTTCCAATGATATTTAATAAACATTAAATTTTAACTTCTCTATAATCCGAAGATGAGACGAATCTACACTGTGGTTATTTAAACATATTAAGTAAGATTAATGATCCATCAGTTATTTTAAAACATATTATTTTTTTACGATCATGGACCTCTCCCAGCCCTATCGAACACCTCTAATTTCTCTGTGCAAATTTTTTCAAGTTTCTTCCCTCTTGCCAATGATACACTAGATAAGACCTTAGGTTATTAGTGCCATGGGTGTAAGAGATCCAAAATTTGGTCTTCGGTGTTTCCATTAAAATGCGACCTGAAGTGATAAATAGGGTACAAGAGAAGTAGAAACTGGGTTGCAGTCCCCCCTGGGGAGCTCAGACTCATGGCAGATAAAGTTGTTTCAATCATAAACAATTGGGGCGATAGACTAACAATGGAAGTTTACCCAACATAAAGATACTGCATCTTGAAGAGAGGAATAGTAGAAATTAGATGAAAAAAACAATTTTTTTTAAGGTGGGGAATTAAAAGCTCACTGAAGGATGTGAGGGATCCGATGGTCTCAAATGACTGAAATTGTGTGGATTATAGGAAGGCCAATCTCCAAGAAAGATATATTTGCAACATTGGGTAAAATAGAGACCCATACTCACGACTGCGTAGATGAAGGAGAGTCATTGTTAAGCCTCACATTTGAAACCCACTCTGATACCATGTGTGAACCTCCCTCCTAAGGTCCTCTAACTAAAAACTAAATTTCTCTGATTTTAAACACAATAAAATGGGAAATAACTTATTTATATCTAAACATTTATTTGATGATAATATACCATTAGAATTTATTTACCACAAATTAAATAAGTAAGAATTTCATTGCAACCATTTACATAAGTAATCAATAAACGAAGGAATACCTGTTCCAATCGCTTAGTTGAGATGCTCCTGAGCTCCTGACTCTATTGGGATGCTTCTCTTTACTACCTGACTAGATTTTCCTCCCAACCAACTAGGAAGTATTTCCTAGCCCAGGGAACCTCCACAGGTTCCTTAGCCCTCCGAGCCCAAGTCCAACCAAATGTAGTGTGTCCGAGTTTAACAATCACTCTCCAGATCCAAGTTTGTATTCCCTCCTTTATCTCTTCATTCTCTCCCTTCTCATTCTCCACATTCCTCCCCCAAACACAATCCTCCAAAACAAAATCAAGATCAAGGATATCTCCCCTTCTCCTCTCATCATCCTTCCCCTTTTATGCCTCTTCCTCCCATCCACCTCAACCACCTATCATTGATGTCATGACTACTCCCTCATCCTTTCATTTAGTATCCTTGACTTTTCTTACCATATCTTGTTCAAGTAGATTTGAGAAGACATTTTGGGGATAAGATATGAATATTTAATTTGGAAATTAATTGGAGAAGATCATATCTTCTCCCAAGTAGATTTTGAGAAGACATCTTGGGATATGGATATTTAATTTGGAATAAATGGAAGGAGACCATATCCTATCCAAAATTAAATTTGAGAAGACAAGTTGGGAATTGAATAATAACAATAATAAAATTTATATTAGAAAATAAAAATTACAGTTTCACAAATGTAGGTATATACCAATATTTCTTGATAATTATAAGTCAACATTTTCAGGTAATTTAAACACTAATAAAATGTGCATGATAATTTTAATTGGGGCATTACAAAGGGGGATCTCCCTGGTGCAGAATCCCAACTAGAATTTATACCGTTTGGTTTAGGAGTTCCATCCAATATGTAGGCCCGAAAACCATCATGTTTTTTATTAGTTTTCTTTGGATGAGACAAACAATAATCATTAGAGAACAAAACAAAACCCTCAACAAATGCAAATAAGTGATTTATGGATTCCAAATGTATGAAATATTTCATATATAACAACCAAGTAACATTAATATGAATCTTAAGATAAGTAGTGTTAGAAACACTTCAAATAAAACCCATGTATTTGATAAAGATAAGTGTATTGATCATAAACAAAATTGTAAATAAACTCATGAAAGCATATAAAAACACACAATCTAGTACATGATGTATGCCCTAATGAATAAACAATTTATCGACATAAGCATAAAGTAAGCATACCACATACCATTCAATCATTGCAAAAGAAATCCTACAATGATTAATGACACGCGAGAGAATTGCACACCTCAAATTGAAAGAGCTTGAAAAGCTAATATACTCATAGCATTATCACATGAAAAATCCATGCCATCCATAAATGCAAGTACAAAATCACCACTTTCTTTCACCAAAGGTATATTATCCTTCAAAAAAATATGCCCAATTTAGTCCAAAATTAAAATTCCTTTATGTTGATCCATGAGCATATATTTATAGAAAATGGGGTGATATTTCATCTTTCCTTATGACTCTTGAGTTACCCCATGATCTTTCATATTTCCATGTGATTCTCTACTCTACTCTATGCTCTACTATTAACATGTTACATGAAAGAAATACAATACTTTCAATCTACTCATCTAGTGATATAGAGGTCTAGGAAATCCAATTGTATTTCTCACACTAAATATGCCTCCCACAGCTGGTACTTTGTTGCAAGAGTCAAAATATGATGTTGTAGCTCATCCCCGTGTATTTACACCAAATCCAGTGTGTCTGGTATTGATGTGGGCTTCTTTCCTTTTAGTTGGTTTGATAAAGTTACCAATTTAGTGTATAATCTCACGGGCTCAACCACATACTGGGTGATTGTCTCCTTTGTATTTTCTAGGTCATTATTTGTAGCTGCTTGTTTGATTGGTTCTAAAAATGCTTGAATATCTTATTTAATCTCTTCCTTTTCTCTTGTTTCACCAATGTACCAATAGATGGAATATTATGAAATTCAAAAAGAAACTCTAGTGGGATAAGTAGGTGCCTATATGATGCTAGTACTTTATCCATTTCCTTAGCCAACTTATCATGAGACTACATCTTGATGCGCATGACAACTTTATCATTATTTGCTATGATCCAATATTTTCTAGGAAGTGCATCAGGGTATTGGTCAGTCTATTCATGTATGCATTCAACTGCTACTGTCACTGGCTACTTTTATTATCATTCCCATTTCTTTCTATTCCTTATGCACACTAGGGAATAGGTCCATGACTCGATGAATAATCATCATTCCATCATAAACCAATTCCATCGCCTTTGAAAGTATCTATAATTCATCTGCAATGGATTCTTGTAAGCCTTTAACCTAGGAATGGGATGCTAGCAAGACTTGGTTCTCACTTTGCACCCATGTAACTCATTTTTCAGAGGTGTCAAGCTTGGCTTGTAGATCGACAACCTTTTGTTCAATCTACTCATGTTTAGCTTCATGGCTGTCACAAATGTGGTTTTGGATGAAGCAATCATTTTTGGGTTTTGTTGTAGTGGCTACAACCACCCTCCAAAATTTTTCCTTAGTCTATTTTGGAGCCTTTCTACCAACCTTTCACGGCACTTTGTCTTGCTTCGTCAAGTACTCAAGCTTCAGTGCTTTCCTTAGACAAAGGCAACCTGTCAATCATAGTTGATCCATTCCACTCACAGGCTGTTCACCCAGACTTGGTCCAGCTGCAGGTTGAGCAACTTCCCCTTGAAAATTGCACATTTCTGGAGGGTAACTAGCCTTCCCTATAGAAATTGCGGAATCCTCTCTCGCAGCCTGCTGGACTCCAGGATTGCGCAATCCTGCCAGCCAACACTCCCAGTAGGATTTATGAAAATTTCCCCAGTAGGGATACTCAACCCAAGGATTTGTGCAAATCTGGGCAGCAGTCAGTTGCTGTGCCAAGAAATTGTGCAATCCTCCTAGGAAGCCAGCCCAACTCCCAGCCAGGAATGCACATTTTTCCCAAGCAGTTGAGCAACTGCGTGCATGAGCAGTCCGGTTGACTAGTTCCACCAGGGACCGAGGAAACTTGACTTTCATGCATGCATGACTAGTTCTTGCCAGAATAGAAAAAGGAAACATGCAAAGGCATCCCATGATTCAGGGAGCTATTTTTAGCAGTCGGGGGTTACATGCAAAGTTGTTTTAGAAGTTTCCCTCCAAGTGTCATTTTTTTCTAGATTTGTGGCATGCGTGTCATGAGACCAAACTTATTTATTCGATGGATCAGAGCTCATTCATTCACATTGATCTTCGAGCTCTGACATCCCATAGCTCATCCAGGACTCTTTGACACATTTGACTCAATTATTCACGGGTAAGTGGCCTCAACTTGTCTTTTTCATCATTTCTGTCACTTTTTGTGTATTTGCTTGTGTGAGTGCTGTTTGCTTAATTTCTTTGAACAATTGCTGTTGTTTACATGTATACTAGATTGTCCTAGCTCTGTTTTAGTTTTCATTGCTGTCACACTGCTGTCGCATGCATGAAACTGTTTTGCATGGACGTTCGTCGAACAGGCAAACTGCCTCACTGACGTGCATGTTGATCTGTTTGCTGAATCTTTCATTCATGTTTTTCATGCATTGTCAATCATTTTTGCTATCACTTAGTGTTGCCATGCATTCACTGTCTTATTTTGTTTCAGTTGCCCGTCGGCAAGTTAGGCCAACCTTGGCCCAGACTCTGCCTTCACCAAGTCTGCATTGCGCAATATGGGGAAGGAAGGCTCACCTTCCTCTCCAGAAATGCGCATTCCTGCCAACACCGGCCTCCAGGAATGTTTTGTACATTTCTGGAGGACATTGGCTGCTTGGCCCAAGAAATTGCGCAAATCTATCCCCTGGGCCAAGAGTCCTTCCCAGCTGGAATTGCGCATTGCATAATCCGTTGCGCATTTCGCAGATCCAGTAGCCAGTCGTAACTCCCAAAAATCCCAGACTGCATTTTCCACAGTTCTGGTAGCCAGTCACCCATCCTCCCAGTAAAATTTGCGCAATCTTTCTCATTAGTTTCCGAGGTATGTGCTGTATCCTCCCCCGGATTTGTTTTTTTTCACTGACATATTTCTTTCCATGCATGATTCTTGTTTCCAGATATTTCAGGTGTTCATCTGTCTCAATGGCTTCCAAGAGAACAGGATCATAGGACACTGATGGAGTTGCAGCTAGAGCAATAGTTGAGCAGGTGTCCTCTAATCTGCCGATCTATGAAGATACAAAGCTGTATCTAGACAAGGAAATCAAATTGAAGTGGCAAGAGGTTAATGAAACATCCGTAAGCACTTTTGTGGAAGACCTCGAAGACCGTCAAGTGTACGTGAACATTCACAAGTCTGGCTTGCACCGGATTACATTCAGATACCCCATGTTCACATGAGTGGACATGATTCACTAGATCGTCTCTCACACTGATCCTGAGATGATGACCTTGAGTAGTATCAGTGGGATGAAGCTTGCAACCTTCTGGGCACAAGATTATGATGAGATGTATCAGATGTCAGAGCCCGTGACTTTCATGAGTCCTCCATGTAGCTTGCCGAACAACAAAGCTAACTCTAGAGACATTCTGAAGGATTGGGTAAAGGAGCTAGCTCCTTTCAGGATGACACCCAACCAAATCTACAAGACAAAGATATTGAGGAAGGTGTACCAATACTTGATCATATTCACATTTCGACTAAGTGGCCAAGCAAGCAATGAAGCCTTTCCTCAGAGTTGGGTGATCACATTGGACCAACTGGCTAGAGAAGGAAGACCATGCAACTGGTCCGGCATGCTGGCTCATCAGCTGAAGGAACAAGTCATGAAGGCTCAACAGTCACTCGAGGGTATGAATGCAGAGATTTACATGTCCGCCTACATCTTAGATGCAGTTTGTGCCTAACATGAGTTCCCAGGCTTGGAGTGGGCATGGTCACTGACAGTGACTGTTGTGAACACATATTTCAAGTTGTTGTCCGAATGTAGCTTCAGGGGAGTAATCATAAGGCTATCCGACCATTTTTTCACCCCAGTATACTGGATGATATTCTAACAGGATCCACCCTACATGTCAAAGGAAGCAATCGAGGCATTGTTAGGCATTGCAGATTAATATGCCTCACCATCTGACACTTTCATCCGAATGTTCAATGCCGAGAAGCCTCCGCATGTACTACAAAAGTTTTCCTTGGACGTACTGGTAATGCAGGAAGTAGTGTATCACATCTCGGTAGGATTGATAGCTAGACTACAACAGAAGAAGAAGGTACCTTGGCCCACTCTTCTATTGCAGATTGGGTTATATGAGATCCAAAGTATCAAGCAAGTATATGTCAAAGCAGAATAGATGAAGAAGTACCCATTTGACCTCCGAAGCTTCAACCCGTATGACCCACATTGCATTGTGAAGGATCACTGCATGAGAGTTTAGTTCAACTGGATCCATGGGGAATTTCATTGGGCTGAGGAAGACTCATGGAGGTATTTCTACAATTCCTTCGGACCCAATGAATAGGTTGTATTCTCCGTAGAGTGGTTAGCAAAGCAGCATGAAGCATCATCATAGAGAGCACCAACAGTAACAGTAATAGCAGAGCCAAGAATACCTGTGTGTGACAAAGGGAAGAGGAAGATTTTTGACCGCATGGAGGAGGAGCAAAGCTGCAAGTTTCGAGTAGATCCACTTGTAGAACAAGCAACTATGGCTATTTAGGCAAAGAGGCAGCAATGCGACAAGCGCATTGCACGAAGGTAGAGGGATAAGAAGAGAATGGAAGAAGCAGAGAAGGAGTTGCATGAGCTGAGGGAGAAACTTCGTAAAGAACAAGAGATGCGCCAATAGGAGAAGGAAGCACAACAACAACAGATACAACAAGGGGTGCATCATGTGTAGACAGATGAAGTAGTGCCCGTACAAGTAGTTGATTCATTTGAACAACTGGCATCAGGTGAACAAGGTGAACCATCACAGGGGAAAGACTTTTCTCATGAGATAGAAAAGGCGCTTGAACAGTTGGATGCAAACATGGAGCAAAAGGAGTTGGAACAGGACACTGATCTCATGCCTCACCAAAAAGAGGTCGACTCACCCACTTCAATGTATCTAGATGATGAGAAAGTCTCGAATGACCAAGGAGGCACTAAGATCCTTGGTGGTCAGCTGGAAGCAGAGCTGCATGACATCTACTTTGACGAATCTCATCAAAAAGTTGTGCAATCGCACAGAGTACCGACTTCGGAGGACCAAACATCCCCTACGCAAGTTGAAGAAAAAGTGATTATGACTGATGTGCACAAGCACCCAGCTGCTTTGGCCGATGCAACTAGAGTGTATGCCGAAGCCACTAGATCAAGTGTTCATTTACTCATAGCTAAGATTGAGCGAATGGCGAAGGAACTATAGGTGGCCAAACAAGGAGGAGACTTGGTGATAATGTCCCCTCGAGCTGAACTAAAGAAGGAAATACTAGATGAAGTATTGTCCCTTGACACAGTTATGCGAGCATATTACTCCAAGTTTGGTATCATGCACCAAGTAGTGATCCATCTCCATGGATGGCAGCAATGATGTACGAGAAGAGCACACATCTTGAAGAACATACATGCTGCTATTGATAACATGCAAGCATGGATGATGAAGTACACAGGAGCCCCGCTTCACTTGCCAAAGATGATGAGGGCCAATGCGGTCGAGCTGCAAGCACATATCCGGAGTCAGATCTAAAACTATGAGGACCTACCACAACTCATCACTAGCATACAGGCTTCCCATGCATGAGTATTCAAGAGCATGGATGTTGTGGTGCACACACATGCGATCCCATCACTTGGGACTCTCACCTAGGCAAAGACAAAGAAGTAGGTATGGCAGGAGCTTGACTCCTACTTCAACGAGTTGATGCGCACCACCACCAACCCAGGCTTGCCTATCAGTGTACACATCATCCACAAGTATGTTGTTGGTTTGGCCACATTGAAGACAATGATGCACATGCTTTTAGAATAGTTGGACGGAGGGGCTTGAGCAGTGTACCCGGATGCTATGGAGGCAAGGTTTAGGTTTCAGACAGATGTCACAACAGACCACACGGACACTATGAAGGACTACCAATCTTGGCTTCAATATGTTACTATTGATCAGCATGAGGATGTCGAGCAGTTGGACTTCTATAGTTGTCTAAGTCAGAATGATGTCTAGTTTGGCTTGTTCAAGCCATTGTTCACATGGGTACATGTGCATTGTAATGTTGAGTCATGTCAAGTGTAAGTCAAGTATCGATAGTGGATGTAACAGTCATAGAGTAGGTGAAGAGTCATGAGGGTAGTTGAATGGTCACAAAGGGGAATGTCAAGGGTCACCCCACCCTTTGCTATAAATAGTCCCTCATAACTCATTTTATAGGCTTTTGGTCAGCCAAGCTTCTATTAAGACTACCTTGAAGAAAGCTTGGACAATATTTTAACGCGCCTTGGCTTCTCCACTGAACAGAGCTAGTACATCTCTTTGGAGGAGCAGGCGGATGTAGCTATAATGTTTCACTGATGGGGCTAACAGGTTTACATGGATCTATTGTATGATTGGAACTTACACTTCTTTATATAATAAGAGCCAACACATTTTCATGCATATGTTGTTATTGTAGTTGGACTGTTCTGGTTGCCTTAATGATATATGTTGTTTAACTTACGTATTTGTGTATGAACTGATTCATATGAAATTATATGAATCTTGTTACAGATGTGTTGTTGGTTTAACCATCACTTTGGATTGTCGACTGCTTTGCTTTCCAGCTTATGATGCATCTTCCCTTGTGTGTTTCCTTCCCAACTAAGTATTGATACAGGTTGTCAAGGGGTGCACTCATGTCCCCCCCTTTGTCTTAGAACCTTTCATGCACCTTCCTTGACTCACTGCAACGATCATACCCTTGTGTTGAGGTGCTAGAGCCGTCAACATGTCAATGGGATCTCCATGGTAAGAAGTCCCAATTAGACCTCAGACCATTTGGTGTAGGAGCCCCAGCAGTGGGTTGTAAGGTAATTCCTTGGCCATGATGTCACATAGAGGCAAGTAAGATAACTCTATCTGTAGTAAGGGTGTGACTGATGCAGTGAGTCAAGGAAGGTGTATGAGACGTTCTAACACTTTGAAGGTAGTAGAAGGTGAAGGTGAGTTCTAGGTTGAAAGGGATCAGTCCCAACTAGGATAGGAACACACAACACAAAAGGACATGCACAATTTCCGATGGAGAGTCCACTCGGATGCGGCAACCGAATCATACAAGTTAAGATAACATGTACATCACTCATGGATCAGTCCAAGACAAGTGCGACGGTTGTTACAACAAGGTTCATGTGAAAGGTCTGTCTGATGTCCGGTATACTAGTTGACACAAACAGTGACAACATTAACAACAAGATTCATATAATTGCATGTGAATCATTTCATACACAATTATGTAAGTTAAACAACATATATCATTAAGGCAACCGAAGCAATTTAACTACAATAACAACATATGCATGAAAACATTCTGGCTTTTATTATCTAAAGAAGTGTAAGTCACAATCATACAATACATCCATGTAAACCTGCTAGCCCCAACAGTGGAATGTTACAACCACATCCGCCTGCTCCTCCAAAGATATGTACTAGCTCCATGTAGTGGAGAAGCTAAGGCGCGTTACAATATTGTCCAAGCCTTCTTCAAGATAGTCTTAGTAGAATCTTGGCTAACCAAAAACCTATACAATCAATTATGAGGGACTATTTATAGAAAAGGGTGTGGTGACCCTTGACATTCCCCTTTGTGACCATTCAACTATCCTCATGACTCTTCACCTACTATATTACTGTTACATCCAAGTGTTTAAACTTGACTTACACTTGACATGACTCAACATTACAATGCACATGTACTCATGTGAGACAACATGGCTTGAGCAAACCTTGCAAGACATCACTAACACTCGCTCCGCTGTGGTGACACCAACTCTTTGACATGCTTATGATGGTGAATTGATGCCAAGATTGGTAGTCCGTGATGGTGTGTATGCACCTCATGGTGACATCTCGCTGAAGCGAACTCTTGCCTCCTTTGCAACCAATGCATTGGTTCGACCCCTTCATCCAACTCGTCTGCTAACATGTGCATGGCCTTCTTGGGTGCGGTTGAACCGGCAACACACTAATGCATAGTGTTCATGCTGATCTTCAAGTGTGTGCTAGTGGTCATGTGCATCAACTTGCCGAAGTACATGTTCAACCCTAGTTGGACTTCCTTCTTGTCTTCACCTTGGTGAGCATGTTGAATAGGTTGGATTGCATGCGTGCACAAAATGACATGCATGATGCTGAATCCTTTGCATGCGATCACCAAAAATGCTCACCATGTCTACTCCGTGTTAGCTGTTGGGATGGATCTTTAACTTGTACGGGTACAGTTTCATCCGTGAGTGCACGATGTGCCCACTACTATTCCTGATCCTACTGTAACTCACTCTTCTATCTGTGCAGCTTCATGTTCTTCCTTGAGTTGCTGCTTCAACACACACACATCCTTCTTTGTTCCATTATCTGTCTTCACACAATCTTCATGTCATGTCGTCACCTCATATTTGGAGTCTCCAAAGTTTCTTTCATCATCAATGGATCTACTTGAGCTTGCAACCTTGTTCCACCTTCGTGTTGTCAACAACCCTCCTCTTGCATTTGTTGCATTTGGTATGCTGTCTTCAGCTGCTGTTCATGATGCTTCTCACTGTGATGCTGCTACTGCCATATCTTGATTTCCTTGTCTAAGAACAACTTGATGTCTTTGTGGGTAGGCAAGTCCATAGACACTTGATCGACTGCATCCCCAAGTGTGCTTTGAATGGTGTCTTTGTCTTTGCTCTCCTGGAAACCATTGTGCTTATACTGTTGAGAGGCAGATGAACACCTGTGATACCTGGAGACATGGAAACACTCATGGAAAGTAATCTGTCAGTCAGAAACCAAAATGAACATGAGAATTGAATTGAAACATACCTGGGTGAATGATCATGAAGGTTGCACAATTTCAGCCGGGAGATTGGAAGATTGACTGCCAAGACTACACAAGGCACAGTCTGGGTTGCTGGGAGACTAACTGACTACTGGAATGGCGTAATTCATAGTTCATTTTGGTTGTTGATTGTTGGGATTGTGCAATGCACAATTCCAGCTGGGAAGGACTACTAGCCTAGGGACATATTTGTGCAATTTCTTGGGCCAAGTAGCCACTGTCCTCCAGAAATGCGCAAAATAGTCCTAGAAGTTAGTGCTGGGCAGGAATGCACAATTATCGAGAGGAAGGTGAGCCTTCCTTCCCTAGATTGTGCAATGTAGCCTTGGTGAAGGTAGAGTCCAGGCGAAGATTGGCCCGACTCGCCGACGGGAAACTTAAAGCAACTAAGACAGTAAATGCATGGCGAAACTAAGTGATAGCACAAGTGATTGATAGTGCATGCAAAACATGAATGAAGGATTCAACAAATAGATCAACATGCATGTGGGTGAGGCAGTTCGCCAGTTGGGCGAATGTCTGTGCAAAACAATTTCATGCATGCGACAATAGTGAGATAGAAACGAAAACTAAAATAGAGCTAGGAAAAGCTAGTGTATATGTAAATGACAGAAAGCGTTCAAATAAATCAAGAAAATAGTACCCACACAAGCAAAAACACAAGAAGCGACAGAAATGCAACATAAGGAATGGGAAGTGGGCTTACCCCAAAACAACTGAGCTGAATGTGTAGATTGATCCTAGATGTGATGTGGGATGTCAGAGCTGCAAGGTTGACATGAGGAATGAGCTCTGTAGTGTCTGATTTATGTGTTTTGATAACATCAAGGTTGTGATGTGCATGCCACGAATCTAGGGGAAGTGACACTTGGTGGGAGGTTTTGGAATTGCTCCTTGCATGTAACCTCTAATTGCTAAACATAGATCCCTGAAACAAGGGATGCATGTAAGTCTGTTTTGCTTAGTTTTGGATGGAACAGGTCAAATCAGCTACACATGCAAGAGACTGCTCGATTGCTAGAGAAAAATGTGGATTTCTGGCTGGGAGCTGGGCTTGCTTCCTTGGAGATCTGCACAATTTTTAGGTGGAGCAGCTGACTGTCGCCCAGATTTGCACAAATTCTTGGCTGAGAAACCTTGTTGGGGAAATTTGCGTAAATCCTATTGGGAGTGTTGGCAGGCAGGATTGCGCAATCCTGGAGCCCAACAGGCTGCCAGAGAGGATTGCACAATTTTTGGAGGGAAGGCTAGTTGCCCTACATAAATGCTCAATTTTCAAGGGGAATCTACTTAGCCTGTAGTTGGACCAAGTCCGCATGAATAGCCTATGAGGGGAATGGATCAAGCTCTGACCAACAGGTTGCCTTTGTGCAAGAAAGACACTGAAGCTCGTAAACTTGACAAAGCAAGGCAAGCTGATGTGAAGGTTGGAAGGGAGGCTCCAAAATAAGGCTAAGACAAAATTTTGGAGGGTGGTTGTAGCTGCTAAAAAAATTGGTGACACACTGGTAGAACTCCAACTCTTTGGATGGATATTGTTTGTGAAAAAATCGTCTAACACCTCTGGAAGTATTGTTTAGTTTTCAGCTCATCTTGGTTTCACACTAACTTGATTGTAAGATGTAGCATCTGCCAAACCTTTGGTTGATTGACACACATTACAAGCCAAGGAAACACAATTGTTTTGATTGGGGTTGAGGGGTATATAGGTTCACAAGAAGTATAATCGTCAGAGTCTTAGTTTCATCTCTGGTGTTGCTCCACTAACAACAGGCCTGAAGAGTACCCCGGTGGAGTCACATAGGAACACAAGCATGGCTCCACTGCTAGCGAGCCTGGTTAGTACCTCGATGAAGTTACTTGCATCACCTCCCTACATAGGAAACCTTTCTCTTCTTTCGTCTGATTCATTTTGAATTTTTGACTTTTCATTTTTTCATTTTCCATTGTGCATAACACTTATTCATTTTAGAGGCGGAAGAGGGATCCCGACTTATTGAGAGAAGAAGAGGTTGTTCTAGCATAGAAGTAGTTTATTGTATCTCTGACGTGCCTATTAAGGTTTCCCCCTTACCTTACTCTACTTGACTAAGCTGACAAGGGTTAACCCAAAAACAATCTACTAGAGAAGGTGACATTAGTTAGCACGCAAGCATTGTGTTTACACCAAGGTTCACTTCGAACAATACGTATTTTCCTTCGACATATCATGGACTAAAATTAACAGGCTCATCATATAGAGGAAAGATGACAAATAACCAAGTAGTGATAGGTTTACAAGCCGTCTTATTCATTACCCAACTCGCTTCAAGAGTCATACATGGTTTCATGCAAAACTAACCTATGAACGAAACAAGCGAATGAACTAACAATCAATAAAGAAAAGCGAGAGCAAAAGAAAAAATGAAAGTGAAGCAAGTAAACAAACATGCAAGCAAACAAAAAGGCAAGCAAACAAACAAGCAAACAAAGCACACAAGCAAACAATTGAAAGAAAACACTACTCCTACTCCTACACTAATGGTACAAGGGTCTAATCACGTGAAGTGATACTTCCAATGCAACCATCAGCGCATTGGTAGACCCATGTTGGTGAAGGCTTGGTCCGCGAGCAACCCCATTGTGCGAACCAACAAGCAAGAAAGATATAACAATGAAGACAACCACACTTCATGATTCAAAGAGCCCACGGGACATAAGTGAGTGCATGTGCATGACAGGCAGTCCACGGACTTATCATGGTGCTGTGTGACACTATGTGCAACTTTGAAGCATAAGCACACTCTTGATTGTGACATGCAAGCAAATGAAAGAAACAAAGATAACTTGTGTCGTGCATGAGTGCTTGCAATGTAAGATTCCAATGCATGAGAAATGGGATAGTGTATTTCTAGTGGAGGAAGTAAAATCTGAGTGTTAGATTGATCTTGAGTGCATACAGATGAGTGATGAGGAGCCTTGAGTGTTTGAACAATTTCCTGATCGGAAGCAAAACCAACCTCAGGATAGCGAGGGCCTGACATAACCATCAACTCAATCTGAAGTGCCTCGATGGTCTATAGGGTTTCGACTTCATTGACAGGTGGATCTTCATAGAGCAGTGGCTTAGATGGATTAACAATGAGTGAATCAACATTGTGATTAGATGATGAGGTGAAGAGATCATGACAACCAAGATCAAAAATTTTAGGATGTTGGTCGGCATCCTCATGGTTTGATGAATCACATCGAGGGGTAAATGAGGAGGAAGGATGTTCACCCTCTGCGTTTTTGGAAAAAGAAGATGAAATATCAAGTGGATTTCTAATGAATGATTCATCCTCTTTGTTGTTGGATGATGGGCTAACATACGTTGTGGCTTGCGAAAGATCAACAATGGGTGCATCCATGGATGAAGGCACACATGTCAAATCATGGATGGTAGGTTCACCAACGATGTTAGAAAAGAATGGAGGGGGATTGGAAGGAAGGGAGTCATCCTTCGCCAAGTGTTGATGCTCAATCTCCCTCTCATACTCTTCATGAATGATAGCACATGTTGGTTGTGCAACACCAACTCAGTCAGTGGGTTGTTCCTCGTTCACAACAAGTGAAGAATCTAGAATGGATGAACACAAGACAACATCATCTGCAGGAACACCCGGGTGCGAAGATGGAGGTCGTAGAAAAGAATGGATATAAGGACTCGAAGGATTCACAACCAAATCTGCATGAAAATTAAGTGAAGTGATGTTGGGAGGGTGTGAAGGATGAACAAGTGTGTGAGCATGATCCTTGACATCACTGGGTAGTGATGGAGCTATTGAATAAGAGGAAGGCAGACAGTCAGTTGAGACAGTGCCCACTTCCACATGAGATTGCGCAAATCCATCAACGAAGAATGTTGAGTGAGGCTTCATCTCAAACTTTCTCTTGGGATGGGCATATTTCTTAAGGCAGTACTCGAACCGGTCCTAAAGATAAGTAAATTTCATCTGGCTCCTCGGAGCTTGAAATTGCAAGTCATAGAAGCGTTGCCAAAAATCAATAATGGATTCATGTGGAACCCTCCGTTGCTGTAACAGTTTACGGTCAAGATGGTTTGGATCAAAATGATAGAACGTGTCTTCAATAAGGTCACAGAAGTGCCCAAATGAGTGCACGATGTTAGCCGGTAGGCTGAGCACCCAATGAAATGGAGATTCACGAAGTGTGTATGCAAGCAACAAACTAGCCTATTCATCAGAAAACTCATCTTCCTCATGAATCATGGAAAGATAGTTATGTAAGTGCTTGGGCCAGGCCACTTCTCCTTCACCATCATACGTGTGAGTGGACAAGAGATCGAAAATCTTCCTCGAGATGGAGACATCTTCATGGTTCGAAAAACACCTCGGGGGAAGAAGAGTGCAAGACTCTATGAAAGATATGCAAAGGTTCAAAATTGGATGAGAGGACATAACTTGTCATCATGCCCTCCTTCTAGCACCATAAATGTTGATGGTGCTGGACCAGCCAACATGTCAAGGGGATCTCCCCGGTAAGAAGTCCCAATTAGACCTCAGACCATTTGGTGTAGGAGTCCCAGTAGTGGGTCGTAAGGTAATGCCTTGACCACGATGCCACATAGAGGCAAGTAAGATAACTCTTTCAGTAGCAAGGGTGTGACTGATGCAGTGAGTCGAGGAAGGTGTATGAGAGGTTCTAACACTTTGAAGTGAGAAGAAGGTGAAGGTGAGTTCCAGGTTGAAAGGGATCAGCCCCAACTCAGCTAGGAACACACAACACAAAAGGACATGCACAAATTCCGACAGAGAAGTCCACTCGGATGCGGAAGTCATATCATATAAGGTAAGATAACACTTACATCACTCACGGATTAGTCTGAGATGAGTGCGATGGTTGTTACGACAAGGTTCATGTGAAAGGTCTGTCTGATGTTTGACAGAGTAGTCCACATAGACGGTGACAACATTAACAACATATCAACACATTAACAAAAAGATTCATATAATTGCATGTGAATCAATTCATACACAAGTACGTAAGTTAAACAACATATGTCATTAAGGCAACCAGAACAGTCAAACTACAATAACAACATATGCATGAAAACGTGCTGGCTCTTATTATTTAAAGAAGTGTAAGTCACAATCATATAATACATCCATGTAAACCTACTAGCCCCAATAGTGGAACGTTACAACCACATCCGCCTACTCCTCCAAAGAGATGTACTAGCTCTGTGCAGTGGAGAAGCTAAGGCGCATTACAATATTGTCCAAACCTTCTTCAAAGTAGTCTTAGTAGAAGCTTGGCTGACCAAAATCCTATAAAATGAGTTATGAGGGACTATTTATAGCAAAGGGTGGGGTGACCCTTGACATTCCCCTTTGTGACCATTCAACTACCCTCACGACTCTTCACCTAATCTATGACTGTTACATCCAACTGTTGACACTTGACTTACACTTGACATGACTCAACATTACAATGCATATGTACTCATGTGAGACAACATGGCTTGAGCAAGCCTTGCAAGACATCACTGACACTCGGTACACTGTGGTGAGACCAACTCTTTGACATGCTTGTGATGGTGAAGCTGGTGAGCTGATGCCAAGCTTGGTCGTCCGTGATGGTGTGTATGCACCTCATGGTGACATCTTGCTAAAGCGAAATCTTGCCTTTGTTGCAACCGGTGCATTGGTTCGACCCCTTCATCCAACTCGTCTACTAACATGCGCATGGCCTTCTTGGGTGCGGCTGAACCGACAAGAAATTGATGCATAGTGTCGATGTTGATCTTCGAGTGTGTGCTGGTGGTCATGCGCATCAACTTGCCTAAGTATATGTTCAGCTCCAGTTGGACTTGCTTCTTGTATTCGCCTTGGTGAGTGTGTTGAATAGGTTGGATTGCATGCATGCACACAATGACATGCATGCTGCTGAGTCCTTTGCATGCAATCACCAACACTGCTCACCATGTCTACTATGTGTTAGTTGTTGGGATGGATCTTTAACCTGTATGGGTGCAGTTTCTTCTGTGAGTGCACGATGCGTCCACTGCTGTCCCTGATCCTGCTGTAACTCACTCTTCTATCTGTGTAGCTTCATGTTCTTCCTTGAGTTGCTGCTTCAGCACATGCAATTCCTTCTTTGTTCCATTCTCTGTCTTCACACGATCTTCATGTCATGCTGTCACCTCATAGCCAAAGTCTCCAAAGTTGCTTTCATCATCAACGGATCTACTTGAGCTTGCAACCTTGTTCCGCCTCCATGTTGTCAACAACCCTCCTCTTGCATTCGTTGCATTTGGTATGCTATCTTCAGCTGTTGTTCATGATGATACTTGCTGTGATGCTGTTGTTGTCATATCTTGAAGTCCTTGTCTCAGAACAACTTGATGTCTTTGTGGGTAGGCAAGTCCATAGACACTTGATCGATTGCATCCCCAAGTGTGCTCTGAACGATGTCTTCATAACTGCTCTCGTGGAAACTATTGTACCTGTAATGCTGAGAGGACGATGAACACCTGCAATACATGGAGACATGGCAACACTCATGGAAAAAAATCTATCAGTCAAAAACCAAAATGGACATGAGAACTGACTTGCAACATACCTGGGTGAATGATCATGAAGGTTGTGCAATTTTGGCCAGGAGGTTGGGAGACCGACTGTTAAGACTGCACAAGGCATAGTCTGGGCTACTGGGTGACTAAATGACTACTGGAACTATGAAATGCACAGTCCAGTCTCACTGCTGACTGCTGGGATTGCATAATGCACAATTCCAACTGGGAAGGACTGCTGGCCTAGGGACAAATTTGCATAATTTCTTGGGCCAAGTAGCCACTATCCTCCAGAAATGCACAAAACAGTCCTAGAGGATAGTGCTGGGAAGGAATGCACAAATTTGGAGAGGAAGGTGAGCCTTCCTTCCCCAGATTGTGCAATGCTGCCTTAGTGAAGGTAGAGTTTGGGCCAAGGTTGGCTTGACTCGCCGATGGGCAACTGAAAGCAACTAAGACAACAAATGCATGGCGACACTAAGTGATAGCAGAAGTGATTGACAATGCATGAAAAACGTGAATGAAAGATTCAACAAACAGATCAACATGCATGTGGGTGAGGCAGCTCGCTGGTTGGGCGAATGTCCATGCAAAATAGTTTCACGCATGTGATAGTAGTGAGATAGCAATGAAAACTGAAACAGAGCTAGGAAAAGCTAGTGTATATGTTAACGACATCAAGCGTTTAAAGAAATCAAGCAAACAATACTCACACAAGAGAAAACACAAAAAGTGACAGAAATGCAGCACAAGGCATGGGAAGTGGGCTTACCCCAAAAGAACTGAGCTGAATGTGCGGACTACTCCTATATGTGATGTGGGATGTCAGAGCTGCAAGGTTGATGTGAGGAATGAGATCTGCAATGTCCGGTTGATGAGTTTTGATAACAGTGAGGTTGTGACGCGCATGCCACGAATCTAGGGGAAGCGACACTTGGTGGGAGGTTTTGGAATTTCTCCTTGCATGTAACCTCCAACTGCTAAACATAGATCCATGAAACAACGAATGCCTTTTCATGCTACCTTGGGAGAAACAACCCATGCATGCAAGTTTGTTTTGCTCAGTCCCAGAGGGAACCGGTCAACTCAGTTGCACATGCAAGAGACTGCTCGATTGCTGGAGAAAAATGCACATTTCTGGCTGGGAGCTGGGTTGAATGCCTAGGATATTTTCACAATTTCTGGGTAGAGCAGCTGACTGCTGCCCATATTTCCTTAAATTCTAGGCTGAGCAACCTTGCTGGGGAAATTTGCGCAAATCCTGTTGGGAGTGTTGGCAGGCAGGATTGCGCAATCCTGGAGCCCAGCAAGTTGCTAGAGAGGATTGCACAATTTATGGAGGGAAGGCTGGTTGCCTTCCAGAAATGCGCAATTTTCAAGGGGACACTACTTAGCCTGTAGCTAGACCAAGTCCAGGTGGACAACCTGTGACGGGAATGGATCAAGCTGTGACCAACAGGCTGTCTTTGTGAAAGAAAGACATTGAAGCTTGTGAACTTGATGAAGCAAGGCAAACTGCTGTGAAGGTTGGAAGGGAGGCTCCAAAACGAGGCTAAGGCAAAATTTTTGAGGGTGGTTGTAGCCGCTACAACACCTTGCTACTGATAGAGTTATCTTACTTGCCTTTGTGTGACATCATGGTCAAGGCATTACCTTACGATCCACTACTGGGACTCCTACACCAAACGGTCTGAGGTATAATTGGAACTTCTTACTGAGGAGATCCCCTTGACATGTTGGTGGGTCTAGCATCGTCAACATTTCTGGCACTAGAAGGAGGGCCTGATGACAAGTTGTGTCCTCTCATCTAGTTTTGAACCTTTGCATTTCTTTCATGGAGTCTTGCACTCTTCTTCCCCCGCGGTGTTTTTTGAATTGTGAAGATGTCTCCATCATGGGGAATATTTTTAATCTCTTGTCCACTCACATGTATGATGGTGAAGACGAAGTGGCATGGCGTGAGAGTTTACATAACTTTCTTTCCATGCTTCACGAGGAAGATGAGTTTTCTGACGAACAAGCCGGTTTGCTGCTTGCATACACACTTCGCGAATCTCCGTTTCGTTAGTTGCTTAGCCTACCAGCGTACACCATGCACTCATTTGAGCACTTATGTGATCTTATTGAAGATAGATTCTATCATTTTGATCCAGACCATCTTGATCGAAACTGTTACAACCATAGAGGGCTCCACATGAATTAGTTATTGATTTTTGGTAGCGCTTCCGTGACTTGCAGTTTCAAGCTCTAACGAGCTAGATGAAGTTTGCTTATCTTTGGGACCGGTTCGAGTATTGTCTTACAAAATCTACCCATCCCAAGAGAATGTTTGAAATCAAGCCTTGCTCAACATTCTTCATTGATGGAGCTGCACAATCTCATGTGGATGCAAGCACTTCCTCTGCTGACCGTTCGCCTCCCTCTCATTCAATAACTCCACCATTTCCCAATGATGTTGAGGGTCATGCTGACACACCTGTCCATATTTCATATTCTCCCAACATCAATTCACTCAATTTTCACGCAGATTTGGTTGTGAGTCCTTCAAGTTCTCATATGCATTCTTGTCTACGACCTCCATCTTCACACTCAGGGGTTCCTCTAGATGATGTTGTCTCGTGTTCGTCCATTCTGGACTCTTCAATTGTTGTGAACGAGGAACAACCCATTGATGGAGCTGGTGTTGCAAAACCAACATGCGCTGTCATTCATGAAGAGTATGAGTGGGATCTTGAACATCAACACTCGATAAAGGATGACTCCCTTCCATCCAAGCCCCCTCCGTTTTTTGCTAACCTCTTTGGTGAACTTTCCATCCATGATTTTGCATGTGTGTCTTCATCCATGGATGCACCCATTGTTGATCACTCGCAGGACTCAACAGATGCTAGTCCATGATTCGACAATGGAGAGGATAAGTTATTCATTGAAGATCCACTTGATCCTTCATCTGTATTTTCTAGAGACACAGAGCATGAGTTTTTTCGCTTTTCATCTACCCCTCTGTTTGATTTATCTGATCATGAGGATGCCAAAGAATTCATTGATTTTTCTGGTCGTGGAAATTGTGATCCATTTACTTCCATTTTTTATCATGATCATGATTCTATCACAATTGATCTTTCGAAGCCACCACTTTATGATGATCTTTTTGATGATGAATTTGAAACACCCAAGATCATCGAGGCACTTCAGCCCGAGTTGTTGGTTATGTCAGATCCTCGCTCTCTTGGGTTAGTCTCACTTCCGATCATGAAATTGTTCAATCATCCAAGGCTCCTTATCACTCATTTGTATGCATTGAAGATCCATCTCATACACAGATCACACTTCTTGCACTCGAACTTCATGATCCCATTTTTCATGCATTGAAGGAGTCTTATGTTGCAAGAACTCATTCACAATGCAAGTTATCTTTGTTTCTTTATTTTTCTTGCATGTCAGAGTCAAGATTGTGCTTATGCTTCAAATATGCACGTACTATCACACAACACCATGATAAGTCCACAGACTGTTCGCCATGCGCTTATACTCACTTATGTCCTGTGGGAACTTTGAAACACGAAGTGTGGTTGTCTTCATTGTTATATCTTTCTTGCTTGCTGGTTCACACAATTGGCTTGCTCACGAACCAAGCCTTCACCAACGTGGGTCTACCAATGTGCCAGTAACTACATTGGAAGTATCTCTTTACGTGATTAGGCCCATGCACCGTTAGTGTAGGAGTAGGAGTAGTGTTTTCTTTCAGTTGTTTGCTTGAATGCTTGTCTTCTTACATGCTTTGTTTGTTGGTTTGTTTGCTTTCTTGTTTGCTTACTTGCTTTGCTTTCACTTTTGCTTCTACTTTTTCCTTTGCTTTGATGTTTGTTAGTTCATTTGTTTCGTTCGTAGGTTAGTTTTGCATGAAACCATGTATGACTCTTGAAGCGAGCTAGGTAAAGTACAAGAGGGCTTGTACAACTATGACTACTTGGTTATCTGTCATATTGCCTTTGCATGATGAGCTTGTTACTTTTAGTCCATGATACGTTGAAGGAAAATACGTACTATTTGAAGTGAGCCTTGGTGAAAACACAATGCTTGCGTGCTAACTTGTGTCACCATCTCTAGTCAGTTGTTTTTGGGTTAACCCTTATGAGCTCAGTCAAGTAGAGTAAGGTGAGGGGGAAAACCTTAACAAGCGCGTTAGAGATACAATAAACTACTTCTCTGTTGGAACAACCTCTTCTGCTCTCAATAAGTTGGGATCCCTCTTCCACCTCTGAAATGAATGTGTTATGCATAGTTGAAAAATGAAAAAAAAATTGAAAAGCCAAAAAATTCAAAATGAAAAATGTATAAGGCAAAAGAAGAGAGAGGCTTCCTACACAAGGAGGTGATGTAAGTAACTACGTTGGGGTACTGACCAGGCTCGCTGGTAGCGGAGCATTGTGTTCCTATGTGACTCCACCGGGGTACTGTCCAGGCTTGTTGGCAGTGGAGCAACACCAGAGATGAATCTAAGACTCTCACGACTATACTGCTTGTGCACATATATACCCGTCAACCAAATCGAAACAATTGTGTTGCCTTGGCTTGGAATGTGTGTCAATCGACCAAGGGTTTGGAAGATGGTACATCTTACAATCAAGTTAGTTTGAAACCAAGAGGAGATGAGAACTGAACAATACTTCTGGAGGTATTAGGCTTGCTTTTCACGAACAAGGTCCATTCAGAGAGCTAGAGTTCTACCAGTGTGTCGGAAAGTTTTGTAGTGGCTACAACCACCCTCCAAAATTTTTCCTTAGCCTGTTTTGGAGCCTCCCTACCAACCTTTCATAACACTTTGTCTTTCTTCATCAAGTACTCAAGCTTCAGTGTTTTCCTCGCACAAAGGGAACATGTTGATCACAATCGATCCATTCTCATCACAGGTTTTTCACCCAGACTTGGTCTAGCTGCAGGCTGAGCAGCTTCCCCTTAAAAATTGTGCATTTCTAGAGGGTAACCATCATTCCCTCCAGAAATTGCGCAATCCTCTCTGGCAGCCTGCTGGGCTCCAGGATTATGCAATCCTGCCAGCCAACACTCCCAGCAGGATTTGCGCAAATTTCTCTAGCAGGTCTGCTCAGCCTAGGATTTGCAAAAATCTGGGTAGCAGTCAGTTTCTCTACCCTGAAATTGCGCAATCCTCCTGGGTAGTCAACCCAGCTCCCAACCAGGAACGCACATTTTTCCCAAGCAGTTGAGTAGCTGCATGCATGATTAGTTCGGTCGATCAGTTCCACCCGGGACCGAGGAAACTTGACTTGCATGCATGCATGAGTGGTTCTTCCCGGAATAGAAAAATGCAACATGCAAAGGCATCCCATGATTCAGGGAGCTATTATTAGCAGTCGGGGGTTACATGCAAAGTGTTTTTAGAAGTTTCCCTCCAAGTGTCACTTTTTCCTAGATTGTGGCATGCACATCATGAGACCAAACTTATTTATTCAACATATCAGAGCTCATTCATTCACATCAATCTTGGAGCTCTGACATCCCACAACTCATACAAGACTCTTCGACACATTCGGCTCAACTATTCACAGGTAAGTGGACTCAACTTGTCTTTTCAACCTTTATGTCACCTTTTGGTGTATTCACTTGTGTGAGTGTTGTTTTCTTGATTAATTTGAATGCTTGCTATCATTTACATGTATGCTAGCTTGTCCTAGCTTTGTTTCAATTTTCATTTCTATCTCACTGCTATCGCATGCATGAAACTGTTTTACACAGACGTTTGCCAAACTGGAAAACTACCTCACCCACATGCACGCTGATCTATTTGCTGAATCTTTCTTTCATGTTTTTCATGCATTGTCAATCACTTCTGCTATCACTTAGTGTCACCATGCATTCACTATCTTAGTATTTGCTTTCAGTTGCCCGTCGGTGAGTCAGGCCAACCTTGGCCCGAGCTCTGCCTTCACCAAGGCTGCATTGCACAATATGGGGAAGGAAGGCTCACCTTCCTCTCTAGAAATGTGCATTCCTGCCCAACACTGGCCTCTAGGACTATTTTGCACATTTCTAGAGGACAGTGGCTACTTGGCCCAAGAAATTGCGCAAATATGTCCCTGGGCCAGCATTCCTTCCCAGTTGGAATTGCTCATTGTGCAAACCCAACAGCCAACTACGTTATTGGATTGCACATTTCACAGATCCAATAGCTAGTCCTTCCTCCTAGATAACCCAGATTGCCTTTTGTACAGTTCTGGCATCTAGTCACTCAACCTCCTAGTAAAATTTGCACAACCTTGCTCATCAGTTTTCGAGGTATGTGCTGTATTCTCCCCCGGATTTTCTTTGTTTTCACAGACATATTTCTTGCTATGCATGCTGCTTGTTTCCAGATCTTTCAGGTGTTCATCTATCTCAATGGACTCCAAGAGAATAGGATCACAGGACACTAATGGAGTTGCAGTTGGAGCAACAGTTGAGCAGGTGTCCTCTAGTCTTCGAATATATGAAGATACAAAGCTCTAGCTAGACAAGGACATTGAACTGAAGTGGAAAGAGGTTAATGAAACATTTGCAGGCACTTTTGGGGAAAGCCTCGAAGTTCGTTAGGTGTACGTGAACATTCACAAGTTCGGCTTGTATCGGACTGCATGCAGATACCCCACATTCCCATGCGTAGACATGATTCACTGGATCGTCTCTCACACTGATCCCGAGACGATGACCTTGAGCAGTGTCAGTGGGACGAAGCTTGCAACCTTCTAGGCACGAGATTATGATGAGATGTATCATATGTCAGAGCCTGTGACTATCATGAGTCCTCCATTCAGCTTTCCCAACAACAGAGCTAACTCCAGAGACATTATGAAGGATTGGGTAAAGGAGCCAGCTCATTTCAGGATGACACCCAACCAGATCTACAAGACAAAGATATTGAGGAAGGCATACCAATACTTGGTCATATTCGCATGTCGATTGAGTGGCCAGGAAAGCACTGAAACCTTTCCTCAGAGTTGGTCGATCGCATTGGACCAACTAGATAAAGAAGGAATATTAATCAGCTGGTCCAACATACTGGCTCATCAGCTGAAGGAACAAGTCACGAAGGCTTGACAGTCACCCGAGGGTATGCATGTAGAGATTTACATGTCTGTCGACATCCTAGATGCAGTCTGTGCCCGACATGAGTTCCCCAGATTAGAGTGGGCATGGTCACCGACGGAGACTGTTGTGAACACATATTTCAAGTTGTTGTCTGAATGTAGATTCAAGGGAGTAATCATACGACTGTTCGACCATTTTGTCACCCCAGTATATAGGATGATATTCGAACAGGATCCACCTTGCATGTCAAAGGAAGCAATGGAGGCGTTGTTAGGCATTGCAGATTAGTATGCCTCACCGTCTGACACTTTCATCCAAATGTTTAGTGCATAGAAGCCTCTGCATGTATTGCCAAAGTTTTCCTTGGACATACTGGTCATGTAGGAAGTAGCGTATCACATCTCAGCAGGATTGATAGCTAGACTACAGTAGAAGAAGAAGGCACCTTGACCCATTCTTCGATTATGGATTGGGTTATATGAGATCCGGAGTATCAAGAAAGCAGATGTCGAAGCAAAAAAGATGAAGAAGTACCCGTTAGACCTCCGAATGATCTGAAAATCACCCTCGAGTGATCTCAGTTAAATATTTATTGAATGGAGGTATCACAAACTCATGTGCTGGTGGGTGTCTATGTTATTTTAGGCAACAGATCGATCAGATTGCAAAATACACAGACATTGGAAATATGGAAAACAACAGAGAAACACAGTAAGCAAATACAAGAACACAACAAATTAATAAGGAGTTCACCCTATCCTCCAGGGCTACGTCTCCGGTCCAGCTTTCAGTGGTGGCCTTCTGTTATTGTGTCTTTAAAGTAGATAATTACAATGAGGAGCTCAATTTGAGTCTCCTGAACAGACATAATGCTTGGCAGGGTGGCTCTTGGATTCCCCAAGCCACTAGAGTACACAGACTCTTTGCCTTGCCAGCTTTCGACCTCTTTGGTCTTTAATGGGAGGAGCCCAATGTGGTGCTCAGTTCCCCGACAGATCCTCTCAGGGATTGCTCGATGCTGCCTTACACTGCAGGTCATCTCGGCCCTCTGTCCTTCTGCTTCTTGCTTTACTGTCGCTTCTTCATGCTCTGTCTTCCTCTCTTCTCTCCCTCTCGGTGTCCTGTTCTCGGTGTGTTCATGGCTTAAAGCCACTCTGTCTCATAAATGCTTGTTTCCGCTTCCTCCCTCCGTCAAATCGCCTACTGCTGTTCACTTGGAATTCCTTGTCTTCTGCTTAATCATAAACGGCTCACAGGTAGTGGCCACTTGTCCCCTTCCGAACTGTGCCAGGTCTTCCTCGTTGGTTCGGTTTTTTGGTTACGTCGGGAAATGACTCGTCTGCCACCTCAGCGGTCAAATTGGACCTCAAATTCTCATGCATCGCGGCTTAATCCCCTGTTTAATCTGGTTCTTTCATCGGGCCCGATCTCAACCGTTAGATCTGGAGCCCCCAGATCCGACGCCATTCGCTCATTTCGCGCGATTGAATTGCTCGACTGTTAGCGCATGATGAGCGATAGTTTTCTCTCTCCTCCGCGTGCCACGGGTCAGGCGCTGAGTGGAATTGATCATTTTTCTCCAAATCCGCTTACCACCCAAGGGTGCCCCCGATGAATACCGCCAGTTTTGGAGCGCGGGTCCTGCCTTTAGCCTTTAGCGCTTTCCCCACAGTTTTCCCTGCTCCCATGCGACCAAGCACTCGAGGCCTCTCCTTCTCAAGGGGTTTTGATCAGAAACTGCCTCCTTTTCCTGATCCGAGCTTCCCAGGTTCTAGTTTCACCTCCTGTGCGGTCTCCATGGGCCTCGGTTAGCGCGCTTTGACTGAGGTCCTCGTTGTTCCTCGCTGGTTGCCAACTGCCACTATTCAGAGGTTTTCCTGATTGCTCTGTGCTCTTGAATTCAAAGTTTTATCTAGATTTGAATACAGTCATGGCACCTTGATTATCTTCATGGATCCAATTCGGATCACGGCCTTCCCACTGAAAAAGATTTTGGACCACCAAAAGTTGGTTTTCAAGCATCGACTAAGTGAGGGTACAATTGTCTCACTTGTCCAATCTCAATCCACTTTGCACTGCTCGGCTTTGAACCCCTGAGTCCAATTCTGAGGTACTCAACATCTTCCTTGTGCGTCATCCTCATCTTCCTGTCTAAACCGGTGTCTTCTTGTAATTCATTAAGATATTCAGGTAGCAGGTCATCAATAGAAGGCAATTGACTCTACTCTTCAGGATCCTCAATCAGTGAAGGTTCAAACAATCTCAAGCAATCTGCATTTACGACTGAGTAGATGTGCATGTAAGCTGGTAGATCAAGGCAAAGAGCATTTTAACCAATCTTCTCAAGTATCCTAAAAGGTCCATACCTGATAGGCTTTAGCTTCTTACCTTCACCTTGCATTCTGTCTTTGCTGATATACAACCAAACTTGGTCACCAACCTGAAAACTATGCTCCATCCGATGCTTTTCATGCCTAGCCTTGTATTTGGCCTGGCTCTTTTCCAGCTGTTCCTGTACTGCCTGGTGGATCTCCTGGATTTGTTCAATGAACCTAGTTGCCTTGTCCACATCACTATGTCCATCAACTGTGGTATCTTTACCAAAGACAAAATCCAAATGAGACCTTGGTGTGAAACCAAAACAGGTCTCAAAAGGAGATCTTTGGGTAGAAGAATGTTTTGCTCTATTGTAAGAATGTTGCACATAACAAAAGTGTTCATCCCAAAGCTTAGGATGTTTGCTGCAATATACTATGAGTAACTAGATCACTGTCTTATTAGCTACTTCTGTCTGGCCATCAGTTTGTGGATGAAAAGTTGTGCTTTTCTTCAGTTTGGTGTCCATCAGTTCCCACAGACTCGACCAAAACTTTCCCACAAATCAGGTGTCTCGATTAGATACAATGGAAGTGGGTAGTCCAAAATGAACCCATACATGTTCAAAGAACAATTTTGTAGTTTGTTCAGCTGTAATCTGTTTATTACAAGGTAAAAAAATACACATTTTGCTGAACCTATCCACAACAACATATAGATAATCATGACCTTTCCTAGATTTAGGCAGTCCTCCAACAAAATCCATGGAAACACTTTCCCAAGGGTGAGAAGGAACTAGCAATGGAGTGTATAAGCCTAGTTTTCTATTGTTGGGCTCGCTTTTAGCACACATAGTACACCCTCTTACATATCTAGAAACTGTCTCGTTCATTTTTGGATAATAACAAAATATTTGCAGCTGTGCAACTATTTTACTTACCCCGAAGTGACCTAATATCAGAGAAGTGTGTGCTTCTCTAATTATCTTTACTCTCTTAGTTTTTGGAATGCAGAGTTTTCCACAATGGTATAAGAGTCGGTCCTTTACATGATAATCCAATTCTTCTACTCTTCTGCCTTGACTCAAAGTTGCATATACATATTTAAAGTCTATATCTTGAGCATATTGTTCAATGTAGCTTTCATGTAGCACAGAATTATGCTTAAGTATAGTAGATGCATTTATAATGGGTCTAGATAACATGTTTGCAACTTTATTATGCATACCCTTTTTATATCTGATGACTAAATGAAACTTTTGTAGAAAACCCATGCATCTGTAGTGTCTTGATTGCTGCAATTTAGTTTGGGAGTGTAGATATTGAAGTGGTTGATGATTAGTATGTATCACTGTCTCTTTGCCCATTAAGTAATGTTTCCACTTTTTCACACTCTGAACTAACACATACAATTCTTTATCATATGTAGGATAGTTAACTACTGTAGGATTAAAAGTCTCAAAATGGTAACATATGGGTTTATCGTGCTATGTCAACACTGTTCCCATGGCATAGTCACTGGCATCTGTTTGGATCTCAAATGGTCTTTGCAGATCAGGCAATGCTAGTACAAGTGCTGTACTAATTTTTTCTTTCAAGTTGTTGAAGGCTTTCTGATGTTTGCCTCCCCACTGAAACACCTTGTTCAATCCTGTTAAAGCATGTAAGGGAGCTGCAATTGAGGAAAAGTTAGGAATGAACTTTCTCCAATACTGTGCTACCCCTAAGAAGCTTCTCAGTTCTGTAGCAGACTTGGGTTTAGGCTAGTTTACAATGACTGCCACTTTAGAGGGATCTATTTTCAATTCACCACCCCCTACTATATGTCCCAAATAATTTAGAGATGTTTTTCCAAATTCACATTTGGAGAGTTTAATATGAATTTTTTCTCCTTTCAAAACATCTAATGTCTGCTTAACATGCTTTAAATGTTCTTCCCACATTTTACTAAAAATCAAAATGTCATCCAGATACACAATAACAAAATCATCAAGAAAAGGTCTGAGTACATCATTCATTAATCTCATGAAAGTAGCAGGAGCATTAGTCAAGCCAAAAGGCATAACCAACCACTCATACAATCCCTGATTTGTTTTGAAAGCAATCTTCCATGCATCTTGTTTTGCAACCCTGACCTGATGGTATCCACTGTGCAAGTCTAGCTTCGTGAAATAAACAACTTCCTTCAATTGATCCAAAACATCATCTATGTGAGGAAGGGGATAATGATTTTTGATTGTTATCTTATTCAGTGCTCGGTAGTCAATGCACATTCTCCACAAGCCATCTTTCTTTCTCACCAAAACGATTGGTGACCCACATGGTGATCTGCTAGGTCTAATGAACCCCTTCTCGAGCAACTCCTGCACCTGCTTCTTGATTTCAGCATTCTCTAAAGTAGACAACCTGTACATTCCAATGTTAGGCAATGGAGCATCTTGCTGCAAAATAATATCATGTACTATTTCCTTTTTGGGTGGTAGACCTTTAGGTTCTTGAAACAAGATATCATACTCTGTAACAACCTTTTCTAAATCATCTTGCTGTTCAACATTACAGTCCTCAAATGCATTGGTTTTATCAGGTTTCCTTTCCTTTACAACCATTAGTAAGAATTGTTTGCATGAATTTATCATTCTTTTCATCTGCCCTGAGTTTATGAGAGTATAATTATTCTTGAGCTTATGAGCTCTTACAAAGTATTTGATTCCATCTTTGACAAGTAGATACTTGTTCTCAGCTCTATAGAAAATAGCTTTTCTATCATACAAGTAAGGACTTCCTAAAACAATTCCACATATATCCAAAGGAATTATGTCTAAATCAACCTCATCTACAAATGCCGACCCAAAAGAAAACTTGAATTTGCACTGTCTAGTCACTTGTAGTTGCGCTTTATCATTCAACCATCCTAATGGGTGGTTTCTTGTGAGGTGTAGTTGCTAATCCCAATTTCTTTACAATTGTTTCAGAAATTATATTTACTTGTGAGACACTATCAAACAAAGTATCAATATTTTGATGTTTGGAAATAACTCGAATATGGAAAAGCTCATGTCTTTTTCTCTCATTTTCTTCATCAGTAATAGATTGTGCAGAATTACTAGTAGATGCTTCAGAATTCTTACCTTTTATACCTGTGGCTGCAATAACTATTTCATCTCTTGAGTCTGACCCCAAATCTTTCTGAATAGTTGCAGCAGTTTTCTTCTTCTTGCCCTCGGACTTCTTAGGTCTCAGCTCTGGATGCATAATCCAACAATGCTCATCATCATGCCCATCCTTTTTACAGTGAGTGCATGAAGCTTTGATTTTCTATGCAGTGTTAGACTTCCTTGCTTTCCACTTCTGCTTTCTTTTCTCCTTGCTCTTGCTTGCAGTGGGTTGGGATGGTCCCCCAACTTCTGGATTTCCAGTCTTTCCTCTAGCTTCTAGATGAGTAGCTTGTACAGATAACTCATCTATACTAGTGGGATTAAACATGAGGATGGTATGCCTCATATAGTTGTTAAGCCACCAATGTACTTCAACAGAGTCTCTGGTGAGTCTAGTGAGATTCCTAGAATCAATGCTCTCTTTCTGAATTCTTGAGTGTACCCTTGCACACTTTGCCCTTTCAACTGCCGAAGAGTTTGCCAACTCATCATGGCTTGTTGCATGTAGGCCAATGGATAGAACTTCTTTTTGATTGCAGAAACAAATTCATTCCAGACAGAGATAGTCTTACAATGTCTTTTCATATCAGCTTGGGTCCTGCCTTCCCACCAAACCAAGGCAGTGCCTCCTAGGCGTAGTGTTATGAAACCAGCTCACAAAAAGATAGAAAAGATAGTTGAACGCCTTAGAATTTAGCCTCTTCGAGGAGGCAACCTCCTTTATATTACACAAATGAACAATTCTTGGATGATACAAATGACAAGACCTCCTTTCTATATATAGGAGTCTAAGGAGTCATAATATAATCAGAGCCGACATAACAATAATAATATAAGGGCACAATAATAACAATAGTGGGGTTCTATGGGGCACAATAGTAACAATATGGGGACTGCATGGGTACAACAATATAATAAGGGGGCTGTACTAATAACAATAAGGGGTTACACTAGTAGTACAGGGGCCTAACATGACCCTCTCATTCAGAAGTGTTGTCCTTAATGCTTGAGTAGTTCTTCATGCTTCTGTAGAATATTCTTGTCCTCCCATGTGGAATCATCAACGAGAAAGTTCTTCCGCTTGATGAGATACTCTGAAATTGATCGATTTTGTAGCTATCGGGTTCTTGTTTCTATGACTGCTCCAGGTTCCAATATGCTTTTTCCTTCCTCTTCAAGTTCTGGCAATATTGTTTGAATTGGGATCTTTTGCAACTTTTGAATGAGTGGCCACACTTCTTCGTCCTTCTTCCATTCATCCCTTGCTTCGTTTATCCAATCTAGTTGGATAATAGAAATAGCATAAAATAATGCTTCCACATCCTCATCCTTTCTTGAGAGTGCATCTGCAACAAAATTTTGCTTCCCTTTTCTATAGATGATGTCAAACTCATAACCCAATATATTTGTGACCCATTTTTTCTGTTCTTCTATAGATGATATTTGTTCTAAAAAGTATTTAAGACTATCATGATCCATTTTTACCTTGAAGTGTCTTCCCATTCGATAAGGTTGCCATTTATTAAGTGCATGTAGTATTTCCAACATTTCCTTCTCATAAATAGCTTGCTTGAGTTGTAGCAGTAAAAATATCCAATCACCTACATCAAAACATTTTTCACTACAATGTTGATCTACCTGTTGTTTCATTCGATTTTGCACCAAAGTGGCGTTATCCTTTAAAAGTTGGAGAACTTGTTGTTGATGCTCGATGTGATCTTTCACTACTTGAACCTTTTTCTTCTTGATATGTCCTTCTGTCTTGAGAGTTTCAGGAGTGGTAATTTCTTCCAATGCTTTACAAGATATGGTCGGATTCATTTCTTGATACTCGATGTGATCTTTCACTTCTTGAACATTTTTCTTCTTGATATGTCCTTATATCTTGATAATTTGAGGAGTGGTAATTCCGGCGAATGCATTACAAGATATGTTTGGATTCATTTCTTCTTTCTCGATGTGATCTTTCACTTCTTGAACTTTTTTCTTGTTGATATGTCCTTCTATCTTGAGAGTTTGAGGAGTGGTAATTCTTGCCAATGCTTTACAAGATATGGTCGGATTCATTTCTTCTTTCTCTAGGGTTGGTTCATGGTGTATATACTCTTATTTTGATGTTTCTTGATTCTTTTCTTCCTCCTCTTCATAATCTATGTAAAATAATTTCTTCTCAACACACTTATGACCTTTAGTGCAATTGCTATCACAATTGTAACAAAGCCCTTTTTCACTTTTCTCTTCCAATTGTTGTGGTGTAACCCTTGTAGGTTGTGGAAGGCTAGGAGAAACACCAATTCCATTATTATAGTTGTGAGGGGTAGACTTCCTTGTTGCCATAATTTTACTTTCCACTATGTAACAAAGCTCTTTTACTCTTTCCAATTGTTGTGGTGTTACTCTAAAGAAGGTGTTGCTCTTTGTATCCTCATAATGTGCTATCATTTCCTCCGTGAAAATTGACCACGTAACAAGTTGTTTATGAGAACAAAGCCCTTTATACCATAAAAATTGATCCGGTTCTAAATATGAAGATGCAATACATACCTTTTGTAACAGTGGTACACCATGTAGATCAAAATATTGCTCCATCTAAAGTATCCAATTTACCGGATCCTTGCCATCAAACTTCCTCATATCGCCTTTTCTTGATTTTAGGAGCTCGATCTTGAAACGACTATAACTCTGTAATTTCGGTTCTTCTAGTTCTAAAATTGCGACCTGTAGTAGCCCTCTGTGTCCTCTTTCCAATGCCACCAGTCTAATCCAAATTGGATTCTCCAAGGAAGATTTATGCCAAATCTCCCATGGTGACCTGATTATAGACTAGTTCAGTAAAGCGAAATTGTACGACATGCCACGAGTCACTGTTTCGACCTTTGGCTCTAAAAAATATATACAAGAAACTACAGTCTATCCTCTTTTTGTACCTTCTTACGAAATTTCAATCTGATGCTCAGAGAGAAAGTTATGACGATTTTCCCCAGGTCACCTGTTTGGAATGTAATTCGCGAGTCTGCAAAGAGGCCAACTTCCTCAGATAATATCTCCTCAAATATAGTGCTAAAAGCTCTGAAATTCAGAACCTAGGTTCAGTGTGATTTCGTCTCAATTGGGTTTTTTGTTTCGCTTCTGAGACATCACAAAAAAATAGTTATAACGAAAATGCCACGATGACCTATTTGGAGCAGCGAAACCCTAGAATCCAAAGCTCTAATACCAAATGTTATGGAACCAGCTCACAAAAAGATAGAAAAGATAGTTGAACGCCTTACAATTCAGCCTCTTCGAGGGGGAAACCTCCTTTATATTACACAAATGAACAATTCTTGGATGATACAATGACAAGACCTCCTTTCTATATATAGGAGTCTAAGGAGTCATAATATAATTAGAGCCGACATAACAATAATAATATAAGGGCACAATAATAACAATAGTGGGGTTCTATGGGGCACAATAGTAACAATAATGGGGACTACATGGGTACAAAAATATAATAAGGGGGATGTACTAATAACAATAAGGGGTTACACTAGTAGTACATGGGCCTAACATGTAGGCTTGCCAGTTGAATCTTGATCTTGTCTGAGTCGATGTTCTGTACTCTGCAATAAACATCAATTTGTCTAATCCAATTGTCCAACTTTTCTGCATTCAACTCTCCATCATATATAGGCAAATCAAATTTAACATCCAGTTTGATCAAAGATGTTTTCTTGTTATGCACAGGGCTATTAGGAGGTGTGAGGAAGCTTTCCTCTTTCCCTTTTCCTTTGGAGTGGTCATGGAAGTGAGACTCATCTTCTTCTTTGTCTTGTTTAGAGCCTAATGAATCTTCATCCTTGTGTTTTCTAAAGTCCCTATACATTTCTTCTACCATGGAATTTATGGCTAGGAAACTCTCTATGAATTGGGGGTCTAGCTCCATAGAACCTTCCTCTGACATTTTCCTCCGAGGGTAGACTCTCCCAATTTCAGGATTAGTTTCGACCAACTCTCCTTCTCCTAATTTGAGCTTTGATCTAGTGAGCATTCAATAGCTAGACCAACACAAGCCTGTCTAACCTTTACAACCTAAAGCTCTGATACCACTTGATCTGAAAATCACCCTTGAGTGATCTCAGTTAAAGATTTATTGAATGGAGATATTACAAACTCATGTGCTGGTGGGTTTCTATGTTATTTTAGGCAACAGATCGATCAGATTGCAAAATACACAGACACTGGAAATATGGAAAACAACAAAGAAACACAGTAAGAAAATACAAGAACACAAAAAATTAATAAGGATTTCACCCTAACTTCCAGGGCTACATCTCCGGTCCAGCTTTCAGTGGTGGCCTTTTGTTATTATGTCCTTAAAGCAGAGAATTACAATGAGGAGCTCAATTTGAGTCTCCTGAGCAGACATAATGCTTGGCAGGGTGGCTCTTGGATTCCCCAAGCCACTAGAGTACACAGACTCTTTGCCTTGCTAGCTTTCGACCTCTCTGGTCTTTAATGGGAGGAGCCCAATGTGGTGCTCAGTTCCCCAATAGATCCTCTCAGGGATTGCTCAATGCTTCCTTACACTGCAGGTCAGCTCGACCCTCTGTCCTTCTGCTTCATGCTTTACTATCGCTTCTTCGTGCTCTGTCTTCCTCTCTTCTCTCCCTCTCAGTGTCCTATTCTCAGTGTGTTCATGGCTTAAAGCCATTCTATCTCATGACTGCTCGTTTCTGCTTCCTCCCTCCGTCGGATCGCCTGCTGCTGTTCACTTGGAATTCCCTGTCTTCTGTGTCATCATTAACGGCTCACAGGGAGTGGCCACTTGTCCCCTTGCGAATTGCACTAGCTCTTCCTCATCGGTTCGGTTATTTGGTTACGTTGGGAAATGACTTGTCTGCCACCTCAGTGGTTAAATCGGACCTCAAATTCTTATGCATCGCGCTTAATCCCCTATTTAATATGGTTCTTTCATCGGGCCTGATCTCAGCCGTTAGATCTAGAACCCCCAGATCTGACGCCATTCGCTCATTTCGCGCGATTGACTTGCTTGACCGTTAGCACGCAATGAGTGGTGGTTTTCTCTCTCCTCCGCATGCCACGCGTCAGGCGCTGAGTGGAATCGCTCATTTTTCTCCAAATCTGCTTACCGCCCAAGGGTGCCCCCGATGAATACTGCCAGTTTTGGAGCGCGGGTCCCGCCTTTAGCCTTCATCGCTTTCCCCATGGTTTTCCCCTCTCCCATGTGACTGAGCACTTGGGGCCTCTCCTTCTCGAGGGGTTTTGATTAGAAACTACCTCCTTTTCCCGATCCGGGCTTCCCAGGTGCTAGTTTCACCTCCTGCGTGGTCTCCATGGGCCTCGGTCAGTGCACTTTGACCAAGGTCCTCGTCGTTCCTCGCTGGTTGCCAACTGCCACTGTTTAGAGGTTTTCCTGATCAAAATGTGCTCTTGAATTTGAAGTTTTATCCAGATTTGAATGCAGTCATGGCACCTTGATTATCTTCATGGATCCAATTCGGATCACCTAAGCTTCAACCTGTATGACCCACATTTCATTGTGAAGGATCACTACATGAGAGTTCAGTTCAACTAGATCCATGGGGCATTTCATTGGGCCGAGGAAGACTCATGGAGGTATTGCTACAATTCCTCCGAACCCAATGAACAGGTTGGCTTCAACGTAGAGTGGTTAGCAAAGCACCATGAAGCAACATCACAGAGAGCACCAATAGTAGCAGCAGTAGCAGCAGGAGCAGAGGTAGCAGAGCCAAGCATACCTGTGCGTGACAAAGGGAAGAGGAAGATTGTCGATCGCATGGAGGAGGAGCAAAGCTACAAGTTTCAAGCAGATCCACTTGTAGAACAAGCAACTATGGCTATTCAGGTAATGAAGCAGGAACATGACAGGCGAATCACGTGAAGGAAGAGGGACAAGAAGAGAATGGAAGAAGCAGAGAAGGAGTTGCATGAGCTGAGGGAGAAAATCTAGAAAGAACAAGAGCTATGCCAATAGGAGAAGGAAGCGCAACAACAACAGATACAATAGGGGGCACATCATGCGCAGACAAACGAAGTAACACCCATACAAGTAGTTGATTCATCTAAAAAACTAGCATTAGGAGAATAGGGTGAACCATCACAGGGGCAAGAATTTTCTCATGAGATAGAATAGGGGCTTGAATAGTTGGATGCAGACATGGAGCAGCAGGAGTTGGAATAGGACACCAAGCTCATGCCTCACCACAAAGAGGTCGACTCACCTGCTTCAATGCATTCAGATGATGAGCAAGTTTCAAATGATCAAGGAGGCACTGAGATCCTTGGTGGTCAGCTGGAAGAAGAGGTGCACAACATCTCCTTTGACGAATCTCATCACAGAGTTGTGCAATCTCACAGAGTACCGACTCCGGAGGACCAAACATCCCCTATGCAAGTTGAAGAACAAGTGATCGTGAATGATTTGCACAAGCACCCAAATGCTTTGGCTAATGCAACTAGAGTGTATGCCAAAGCCACTAGCTCAAGTGTTCATTTCATCATAGCTGGGAATGAGTGAATGGAGAAGGAACTACAGGTGGCCAAGCAAGGAGGAGACTTGCTGACAATGTCTGCCCGAGCTGAAATGAATAAGGCAATACTAGATGAAGTATTGTCCCTTGACATAGTTATGCAAGCATTGTACTCCAAATTTGGTACCATGCACCAAGCAATCGTCCATCTCCACAGATGGCAGAAACGATGTACGAGAAGAGCACACATCTTGAAGAACATACATGTTGCTATTGATAACATGCAAGCATGGACAACGAAGTACAAGGGAGCCTCGCTTCACTTGAAAAATATGATGAGGGCCAATGCGGTTGAGCTGCAAGCACGTATCTGGAGTCATATCCAGAACTATGAGGACCGACCGCAACTCATCACTAGCATACAAGCTTCCCATGCACGAGTATTCAAGAGAATGGATGTTGTGGTGCACACACATGTGATCCCATCACTTGGGACTCTCACCCAAGCAAAGTCAAAGAAGCAGGTCCGACAGGAGCTTGACTCATACTTCGACGAGTTGATGCACACCGCCACTAGCCTAGACTTGCCTATCAGTGTAGACATCATGCGCAAGTATGTTGCTAGTTCGGCCACATTGAAGACAATGATGCACATGCTTTCAGATGAGTTGGATAGAGGAGCTCGAGCAGTGTACCTGGATGCTATGGAGGAAAGGTTCAGGTTTCAGATAGATGTCATAGCAGAACACACAGACACCATCAAGTACTACCAATCTTGGCATCAATATGTTACTGTTGATCAGCATGAGGATGTCAAGAAATTGGAATTCTATATTGTCTAAGTCAAAATGATGTCTAGTTTGGCTTGTTCAAGCCATTGTTCACATGGGTACATGTGCATTATAATGTTGAGTCATGTCAAGTGTAAGTCAAGTCTCAATAGTGGATGTAACAGTCATAGAATAGGTGAAGAGTCATGAGGGTAGTTGAATGATCACAAAGGGGAATGTCAAGGGTCACCCCACCCTTTGCTATAAATAGTCCCTCATAACTCATTATAGAGGCTTTTGGCTAGCCAAGCTTCTATTAAGACTACCTTGAAGAAAGCTTGGACAGTATTGTAATGCGCCTTGGCTTCTCCACTGCACGGAGCTAGCACAACTCTTTGGAGCAGGCGGATGTGGCTGTAACGTTTCACTGATGGGGCTAGCAGGTTTACATGGATGTATTGTATGATTGGAACTTACACTTTATATAATAAGAGCCAACATATTTTCATGCATATGTTGTTATTGTAGTTGGACTGTTCTGGTTTCCTTAATGATATATGTTGTTTAACTTATGTATTTGTGTATGAGATGATTTTTATGCAATATGAATCTTGTTGCAAATGTGTTGTTGGTTTAACCATCACTTTGGATTGTCGACTGCTCTAATTTCTAGCTTGTGATGCATCTTCGCTTGTGTGTTCCCTTCCCAGTTGAGTACTGATACAGGTTTTCAAGGGGCGCACTCATCTCCCCCCCTTTGTGTTAGAACCTTTCATGCACCTTCTTTGACTCAATGCAGCGGTCACACCCTTATTACTGATAGAGTTATCTTACTTGCCTTTGTGCGACATCGCGGTCAAGGCATTACCTTATGACCCATTGTTGGGAATCCTACACTAAACTGTCTGAGGTCTAATTGGGAATTCTTACAGGGGAGATCCCCTTGACATGTTGGTAGGTCTAGCACGATCAACAGGTTCATGGTGGTATTTATGAGAATTTCCTTCTCCATTTCCACCAATATGGGCTTAGATGGTGTTTTGGGAAAATTTAGTGTTCTTGGACAAACGCCTAACCCTCTAGACTTAGTAGCAGGTCTAGAAACAACAGACAAAGTAATCTCTACCTTTTCTATAATCAATAGATAAAACAAGAGAGAAGAGAAACCTACTTGTAGTTTTCGCTAGCTCCTTGTCTCCCTTGACCGATCTTGCCACTCCTTTCCATACTTAAGCTGCTTGAAAAGTACTTGCACAAACATAGAGACAAAAACCAATCAAAGCAAATGATAATGATCTATTTCTTATAAATAACATGGAATCGAGAATGTGATATACATATGAAAGTGTCAACATATAACACAAGCATAAGGAAAAAGTTTCGAAGAATTTATTGATAAGAGGAAGAATTACAACCCATATGTGCTCGATCTAGTGACACTCTTCCAATTCAATCCTCTTCACCTCATGATAAGCAAGACACTTCAACACTAAAACAATACTTGCAATCAACTCAAAACTCATACCAACAACATCTCTCTACAATCTATAGCCTCCCTGATCACTTAGATGAGTGGTCTTTTTATAGGTAAATGGAGGAGGTTATGCCATCAATGGTGATCATGAATGCCTTTCTAAAGTTGGAAATCAGTTCCATGGAGAAGGGATAGGGGATTGATGTTCCCTAACTCCCTTCTTCATCCAAATGCGAACTCAAAGGAGTAAGTGGAATTGAGAAACTTCTAGAGGTTTCCAATGGATAAGGAATCTTTAAACCCTCACAGAAATTTACTCAAATTCGCCCAGCGCAGGCCAAAGAGGGACCAAGTGCACTGCATAGCACCCTGAGAGTGTATGGTTTGTATTGCAGTGCACCCTAATAAAGGCCTGCCTGCGCTGATCTTCTTAGAGGCAACTTTTGGAAGTTTTCAGTGATGGAACTTCTTGAGAAGTGAGGCATTTTGATGTTCAACTTCTTTAGGGCATGTAACAACTGCATTAGGGGTTGATGGACCCTAATAGTATTGATCTGTAAGTTGGGGTTGATGTGCCCAAACGGATCTATACCAGTTGCCCCCTAAATCATGAATTCAGAAATATATATGTCGAGTGAAATGATTTATGATAAGGAGAGGAGGTTTCGAAACGGAAGGTGACCTGCATCAATTACAATACATATATCACGATTATTTGATTTTTCTCATGAACTAGCTGAGGGAAGGCATACCCATGCTCAATTTATAAACTTTCATTACATGTACAAATATATTCATCTACAGATATAGACCCATGAATGGTTGACCATGAATGTAAGGTCATTGTACATTTTATTTAGTACTCCTGAAAATATCACAGCCTGGATGGATGAAACTAGATTCAGGGTATTCAATCTCATTCAATCTTTTGCTCAAGTACAAGTCTAACCATGTGAATAGATGTTCTGAAGTCGAACATGGAAAGACATCGTCTGTTTATCAGCCGATGATGTAAGCCGTTAATAGATGCGAGAGGAATCACTGATAACGCTAATGACCCTCAAGGTACTACAATACATTTTGCATGGTGTGAATAAATGATTTGATGTCGAACACCATACAAAGTCTTTCGGTCAAAGGTCAGTGATGTCAACCTATTGCCGGAAGCGAGAAACCTTTAATTGATGTATGCAAGCTTCAAGGTACTGAAGGGGTGTTTCTAAGTCAACTTCTTGGATGATGTGCTGATGTCGACAAGAAGTGACTCGTTGCAGGAGGGCCTTGATGTATCCCACATCTACGACACAAAAAGAAATAAACAAAAAGGGGTAACTAGGCAAAAAGGTTTACCAGGCAATTGTGAACTGCAGAATACCTCCTGGTGAACCAAGAAGTACGGGTAGGCAATCTCCCCAAATGTTGTGTTCGGTGTATCAAATTTGCAAGGCGACCAACTCAGTTACTTAAGGATGGATAGCAACCTAGTGTTGTCCTCCCATATATACCTGAAGGTACATGGAGAACTAGTCCGTATAAGCGCTGTCTAATGCAAAACCGCACAGTGAGAGCATTCCCATATACTTTACGTATTGTAACACCACCTTGTATACCTAAAGGTATGTGGAAGAGCTATGATATACTCACGTACATGGAATGAGGTATCACACTCACGATGTATTGCAAACAAGTTAGCAACAACTGCTTGGTTTAACGATGTCAGAACACGTCTCTAGCCTAGAACCACTAAATGTTTTTGTTAATGACAATGCTCCCTTAGGTAAATTGATGTTCATTTTAAGTTGATCTTGCTTATGAATTTTCCTTTCGAGTTTCACCACGTGATGTATTATGAAATTCTTAGGAATGCAACTATAATGATAAGCATTCTTTCCATTCAGTTTTAACAATGAAAATCCTAACTACTTAGGGATAGAGAAATTAGAGTTCTTTTGATCATAGAACAAAGAGTACAATCTAAATGAAAACTCCCTACACTATTCCTTTTAGAACACACAAATTCTTTTCAATGTGAATGATTCAAAAGAGGAAAATAATGCACAAACGATCAGTGAACTCTTTTCATAAAGATGACGATTTTGTGACAATTTCTTTTCAAAGAAAGGAAGAATCTACGACACTTTCGTTTTCAAAGAAATGAGGAATTATGACACTTTCAACGCAAAGACTAATCATATGCACATATCAACCAATCGATCTTTTATGAATGAAGATTTGATGACAATTCAACTTTCGAAGGAAAAGACGATTTTACGACACTTTCTTTCACTAAAGACCAATCGATTAAAACTAACTTTCGACTATAGATTGAAAATGACAAAGTAAATACATAAAAAACATTTATCAATCCTAGTATAAGTAGGGCCAAATTAAAGAGATGAAAAACTATTTTCAGAGACAAAACATCATTGATATTTAGCAACTAATTCAAACAAGAGAAAATTGGCAAAAACTTTCAGTGCCTAGATGGGAAACTGAGCCTCAAGTGATCAATGCAGGTAGTATTTAGAGACAATGCACTGAATCACTCTGTATCTCTATGGGAAGTGCACTGCAGTGCACTGTGTCCTTCATTAGACTGTGCTGGTGATAGTGATCCATACTAAAGGTGATTTTGACACAGTTTCAACTCAATTTTCAATGAAAGAAGACTGAAATTCAATGAACGACCACAAGTACAGTATGTAGAAATGTCTTAAGAGGCTGATAAGCTACTAAGATGGATAATCTGGTCCCCAGCGGAGTCGCCAATTTGTTTCGGGAAAATTTAGTGTTCTTGGACAAACGCCTAACCCTCTAGACTTAGTAGCAGGTCTAGAAACAACAGACAAAGTAATCTCTACCTTTTCTATAATCAATAGATAAAACAAGAGAGAAGAGAAACCTACTTGTAGTTTTCACTAACTCCTTGTCTCCCTTGACCGATCTTGCCACTCCTTTCCGTACTTAAGCCGCTTGAAAAGTACCTGCACAAACACAGAGACAAAAACCCATCAAAGCAAATGATAATGATCTATTGCTTATAAATAACATGGAATCGAGAACATGATATACATATGAAAGCGTCAACATATAACACAAGCATAAGGAAAAAGTTTCGAAGACTTTATTGATAAGAGGAAGAATTACAACCCATATGTGCTCAATCCAGTGACACTCTTCCAATTCAATCCTCTTCACCTCATGACAAGCAAGACACTTCAACACTAAAACAATACTTGCAATCAGCTCAAAACTCATACCAACAACATCTCTCTACAATCTTCAGCCTCCCTGATCACTTAGATGAGTGGTCTTTTTATAGGTGAATGGAGGAGGTTATGCCATCAATGGTGATCATGAATGCCTTTCTAAATTTGGAAATCAGTTCCATGGAAGAAGGGATAGGGGATTGATGTTCCCTAACTCCCTTCGTCATCCAAATGTGAACTCAAAGGAGTAGGTGGCATTGAGAAACTTCTAGAGGTTTCCAATGGATAAGGAATCTTCAAACCCTCACAGAAATTTGCTCAAATTCACCCAACGCAGGCCAAAGAAGGACCAAGTGTGCTGCATAGCACCCTGACAGTGTATGGTTTGTATTGTAGCGCACCCTAATAAAGGCCTACCTGTGCTGATCTTCTTAGAGGCAACTTTTGGATGTTTTTAGTGATGTAACTTCTTGGGAAGTGAGGCGTTCTGATGTTCAACTTATTTAGGGCATGTAACAACTGCATTAGGGGTTGATGGGCCCTAATAGTATCGATCTGTAAGTTGGGGTTGATGTGCCCAAATGGATCTGTAACAGATGGATTCTTTGCATAACACTTTCATCTTTTCTACATAATTTTACATTTAATTTGATCAAAAGTGAGCCTAGTAATATCCAACACCTCTTCTTCTTCTTCTTGTGGTATGCCCAATTCTTGTAGTGGGAAGTGTCCACTAGTATTTGGAGTAGATGGTGGGATATCCAACGGAAGCATATCTAACTGCAACTCAGACCCTTGTGATTGTTGATCGTCCATTACTTTGCTCTCCCGCTCCCTAAAAAGATCTTGCTCAATTTGTTTGGTTAGATATTCTTGTTGCCTTTTGGGTTCTTCTTCTTTGTTTTTCCTTATTCAAATTTTCTCCTTTGTTCTTCCTAATCTTTTCTTTAAGTTCCTATTCTTCTCTTCTACACTGTTCTTATTCTTCCAACCTTTCCCCTTTTCCTCCTCTTCTTGTTTTCTTAATGGTTCATCCTCCTTTTTATTTCCTTCGCTCCTCTTCTTCTCTTTTCCTTTTCAATTCTTGTTTCTTTCAAGTTATTTATGTGTTTCTTCCTTTGAGATCCTCTTTACCTTTCTCTTCTTACCCTTTCTTATTTAGGGTTTTATCCCCTTCCTATTGTTTTTGCTGGGTCCCTTCTTGCTTATCAACTTTCTATTTCTTTTGTTTTTCTTTAATGCCTATTTTCCCCTTTTTCCTTTTCAGAATAGCTACCCTATCTTCAAGGCTTGTGCTTTCTTGGGTATGAACCTCTGATTTCTCTCCCTCTTCTGCTTGTTTCTCATTTGGTCCTGTTTCCCTCGAGGCATTATGAAAGTTCTTGATCTTATCCTCATCATCATCTTTAAAATGAGCACAGGACCATCCGAAGCCATATGCCTTACAATAAGCAAATGAAATACCTTTTGGGTCATATTTTTGGAATCTTAAATCAACAAAGAAGAAATCATTCAATTATTCAACTTCTAATTTTGCTTCCTTAAATTTCTTGAGGGTATATGCTCCAATATTTTAAGGGAACACAGGTCATGGACCCTTCTTTCCTTTTACTAATGTTTTAGATAGCCCAATAGTCGATTGGTAGCAAAACTATTGCAACAATACTTTGTCTATCACTAGCATGGGGACAGCGTGAGGAGGCTTGTGAGCACCAAAACCCCTAATATAGGTTTCTTCTCCGATAGGGAACCAATATGCTACATTATGGAGCATTTTATGAGACCTTTTTGATATACATGGAGGGTCTTCACCAAAGAGTTCTTGATACAAGGGAGCAATGAAAGATTTTGTAATTGTCTCATACATTCCCTTGTAACCTAGGTTACAAAATCAATTATAATAAATATGTACAGGACCTTGAACCTATGGATTCCATTTCAAATTCCATCTATCAAACTCACATTTCACATAGACTACATCAAGGAGATAATATGCGATATAAAACTCTTATGGTTTACCCCTCTCTTGATTCTTGGTTGTTTGAATGTTGGTCTTGAGTGTGGATGTAAGAATACTGGCCAAATTAAATATTGTCCCTTTAGTGAAAACTATGTGCATTAAAGGAACCCATGATCCAAGAAAGGTATCAACATTTTCTCTTCCATATAGCTTGTTCATCATAGCTCCTAGTAACTGATATACCTTCCAAAGGACTTCTATTCTATAAACCTAGTATACCCTAAGCTTGAATTTGGTGGGATCCTACCACCACGATTTCAGTATATCCTTGGTATACTTGTGTAATGCTGATAACCACTTGGGTTTAAAGGCATATTCTTTCTCAATCAACTTATAATAGGTTGTAATAACGACAGTGGTGAAGGATGCCAAAATTTCTCCAGTATGCCTCTTGATTGCCCAATGATCTTTATCTACATGCTGTAATATCTAGTTTATGGTTTAAGCACATGGGAACTATGGAGTACTGAAGAAGGTATGTTTTTATTGACTATTTTGTCATCTTTTCTTTAGAACTCATAACATCTTTGCATCATGAACTAGGTAGATAATGGGAAATCATGACAAATCTATAAGATTTATATGCAACATGAAAACGCTAATAATTGCCATTTCTTATGCAAGAAAAGGGAAAAACTAAAGATTGCCGCTCCAAAGAAAAAGACAGGGCTAAGCTAACTGCTGTCCCTTTGGTGGGGAACCATATGCAAACAAGACGATCTAAATTAAAACATCTCAGCCAAGGAAAGGAAAAGGAGATATCGACTCGGTGCAAGAAAACGACCAGATAACTGAGGATTAACAGCTTAGCGGATCCCTCAGGATCCTTTGATCCTGAGGGATCACTACTTTAACTATTTTCGCATCTTTGATATCTTCGCTTCAGCTGTTATAAGTAGGGGCAGCACTGCTAGCCCGGGGAGGAAGAAAGACTGTTAATTTTTATGTGGCTTTGCTCTGTATTTGAAACTTTGATCATCAACTCTCGTTGAGAAGTGATCCACTGTAACTCTGTTTTAATGCTTTAATATAAATCTAGTTGCTGTTCCATCTTTGATCCTGGAATAATTTCAAGCGGTGTGTCCCTGGAGGCTAAGGGCTCGGCCCTGGTGGAACACTTGCTCCTGTATCATTATCTTTAGTTCGTGTGTGGTTTTCGTTATCAGCTTTGATCGGTAATCTGGTGTGTTTTGTTATTTTATATCACAACTCTGTTATATTTACAATATCGTTCTTTGCAACAGGAAAGTCGTATTTTTCATTCTAACCTTATAACGTATTGCTGTTCCTTTAAGTCATTAATGTAACATTACTGTTCTTTACAGAATGCTATTGCTGTTCAATTGCAGAGTAACCGAGCTGTAATATTCTTAAGTTGGTATTACTGTATTCGTCTATGGTTTATACTTCATTATGATTGCTGTTCAATTGACATTGTTGTTCCATTATGAATTGCGATCGTTATCCTTTCTAACTGAGATCAATATTTGTGGTATCAGACGCAGATTACTGTTTCTCTTAATATCTCTGTGTGCTGTGTGTGTTATTTATTTCGGTACTGTGTATTCACAATTGGCTCTAAGCGCTGTTCTATATTTCATTGGTAATTGGTTGTTGTTCCATTTCTATTTGCTGTCCGATTTATCCTTTAAGTAAAGATTGCCATCTGATTTCTGTAGGATAAGATTACTGCACTTGTTCCTGTAGATTAAGGTGTTGTTGTTCATCAGACTTAGTTGCTGTTCCATTTCTTAGTTTCTGTTCCATTTCCTGTTATCTGCGTTATTGTTGCTTTGGTGTGCATAATGATCTGAAACTGTAGTGGGCGTTGGAATTTGTTGTCTAGTCCCCAGATTGATGGTGTATTCCTTGATTACCTTTATTTACATTAGTTTCCAAAGGGATGAGTTATTGTTACTGGACCCTTGACTGATAAATTGCTTAGTTTTCCAAGTGCATGATTTAGTTTTTAAAGTATTTTGCTATAAGTAGATCTTGTTTCAAGCATCCATTTACTTTTGTATTTGAGCTATACTACTAGCATTACTCTGACAAATGACAGCCTCAAACTGAGTACACTCTTTGAGATAACAAATTGTTCCTGGATTGACAAGTTAATGTGAGGTAATTAGAGGTGAAAGAGACGCTTTTTACAGCTTGACATTTTGGTGCCGTTGCTGGGGAAGAGTGTGGCCATTTGTTTCTTTTCCAGAGTAGTGTAAGAATCTATTAGGAAATAGCTAGGTTTTAAAAACGGAAGGTAAGAACCCACGTGTGGAGTATGTAATAGCCCTGCTCGCTTGCCCGCTTTCCTGCAGATTTGTTGCTGTTTTGTTTGGGTAGAACCTAGCAGTTGATCTGTGTGCATGACTAAGCAGAAAAAGCCAGAAAAGAATCTCAAACCTCTACCCAAGTCTGATAAAGCTAAGGGGCCGGTGACTCTTGGCTGATCGACCTTTATAGACGAAATCTTTAAGAAAGCAGAATCTCAGCCTTCAGTAGGACCTAGAAAAGTTACTTCTAGACAGCTTACTAGTTCCCTTCAAGCCACAGGATCACCATTTGTAGCCTTTGCTGAGGTGCATAGTCAAACCGAAGAGCAAGATTTTCAAGAAATTGAAAATTCTAGCCTAAAATCATTGCAGGAAGGGAACCTTAGCAATCTCTGTGAAGGAAGAGGAGAAACAGGAGAAGCTGAAGAACCAAAATCTCCTCTTAGGGTAATTCAGCCATTAAGCAGCCCAGATAAGGGAAGTGCTGCAAAAATCATTTATAACGAAATTCAAGAACCTGAATCCCCCCAGACATTAGGCACTCTCATCATCCCAGATAAAGGAAGTGCTATCAAGGCCATCCCCATTAGAGCCATTCCCCCTCGACAACTTAGGAATACCCTCCTAGATATCCCAGAAGGCTATTGGCACATATTTGACCAAATGGCCTAGAATCAGCCTAACACCCAAACCTCTACACTGCAATACCCCATTGTGGATACTGCAGCTAATGCACCTATGAAAGCAATTCCCCTCCAGCATATCCCTACATTCCATGGCCTTACATCAGAAGATCCGGATGCATTCCTGTTTGAATTCGATGTGCTGTGTAGAGGATATGACTATACCACCGATCCCCAGAAACTGAAATTATTTCCCTCTACATTAAAAGGAGCTGCTTTAAGATGGTTTATGGGATTAGGTGGTGGTGTTATAAATAATTGGGATCAAATGAAAGAGTCTTTTCTAAACAAATATCAGGACTATTGCAGGTCTCGAGAGTTAAAAGATGAAATATTTCAGATGGTAGATAAACCAAATGAAACATTAGAAGAGTATGTTGAACGATTCCAGTATAATCTTCAAAGATCTCCTTATGCATCATTACCTTTACCTGATAATGTATTAAAAACAACATTAATTAGGGGAATGAAGGAACAATGGATTGAGACATTAAACATTATGGGGAAAGGAGATATTTATCAAGAAAATTTTGCTGACATTATTGATTTATGTATCAGGAGCTTGAGAGGCAGCACAAGGCTAAAACCAGCAGAACATGATCGATTTGTAAGAGATAATAGAATTTCGATAGAAGGAGTAACTCGTGCAGAAATTGGAAATTTATTAGAAAATTTTAAAACTGACATATTGGGGACGCTGACAACACAACTTGATATTATGCAGGCCAAACAAAAGCAAGCAGAAGCAGAACAGAATTTGGCAATCTTCTGTCCCAAATGCAGAAAGAAACACAACCACAAGGAGTGTCCATTAGATGCAGTTCAAGTTTGCGCCATTTGTACAAAAGACCACTCCACAGAAAGCTGCCCCTCACTTCCTGGATTGAAAGCAGTATACAAGGAGGCAGAAGAAGAGCTAGAATCAGTGTATCTACTTAATCAGCGCCGTCAATGGCAGCCGCGACAAACAGGTATGTTTTCAGACCCAACTTCTTCTTTCTAGCCTCCGCAATATCATGCTCAACAATATAATTCAATGTGGCAAAATCAACCTCCCTTCCCGAATTGGTCACAGCAATCATTCCCTTCATCATCTCCATGGCCGAATCAAGCAAGCCAACCCAATTGGCCAAATTTTCCCTATACCCCACCATATTGGAAAAACAATGTTTTTCCACCACAATGGACTCCTCCGACTTCGTAGAGTCAAACCTGGCAGACAAACTAGCAAAGATCTATGAATCAGCCAGTAGGAACCATCCCGCTACCTCAACCTACACTGCCAGCCCTACAACAAAGCCCCCAGTCTAACTTAAGGCCGCAACTCCCAGCCCAACCCAACCCCAATCTAAATAACAGATCGGTCCAGTCCATTCAAATAATTGAAACACCAGAGATAGGAACCAATCTAAGGGAGTGTAATGACCTTCAATTAAGATCTGGGCGTATCATTGAAATAGAGGGAGATAAAACAGTTCAAGTTGGAAATCAGTTGCCTGTAGAACAACCATTACAAGAAGAGGACGTGACTAGACAATAAAGTCATGATCCAGCAACCACATCCTCTTCTCCATTCCTAGAATGCTTAATTATACCTCAACCTATATAATATCCTGATTTTGACATTCTGGGAGAATTACAAAACCTGTACATAAAAATCCCGCTCCTCTAAGCCATTCAAGACATCCCGATATATGCAAAGACTATCAAAGAACTATGTATAAAGAAACCAAGGAGGACAATTAAAAATAACCCAAAAGTCCAAGTAGTTGGCACTTTATCTGACTTATTATCAGGAAAAGAAACACCCATTAAATACGAAGACCCAGGAAATCCAATAGTAACCGTAAAATCTATGGTCAAACCTTCTCAAATGCCTTATTTGATCTAGGAGCTGCAATTAACATCCTAACAACCACTAGTTGCCAAAAACTAGGCATTACATCAGTAGAACCGACCTTCACTTTATTAGAACTGGCTGATCGATCTGTAGTTAGGCTGGAGGGCACACTACATGATGTTATGGTATCAGTTGACTCCTAGGAGTATCCGACCGATTTTTAGATAATAAACCCCAAAAACCGACTTGATGGACATCCATTGATCTTAAGCAGACCTTGGCTGACAACTGCCGATGCTTATATTGGCTGCCGACAAGGTAGTATGACCATTACTAGGGGGACAAATATTAAGAATCTAGCTTTATACCCCCCAATGCAGCCAAGTGTCACAATAATAAAAACTAACAAGCATCTTTTTTTTTCCAAGGAAAAAAAACGGTAACTTTTTATTAAAAAGATAATGAAAAGTTACACTAGCAGATGCATTGAAGCATTCCGTATGCTGCCACAAGGGCCCGAGTGCTTTCGCACCCCACGCAACGTTAGAGGACTAACGTGCAAAAAGAATAAGAAAAGAGAAGAGAGGAGAGAGTATGAAAGGGGCAAAAAACTGGAATCCGGCAGTGAGTAGAACTCACACTTCAAGTTTTTCTCCCCTTTTTCTTTTCGACCTTGCGCCACTCTCCTTGAGTGGGCTCGATCGAAGCAATGACTAACTGTGTCTCTGTATTCTGTGGGCCAGGTTCTTTGTCTGAATCTGAAGTATCTGAGTGGTGGTGCCGTTTGGTGCCTCCCGTACTAGGATCCATGCTTGTCTCCACTGCCTTGTTGTCTGATGAGATTCCTTTCTGTTTCTCCATTTCTTGAGTTACCTCAGTTTTCTCTGCTGGAGGTTCTTCCTCTGCTGCTTCTGATTCTTCATCCTCTGAATCTGGGGGAGAAAAATTCCAACCTTTCCTCTGCTTCCCTTTCTGCTTCTTTTTATTCTTGGCTTCTGGGCATGTGCTTTGTAAGTGTCCTGTCTGCCTACAGATCCTACATCTGAAAGCGGTGTTTTCATAATCTAGTACCTGCAACCAATTCTGTTGTTTGTAGATCAACCTTATATTTTCCGGCAGCCCTTTACTTAAGTCTACTTCCACACAGATACGTGCGTAAGTGTAGATCCTTTCATCGATCCTGTCCAGGTCTGTTTTGATATATTTCCCTATGCTGTTCCCAATGCCTTCCAGCACTCGTTCATCCCAAAAGTGCAGTGGAAGATTGTGTAGTCTAACCCAAACTGGCATTCTGGTTACCGTCATTTTATTTGGATCAAAATCTGGGAACCATGGAGTCACAAACAGCCCTGCTGTTCCCCAAAACCATGGCCCGACACTGATGACTGTATCTCTGACTTCCTTGGATGTAAATCTTACTATGAAAAAACCCTTTGCACATAAATGAATGTCACACTCCATGGTCCAGCTGGTGAAGATCCAATGGAAAAGATCCATAGGTTTAGGCCAAAAGCTGTTGAAACGGCAAATTAAAGCTTGCGTTTCATAGGACTTGACGAAATCATCGAGCCCTGAGGAATCTAAGTTTAAAGCTGGGGTTTGCTCTGACTGATCTACTATATATGGCCTGGGCATGTGTCCTCCTTGATCTGGGGAGGACCCTGAATTTCTGCTGCCCTGTAAAATGTTTTTATAGGATCCTTTTGGTTGGTGCTGGGCTGCAGCTTTTTTTCCCTTGTCTACCCCAGAGGAGCTTGGCTGTCCCTGAGGCATAGCCCCTCCTCTCAATCTGAGATTTAAAATAATAATTGATCCTGGCCCAATCTCATAACTTGCCAAAGATCTACAGTCCTGAAGGGACCGCCTTCCACTGACCAGATGCTGGGCCTGAACTGGGTATCCCATTTCTGCCCATATTTGTTGTTTTAGCTGCATGGAGGTGTCTCCTGCATGAACCCATACTAATCGAGATTTCCCCTGAGGGGGTTTAATCAGAATCTGAAAACAAATATTTGTTACCTGCTTTGGCTGATGGCGAAATTCCAGATCTGGCTCCGTTTTGATTCGTTTTTCCTTTTTCTTGTCTAGATCTGCATAAACCCTGCCCGATCTAGGGTTGATGTCTCCGTTCTGCCGCCTGGACTCCAGCTGTACTCGGATAAAGGCTTGGTCGTGTTCGATCTGGTGCCTCGGATCACTCTGTGCTCGGATATGGACTAGATCGTATGGATCTGAGCCAAAACTGCACTGATTGGGCCCGTGTGTTGTAGAAGGGAGCGGATCTGCATCATGCAGTCCCCCCCTGTCGATTCTCCGCGCGATCTGGGTTGGACAACGTCTAGCCTCTAAACGCCGTACGCCAGACGGGCTTCTTTGTTCCGGGCTGCAGATTGGAGCCTCAATCTTTCGCAGGAGAGTACCCTCCTCGTATCTCCACGCAGCAATGGGAACCTCCGTTAATGCCTTCACCCCGTCTTGCTGAAGACTGTACGCAGAGCCATGCAGATCTAAGTGTCTCCCACCAACGATCACCGTTTCCCCGGTCCCTGGTTCACCTTCGGCCCTTGCGGCAAGCTTGTGAACCGTTGCGGCAGCAACCAGATCTCTATTCAAAGCCCTAGCCATCGCCATCGCCGCCGTGTTCATCTCTAGTCCAGTGCCCCCATAAAAGGTTGGTTTTAACTAACAAGCATCTTGTATCATACCTCATCGAAAATATTTGATCTCCATTAACCATACAAGAGGCCCTCGATTTCAAAGACCAAACAGAAGATGATGCCATTAATAATTTCATTAGCCAAGCTAAACCCAGATCCCACGTACAATGTCACATGATAGAAGTAGCATTTGATAATGAATTAGAAGAGGATCTTCTTAAAGATACACATGATCAAACAATACCTACTACCTTTGTTTCGAATAGCAAAATTATGGAAATTGAGTCAGGAAAGACTTTAAACATTAATGCCAACCTAACTTCCGAACAAGAAAAGAAGCTCATCCAATTATTGAGGAAAAATAAAAAAGAATTTGCATGGGACTACCCTAATATGAAAGGAATTGACCCCCAGTTATGTACACACCACATTTACATAGAAAAGGATGCGAGACCTGTTTGCCAACTACAAAGGAGACTTAATCCTCATCTAAAAGATGTTGCAAAAGCTGAACTTCAAAAACTTTTAGATGTTAACTTCATCTACCCTATCAGTAAATGGGTCTCTCCACTTGTTGTGGTACCAAAGAAGAATGGAAAGTGGAGGATTTGTGTAGACTATAGAGAATTAAACAAAGCAACACAAAAATACCACTTTCCCCTTCCATTCATTGATCAAGTATTAGACACTCTAGTAGGAAAGAAATTCTTTTCTTTCTTAGATGGCTTCAGTGGATACAATCAGATTCAGATTGCCCCTGAAGACCAAGACAAAACCACTTTTACTTGTCCCTGGGGAACATTTGCCTACAGAGTTCTACCTTTTGGCTTATGCAATGCTCCTGCCACATTTCAAAAAGTTATCCTCAGCGTTTTTTCAGACCTATTAAATGAGGGGCACGAAGTCTACATGGATGATTTTACACCATACAGAGATGATTTTGACCCAGCATTGGACACATTGGAAAAAGTCCTGCAGTGCTGCATTGCCACCAGGGTTTGCTTAAGCCATGGAAAATGCTATATGATGATGATTGAAGGACTTATTCTAGGCCATTATATCTTAGAAGCTGGCATACAAGTAGACCCAGCCAAAATTCGAATAATTCTATTAATTCCCACTCCTACCACTCAAACAGAGGTACGCAGTTTTCTCAGATTCTCTGGTTATTATAGAAGGTTTATAGAACATTTTTCACATATTGCTGCACCTCTATATGCACTGACAGGTAATGTTGACTTTCTTTGGACAGAAAAATGTGACTGTGATTTTCAGGATTTGAAGAAGCTTGTGTCCATAGCTCCAGTCCTTCGAGGACCAAATTGGGACCTGCCATTCCAAATTTCATCAGATGCCTCAGATACAGCTATTGGAGCAGTACTTGGACAGGAAGAAGATAAAAAACCATATGAAATTTATTATATTAGCAAGAACCTATCCCTTGCTGAATTGAATTATACTGTTACTGAAAAGGAATTTCTAGCTGTAAGACATGCTGTCAATAAGTTTAGGCATTACATTACTGGATATCCTGTTATCTTGTATACAGATCACTTTGCCATAAAATATTTAGCAAATAAACCAACCACAAATGGTAGAATAACTAGATGGCTGATCTTATTGCAAGAATTTGATATTACAATCAAGGACAGACCTGGAAAAGAAAATCCTGTAGTTGACTTTCTCTCGTGAGTGCCAAAACCAGTGGACGCAGCAGCAGTTGGAGATCAATTTCCAGATGAGCATTTGTTTGCTGTCACTGTTAAAACACCCTGGTATGCTGATGTTGTGAATTACTTAGCAGTAGGTAAATTACCAAAACATCTGACCCCCAATGAATGAAAACAGATTGTTTAGTGAAGTGCTCGATTTTCCTGGATTGGGGGCTACCTGTTCCATACAGGAGCAGATATGCACATTAGGAGATGTGTTCGGGAGGATGAAATTTTTGATATTTTGAAAGCTTGTCATGATGGACCATGTGGCAGACACTTTGCCAATAAGAGAACTGGACATAAGGTGCTGCAAACAGGGTATTATTGGCCTACGATCTTCAAAGACGCAAAGAAGTTCATTCAAACTTGTGACAGTTGTCAAAGGGCAGGACGCCCTGGCTAGTCTAACGAAATGCCCTTGAACCCACAACTGGTTATTGAACCATTCGAGCGATGGGCACTTGATTTTGTTGGTCCAATTAACCCATCATCGAACCAGAAAACATATATTCTGGTGGCAATAGAATATGTCACCAAATGGGTTGAAGTAGAAGCATTACCGAGAGCTACAAAGGATTCTGTCATACAGTTCCTGTTTCATATATTTGTGCGATATGGGCTTCCAAGAGACATAATTACAGACAGTGGACCATAGTTTGTGGGTAACAAGATTGCTGCAACACTTAAGAACTATCATATCCAACATAAAATTACTACTCCATACCACCCACAAGCAAACGGTCAAGTAGAAAGCAGCAACAAAATAATAGAAGCAATCTTGACAAAAACCATTGTGTCACATAGACGCGATTGGGCTGCAAGACTACCAGAAGCCTTGTGGGCCTACAGAACAACATGGAGAAGCACTACCGGCTATTCACCATACCAATTGGTGTTTGGAAAGCAACCTATTTTCCCCATAGAATTCGAAATCCAAACACTACGAACAACACAAGAAGTAGGCCTAGATCTAAATGAGGCACAGATTAATAGATTACAGCAGATCAATGAGCTAGATGAAATCAGGCTCTCTGCCCTTCAACATACTACATTAATCCAATAGCAGCGAGCTAAATGGCATGACACTCTCATTAAAAACAAAGTCTTCCGCGAAGGAGACTGGGCACTCTTATACGATTCCAGGTTTTAGGATTTTCCCGGGAAACTTCAGACTCACTGGCTAGGGCCATATGAAATCCAGAAGGTACATGATAATGGCACCCTAACTCTAGTCACTATTGATGGATCTGGACATACCTTTAAAGTAAATGGCCACCGAGTTCGATTATACCGCAAACCACTTACTCGGGAATCCTTCTGCCAGCAACTACGCGAGGACTCCGATATGAAAATTCTACAGGAGGAAGAGCAATCTTCCTCACCTGTGATTCATTAAGTGATTCACCTGTTTTTATACTTTGTACATAATTTCTTTGTTCTGTATATATTTTTGTATTTGCATTTTTTTTTGCTGCTCCTTTTCAGAAGAAACAACGTTGTTGTTTTGCTGTTCCTTTTCTGAAGGGACAACATTTGTGTACACTTTTGTCGTTGTTGCTGTTCCTTTTTCAAAAGAACAGCACCTTTTGTTTCAACCGTTCTTTCTTATTTTCATTTTGCTGTTCCTTTTCCAAAGGAACGACATTTGAGTTTTCTGCTGTTCCTTTTCCAAAGGAACAACACTTGTGATTTTTGCTGTTCCTTTTCCAAAGGAACGACATTTGAGTTTTCTACTATTCCTTTTCTAAAGGAACAACACTTTTTATTTTTGCTGTTCCTTTTCCAAAGGAACAACATTTGATTTTTCTGCTGTTCCTTTTCCAAAGGAACAACACTGTTTGATTTTGCTGTTCCTTTTCCAAAGGAACGACATTTGCATTTTTTTTGTTCCTTTTCCAAAGGAACGACACTTTTAGCACTTGTGTTTCTGCTGTTCCTTTTCCAAAGGAACGACACTTTTGGTTTTCTGTTGTTCCTTTTCTAAAGGAACGACATGTTCAGTTTTTGCTGTTCCTTTTTTCAAAGGAACGACACTTTTGGTTTTTGCTGTTCCTTTTTCAAAGGAACAACACTTGTATTCCTTTGCCCTTCCTTTTTCAAATGAAAACATTCTCATATTCCTTTTACTTAAAGATACTTGCTGTTCCTCTTGTTTCAGGTCTTTTGGGGCACAGCTATACACTCATGCAATGGATACAAAGCTAGAGCATACTGAAATAAGAAAATTATATAAAATCGCTACTTTTACAAGAAATTGTTGTGAATTGATAAAGAAGAACAAAGAAAGGACACAATTATTCATCACTTTTGCTATCATTACCCTATTAATACTGACATGATTGGTCATCTTTATCATGCTGGTTCTTTTTAAATTCCCATAATCTTTTTTGATCATTATTAAGGAATAAGAACAAAGGGTTTATATTTTTCTATTGAGATGTTAAGACTTCTTCCACCATTCCTACTCTTAAGGAGGGCCGAACCACCCTTTGTGTATAAATAGGAAAGCATTTTATAAAAAAAGAAAAGAAAGAAGAATGTTTTGAATTGTCAAATGCAGGATAGGGGGTCTCATCAAGAGCTAGCTTACCATGATCATAAGGAAGAAAGTGAAGTGGCATTCCCACTATGGCCACCACACCAGGGATATGGTCCAAGAGGCACATCAGAAAAAATAAAGAGTCCTTGGAACAAGAGGTCTCATCACGAGCCGGCCTGCCCACCTTTCACTCCTTCCTGGTGAATGGCATTATGATTTAACTGGTTACCAAGCCAGCATAATGACCTCCATTTTGACACTGAACAATACTTCCTAGGCATACACAAAGGATCATGGTTCCATGGGTGAAACAAACAACTCTACCAAGGTTATGGACACCTATTGGTAGCAGAGCTCTGTTAATGGTATTGAAGTCACATTTCTTATACACCAATAGTAATCATTAATACCCTTCTCTGTCTTATACCTTTGTAATCTGTCAAATAAGATTATGCATATCACTTCCCCGAACCATTAAACACATGAAAATCCATCATAACCAATCATGACAGAAAAAGTAGACAATGATCACATTACACTCATTGTGCACGTCAGCTATCCTATCCTCCCAACCTCGCATCATGTAACCACATTTTCTTATTTATTAAGCGATCCTATTATACACCTCGATTTCGGTAACCTGCTCCGTTTGTAAACATGGCATCTTGGCATACGTTGTTCCTTTATGACCCTGTACCAGAACAGATCGGCCCGCCGCTCCTTCATTTGACGGCTGAGGATGGCCTATCACATTGCGGGGGGGGGGGGTTGACTTCATAATTTGCTGACATACGTATCAGGCTATTATTCGGCAAACTCTTACTCGGGAATAGCAAGGCTTAATGGTATCTCGTTTTTCAATTTGCATGCCTTGCTATTCCTAAGATATTTCCGTATCATAGTCTGCAACAATTAGTAAGATTTGAACGAGCCTTGCGATTTTGCTATTTTCTCTGTGTTTCTAACAGTTTGAACAACCTGCTGTTCCATTGCCATCTCTGCGTTTTTACAGTGAGCTAAAGCATGGGAGGAAGGTCAATTCAAAGAGAACCATAGGTATTGACAGTTTCTGACGCTACACGGGAAATCCTGGCAAGGGTAGGATGGTTAGTCTATCTTAATCGTTTACAGGAATCCAACGAGACTGTGGCAATAGAATTCTTGCAGAACTTGCAAGAATACCACTCCACAGTAAGGGGAAAACACATAGCAGTTACCGATGATGTAATTGCAGAGGTCTCGGGACTGCCAGCCACTGGACCTGTGTGGACTCTAAAGAAGGAGAGACTGCAAAAGATCATGAAGATCTTCCAGGATGAAGGCCAGAACCTGACAGTCAGAGGAAAGGGAGTCCTACCAGCAACATTAGGAGAGCCATGGGCAGAATTGGTGAGGATCATCCAGAGCTACATCACTTGTGAAGGCAGGAAAGATGTGGTAAGACCACGACACCTTAAACTCTTAGCTGTATTAAAAGAGAAATGCTTTGTGAACCTACCTGCATTTTTAAATTCATTACTTCATGATGTTGCCCGAAGCATGAAAAAGTCACAACATGTAGAATCGGTAGTAAGTCACCATGGACTGATACGGCTGATAGTTAGCCACAGTCTTGCTCAGCAGCAGAGCAGCTGGGAAGAACTAATTGCTATGATAGATGGGGCACCGACTCCGCCAGCCCCAAAACGCAAACATACTGCCAGTACACCAAATAGACCATCAAAACGGAGAAAATCAGTTAGATTGGCACGGATTAGAGGGAGGTTGGAAAATCCCCAAGGGAGTACCAGCCAACCTGTGGAGATAGATGACTCAAGGGATGAGCAACCCCCACAATTGGAAGGAGAAGAGAATGAGAAAGAAGTGGGAAGAAATGAGGAAGAGACTGAGCAGCCTGAGAAGGTGGAGGCGGAGAAAGAGAAACGCGAAGAAATCCCATTGCAAAATCCATTGCAAGAGGACGAATTGGCCAAAATTATGGCCAATATGGGTGAATATGGCCAGCCTCTCAGCCCGCTAGGCCTCCAGATTGAGGAAGAACCAAAAGAGCATTTTTCTCAAGACAAAAATGCACTCGAAGAATTGCGCGATGAGGAAGAAAATGAAGAGAATCATTCTGTTCATGATGAAAGCATGACGGGAGAAGAAAATGATGAAGATATAGAAAGGGAACAATCCACTCCCAGCCAGACTACACCAGAAGAATTGCATGAAGAAGAAGGGGTGGACAAAGAAGTTACCCAGGAAATAACAGAGCCAGCTAGGGTTTCTACTCCTGAGCAACCTGAACAAAACAACGAAGGAGCACCCCAAGAGGAAAACCAGGGAATTGGCCAAGATGACAGTCCAGGCCCAAGTAAACAGACAGCTATTCCTTCTAAGGAAACAGAAGAAATTAAACGATTACAAAAAGAACAACAAAAATTACTAAATGTGATAGCTCGACTTTGACAACAAATCAGGGTTTTGAGAATGAGAAAGAGAGCAAAAAGAACTTCAGGGGGAAGACACGCAACCACTCCGGTAAGACCCCCCAAGAAAAAGGTTCGAAAGACCCCTGTTCAGCCTGCTGTTCAAAACCCTGTCAAAAGATAGTCTGCTGTTCAAACTGCTGTTGAAGAACAGTCTGCTATTCAAACTCTTGTTAAAGTGCAGACTGCCGTTCAAAAGCAAAAGGAACAGCATTTCACTGTTGCTCATGTTGAAGTGCAAACAGACGATATATCGACCTGTGACAAGGAAGTTCAGATAGAGGCACAATCCTCTGAAGGGATACAAACTATAAACACAAGGTGATGCAATAAGAAGATTCAAGTAAATCTTCCACTGGCCACTACTACGTGGGATAGCGATCTGAGGATAGTAACCCTACGAGAGGGTTTGATGCAAGCTCAGCAAGCAGTAGAAAAACTCATAGAACAAACAGTTTCTCAAGAAAAGTATGAAGAATTACAACAATAGCTAAGGAATGTCAATTTATCTGAAAGCCAGGCCTTTGAAGGATGGCGAAAAGAACAAGAAAAAGTCGCAAAGGTAACTCATAGATTAGATGTAGTTATCAGACAGATGGATACCTTATGCTCTTTGTACACTGACGTCCTAGCATGTAGAGCCCCTGCCAAGAATTATGCCTTGTTTTTAATGGAACGATATTTGCAATTGAAAATTAAGGCCGTCAAAGCAGGAGCCCCTATACAAATTAATACTATTGATGATTTTATAAATTGTTGTAAGCACTATGGAGTAAAGGTTCAAAGACTACTGTGTGAATTCTATTTGCATAACCGTGTGTTAGATCAAGAGACAGAGTAGAACCCCGGCCCTTCCGTTGGGGATATCCAATTGCAGGCATTTATTTCATTTGGAGTTAATCAAATCAAATGGCTTAAAGCCTATAATTCCTTCCAAAGACAAGAAAACAGATTAGACTTATGGGTAAGAGCTGAGCCTAGAGATCCATTACAGTTATGGAACAAACACATGAGCCTCATGAGGACTCCGGGCGTGATTGACGCATTAGGACCCATTCATACAACAATCAATCGACAAGGGATATAATACTTCTTTACCATTAAGGACCTTGCCATTGCAACTGCTAAATTTCGATATCAGACCTCTAATCCGAACATCCAACTCAGGGAACCATTTAATTACGAGAACTTTAAGTTAGCCACTGATCGTTTGAACCTCTATGGCAAAATTATCTTGAGGGCAGGGCCATCTTGGTTAGGATATAGGTTTTGGAGTCCGATTATTTGGCACCCTGCACCTGGATACCAAGCCCTGTATGAAATTCCTGAGGGTCAGACAGGCCATCTTTTTGAACACCTAGTTAGGCATCATGGTTGTAGACCACCACATGAGATCCCATCTCCAGCCTACTCTCTCACTGCCTTACATGTCAACTACAATGTTTTCATGAGGGCATGAAAAAGGGTAAGCAGGGGGGTGTGTGGAGTACTGAAGAAGGTATGTTTTTATTGACTATTTTGTCATCTTTTCTTTAGAACTCGTAACATCTTTGCATCATGAACTAGGTAGATAATGGGAAATCATGAAAAATCTATAAGATTTATATGCAACATGAAAATGCTAATAATTGCCATTTCTTATGCAGGAAAAGGGAAAAACTAAAGATTGTCGCTCCAAAGAAAAAGACAGGGCCAAGCTAACCGCTATCCCTTTGGCGGGGAACCATATGAAAACAAGACGATCTAAATTAAAACATCTCAGCCAAGGAAAGGAAAAGGAGATATTGACTCGACGCAAGAAAACGACTGGATAACTGAGGATTAACAGCTTGGCGGATCCCTCAGGATCCTTTGATCCTGAGGGATCGTTGCTTTAACTATTTTCGCATCCTTGATATCTTCGCTTTAGCTGTTATAAGTAGGGGTAGCATTGCTAGCCCGGGGAGGAAGAAAGTCTGTTAATTTTTATGTGGCTTTGCTCTATATTTGAAACTTTGATCATCGACTCTCGTTGAGAAGTGATCCACTATAACTCTGTTTTAATGCTTTAATATAAATCTGGTTGCTGTTCCATCTTTGATCCTGGAATAATTTCAAGCGGTGTGTCCCTAGAGGCTAAGGGCCCGGCCCTGGTGGAACACTTGCTCCTGTATCATTATCTTTAGTTCATGTGTGGTTTTCGTTATTAGCTTTGATCGGTAATCTGGTGTGTTTTGTTATTTTATATCACAGCTCCGTTATATTTACAATATCATTCTCTGCAACAGGAAAGTCGTATTGTTCATTCTGACCTTATAACGTATTTCTGTTCCTTTAAGTCATTAATGTAACATTACTGTTCTTTACAGAATGCTATTGCTGTTCAATTGCAGAGTAACTGAGCTGTAATATTCTTAAGTTGGTATTACTGTATTCATCTATGGTTTATACTTCATTACGATTGCTGTTCAATTGACATTGCTGTTCCATTATGAATTGCAATCGTTATCCTTTCTAACTGAGATCAATATTTGTGGTATCAGATGCAGATTACTGTTTCTCTTAATATCTCCGTGTGTTGTGTGTGTTATTTATTTTGGTACTGTGTATTCACAATTGGCTCTAAGCGCTGTTCTATATTTCATTGGTAATTGGTTGCCGTTCCATTTCTATTTGCTGTCCGATTTATCCTTTAAGTAAAGATTGCCATCTGATTTCTGTAGGATAAGATTACTGCACTTGTTCCTGTAGATTAAGGTGTTGTTGTTCATCAGACTTAGTTGCTGTTACATTTTCTAGTTGCTGTTCCATTTCTTAGTTGCTGTTCCATTTCTTGTTATCTGCGTTATTGTTGCTTTGGTGTGCAGAACGATCTGAAACTGTAGTGGGCATTGGCATTTGTTGTCTAGTCCCCAGATTGATGATTTGTTCCTTGATTACCTTTATTTACATCAGTTTCCAAAGGGATGAGTTATTGTTACTGGACCCTTGACTGATAAATTGCTTAGTTTTCCAAGTGCATGATTTAGTTTTTAAAGTATTTTTCTGTAAGTAGATCTTGTTTCAAGCATTTGTTTACTTTTGTATTTGAGCTATACTGCTAGCATTACTCTGACAAATGACAGCCTCAAACTAAGTACACTCTTTGAGATAACAAATCGTTCCTGGATTGACAAGTTAATGTGAGGTAATTAGAGGTGAAAGAGACCCTTTTTACTGCTCGACAGGAACACTGGTGGGTGTGCAAATACTTTTTGCAGCCAAGGCCTTTTGATATTAACGTATACTCTAAAATCTTCTTGATATTGAGGGATCTCTTTGTTTGCAAACTCCAAGTAAATGTACCACTAGATCAACTTTGTCTTCATGTTAATATTGTGAGTAATATCTCCATTTATAGGAAAAATCATTGGGCTATCTACAACTACTTCAATGATGCTTTCAGCTCTAGCAAAAATTTTCCTGAACCTTTGCGAGAAGCCTTGACCACCTGTGGTGCTGTCTCTTCGAAGAAAGATGGTATGCTAATGCAGTCTAGATAAATGTCACCTAGCATTTCAAAAATATTGTCCAAATACAAAGATATTAACATGAATAATAATAAGCACATACAAAACAAAAAGTACCACTATGGGTCCCCCACTTGGTACAAGGTGTAGGATTTGCTACTAGGCCGTAGTTCTAATTGATGAGACATGTCACAAATTTGAAGGTGGGACATGTTACAAGATTGATAGGTCATAAAGAGGATGGGTCGCAAGGATAGGGCAAATTTCAAGGAGATAAGTCACATTCCTGGGCAGGTCAAAAGATCGAAAGGTCATAAAAGAGATTATGTCTTAGGAACTATCAATCCATGCAACTGCAATTTGGAACTTAGCGACTTCGAGTTTGAGTGATAGTCAGGTTACAGAGAGAGAGAAGGTAGTAAACTACACAAGGAGATAGGTCACAAGAAAAGAGAGGTTGAAATATCGCAAAAGAGGATTGGTCGCAAAAGTCACTATCTTTTCAGTCGCAATTTTGCGACTATACGAATTAGGGGTCATAGTAGGTTGCATGGTTTGATAATAGGTTTGGTCATGGTTTTCAAGACCAAATAAGGTCACAAATTGTAGCGATGAGAGAGGTCATAAGGTTAAATGGATTTATGATTGTGATTTGTGACCTAGTCACAAATGGTAAGGTTACTGGATATTATTACTAGGGAATCAACAATTTAACAGAGGTTGCGACTTGCTACTACAGAGAGATTTACAGAAGCGACTAACACTTATGTTTTTCTAAATGCTTGAGTTTAGGTACTAGGCAAAAATCGGAAGAGGGTATTAGGATTGATTGGGAACGTGGGGTTTACGCTAGGACCTGAGGCAGATAACTCCTTGGTGGGAGTAAATCTTAGTCGACGACTGACTCATGGATGACATTATGAGAGTAAGGAATATAATGCCTGAGTTTAGCTAGAGAAATATGCTTCTGCCAGTGGAAACATTACTAGAATCGAAAAAATGAACTTAGTTGATAGTCTAGGGCACATAGCGAACCACCGCTCACAGTGCCATTCTTATGAAGATAGGGTTTTAAAAAACATAAAATTCAATTACGATGAGATGAACAAGGATAAAAGGGTGAACGAGCGTGAGTATAACAATGGGAATTTAAGGGTTCGTGTAGGGGAATATGTAGGGTCAAGATACCTAGGCGATGGACACATGTTCGTTTGAAATGATTGAGAAGAGGGTGCATGCATTTCTTACCAAGAGAGGTCGTGGGTTGCTGTCGATCATTGGAGAGAAGAAGAAGGCGTCTAATTGTAGGAGGATAAATGAAATGATATAGGGGTGATTGTTATTTTATAAGAGAAGGCATACATTTGAAAATGAGCCGCGATGGACAATTACGTAAAGAGATAATAAAATGTGATTAGCCCAAGACAAAGATCACAAGGTAAGAATGCGTGGAAGTCTCATCACGTGCAACTAGCTTAGGACAAGGTTGCAAGACAACATCGTGCAAAGGCAGGGGTCGCGTGTGACTAGCCCAAGCGAAGGTTGAAAGGTTGCAATTTTAATCAATAGTTAAGTTTGCACCTAGGCCTAGGATGCAACCTAGTGCCCTTTGTAGCAGGGCTATGTGGAAGGTCACATGTCACAATTTTAGGATTGCCGTAGATTTCATAGATGCAACTAACAATTAGGAGAAGAGATTGGATTTTTAGGCTTTCAGGGTACAATTTTTCAAGTCCTAAGGAAACCCTAGACAAGTGAAGAGAGGGAGATGAACCCTAGGAGACTAGAGGCAAAGGACTATAGAAGGTATAGTATAGGGGTCTCCAAAATTTGGAAAAGGGCTAAATTTCAGGGCTATTGTAGTAGCTATAAGTCCATTTTCATGAAAATATAAATATTTCAAAACTACTTTCAATGCTATAGACCTTCATTTTCTTGTTGTTTGTTTTGTGTTTTATGAGGTTTCTTCCTTAGGCAATGGATATCTATTGGCATTGTGTTTTTTATATGGGTATTTTTGTATATATCAGTTTTGGATCACTCATTATATTGGATCCCAATGCTTGTTGTTGTTATATTTTTGTTTTTAAAGCTTTCACTATTAGTGGTGCACTTTGTAAAATAATCATGCATCGACATATTTTTTTATGTCAAGCACACCATTTGGTGGTGTTTATTTATTAAATTAAAAGTTATAAATGTTACTGATCTACACCATGCAATAATTACGCATTAAAATGTATTAGGAACATGGGTGTATATTACAATACTCTATGCATTGTCTAACATGAACAATTTTAGCCTCAAAATATTTACTTAGTTTGTAAAACATATTTTATAATTTGTATATTTTATTACGTAGGGATTCTATTAAAAGAAAATCAAGTGAAAAAAAATAACAGCAACAAATGCAAAGGAAACACATCCCAAGAAAAGAGCATGGCAAGTTATTTTAAATGTTAACATAAAAGTATTATATTTGAATTTTTTTTCCCATGGAAGAAGTCGTAATTTTATTCATAAGACAAAATTACATTTTGTAGATGTTGAAGAGCATATGCTGATGTTCTGTTCCGGTTTTCACCGAAACCAAAAGATGAAAAAAATAAATAAAATTGGAGTAGCTATTGTTTTCACCCTTTCTTCTTCTCCACCTTGCGCCATCCAACAGTGTTGGGGGTAGCAGTTATAATGAATAGCTGGTTTTCTATTATAGTTTTGGGAGAGTCCTTGTCTGATTCTGATCCTTCTGATCCATGAGTTCTCTTGTTGCTGAGTATTTCCTTTCCTATTAGCTAGGAACCTTGTTGCTGCATGGGGTTGCTGGGGGCTTCCTCTTCTTTTTGTGAGTTGTCCTGAACTATTTGTTCATCTTCTTCTACATTGTGTTCTACATTCTCTGTTGTGTCTACTTCCATCACCAAAGGTTCTGTATTTTGCCATCCTTTCCGCTTCCTCTGTTACTGCTTGCTCCTATTGGGGATGTTTCTGGCGTGTGGGCACACACTAAGGAGGTGACCTGTTTGTTGACATCCACGGCATTGGAACACTGTGTTTTCATAGTCCAAGGGTTGTGTCCACTGTGTATTATTGAAATTCAGGATTATGCTTTCTGGTAGGCCTTGGCCGAGGTCTACTTCGATGCAAATTCTGGTGAAAGTAAATATTCCCTTTATGCGTCTCTCTGAATTAATCTTTATGAATTTACCCAAGGTATTTCTAGTAGTGATTAAAGCCTTGTGATGCCATAAATGTAAACGGAGGTTATGCAACCGAACCCGGACTGGCATCTTTGATACCACCATTGTGTTGGCACCGAATTCTGGAAACCATGGGGTGATGAACAGTCCAACACTGCCCCAGAACCATGGCCCCTGGTTGAGGATAATGTCCCTTTCCTCTTCTATTTGAAATCTTACTATAAAGAACCCCTCGGGGCATAAGTAGATTTCGCAGTTTGTTGTCCAGACAATATGGATCCATTGATGCAATACGTCAGATCTGGGCCAAAAACCATTAAATCTGCAAATAACTGCATATGTGTGTAGATCTGAGTATATAGTATTTACCTCTGGTATATCGATGGTGAGAGATGGGCTCTCAGGTTTTTGTTCTACAATGTAGGGCCCCGGAGGTTCAGTGGCAGCTGTGGGATTGGTCTGTGCTTTCCCTTTTCCCTTGACTGTGTCCTTGAAAGACCTTGTGTTCTTTGAGCTAGTTCCAGAGCATCCGCCCCGCAGACAGAGGTTGATGGTAATGGTCGAATCTGATATTATGTTGTAGTCCTCAAGGGTATGATTGTCTTATAAACTGTGTCCCATATAGATAAGATTTTGTGCATGAGCTGGTATGCCGAGGAAGCTCTGTATTTTAAATTGCAGATCCCGGATCCTGCATCCCTGCCATAACCTTAGGCAGTGGTGCCTGTTGTCCGGTTTTTTGATAAAGATCTGTGTAAGGTCCACGTTTATAGGATCTGTCTCTGCCTGTGGCTGACCTCTTTCTGTTGCCTGGGACGACCTGCTATAAAACCCTAGCTCATCCCTATTCCATCGGTGTTTCTCAGTCCAGGGTTTCAGATCTGTTGGATCTTGGCATATCTGTCTATTGTGAGCCAGATCGGTGAGATCAATGGCACATTTGGGGTATTTGTGCCTTTCCATAGTGGGAATGAGCAGCTCGACTCCTTGCATCAGTCTTATAAGGGCTATAGCAGCAGATCTGGTGTATAGACCTGCATATCCAACACTGTCAGCGTTGATAGCCCCGTTCTCCCATCTCTTGTTGCTCTGAGAAACCAGCTTTTCTGCACGTTGTTGTAGGTGGCTTGCCCTAGCCCCTTCAATATTGGCTGTGGAAACTGCAACATCTTTTAACCCACGTTTCAAACCCTCTCGTCCTCCGTAGCCGAGAGTCTTTGCAAATATGGGCACGTGGGGGTTCCTGGTGTAGTCATGAGTAGCGTGCGCTACTTCTTCCTAGCTTGGGCTCCCAGAGAGCTTGGGTGCACTGAGATCTGCTAGCCTGAACCAGATCTGCGTGGGAGGATAGCTAGGAAAGCTTGAGCCTGAAATCACCATTCCCTTCGAGCAGAGATCTCCCTTCACCATAGTCTTGTGTTGATAGTCCGAGTTTCTGAGGTCCTATATATGTCAAGTAATTTATTTGAATTATATTGAGGCTTCAAAATGATATGTATTGGATAATCCATGTCAAGTATGACCAAAAATTGAAGAAACTTGAAAAGTTTGTTTAGAATTTGAGTGGAAAAGAGCATACAAGATTTATGGAAATGTTGACAATATATGAGTTAGGTGAGTCCAAAGGATATCAATATGAAGTTTTTTTTGGCTTTTTACAAACAATATATTTTTTAACAATAATTTCTAACATGTTTCAAATATTCAAAATTTTCATTTGTTGAATGTTGTGTAGGGATTGACAACAAGGGAACATAAGGTCATCCTTATAAAATAAAAATTATGAAGGATGTAAATCATGAAGATTTGATCCTTAGTTCATTTGAAGTTGTGTTGGAAGTTAATGAGAAGAAGAAACTTTTATAAAACTATGAATGCTATAGTGGAAATAACGTACAAGCATTCTTTTTACTTATAGTAGTAAATTCAATCCAATGATTCCAAGAATCATGTTATATATAAATTACAATAAACATTATCGGAGCAATGCCCACAAGACATATGGGACTTGCACTATTGAACAACAGACAATAACAAAAAGGAATCATGATTTTCAATAATATAGATATCGTTACTCCAAAAAATTACCAATTTAGTATTTTGTTATATTTATCTTCATATAAATATCAATCAGCTTTTCTATTGCTATTTTATTTTTTTAAAAGTTTGATAAAATCTCAAAGGATGAATAAGGTGATATTTGAAACATGCTAGTAGATGTTAAAAATATATATATACAAGGACAATGTCAAAGAAATGATCATAATTGCATCACAAAAGGAACAATCCTAACAATAAAATACATCAAACATATATAATCATTGTTTTTTTTAAATATAATTTAATTATAACATGAAATATAATTTTCAATCATTTCATTTTTGCAAAAAAAAAACCAAATGGAACCCATTCAACATATATGATACGACCACAAAGATAAAATAAAAAAGTTGACGACAAAGTTTGTGAGTACTTATGTTTTTCTTAATATTTTATATTTTTGTGATCTACGCATTTTAGTTAATTTACAATTATCCATGGATATTCTCTAACATGTCGTAAAATACAAAGAAGACCCATATGAATATTTCATTGAAATTAGATTATGTATCATGAGTAATGTTGGAGTATCAAGAATCAATTGAACTTTGTAAGTAAATATGTTGTTTTATTTTTCTTATTTTACAATTAATGAAACAACAACAAACCTTTATATATATATATATGCCTTGTCATAGCATATATAACTCGTAGAAAAACACAAGGTGGAGTCTACGTAGGATATCTTAAGAGACTAGATGATGCATGGTTTCAAAATATTCTGGATTGTCTATGAAACATTCATTACTATGGTATGGTTTTTAATTTAGGAAATCAACTATTATTATTACAGGAATATAAACATATTTACTAAATTTATTTTTATATTTGTAGATATAACATGAAGGTGTGAAATGCTAAAAGTCAAGCTAGTCCATAAAACATTTAAAATAAACAAAGAAAAATTTCTCATGCAAGTGATAGAAGATTTTTTTGGAAAATGAAATTTTGGAAAATGTAACTAGTTTTCATCTTCATTATTTGTACCATTATGTATTTCATGTCAAAAGAAAAAGAAAAATAAAAAGAAAAAGAAAATTTATTGTTGTTTTTCTAGATAAGCATGTTCTTCATGCTTCTAGGTTTTTGAGTCAAAGAGTAAAAGTCCTATTTTGGACCTATTGTAAAAGAAAAAGGAAACACATTTTTAAAATGTAAAATTTGGGACAGAAACCGCTCTAGATGCTAAGTTGGCCTACATGTCAAGTCAGCGTTGCCCAAATAGACGTGTCTATTCACACCTCCTCTAACATATATAAATTGACAGTAGATGAAACTCATTTGGACACACACTAGTGAAGAAGATGAGGGAGGCCGAAGTCTAGAAGAAATGGTTCCTTTTTTGAGATAGGGTTTGTAGAAGATCTGCCTTGGTATATCTCTTATTGCTGGTTTCTTGCTGATGAATATGTTGGAAGGAAGGAAGGTTTGACTTGACATCTAGAGGTATGAATTTATGTAGTTATGGGTCTTCGATATTTCATTTGATCCTATTGTATAAGAAGAGATTTTTTGAGTTTTCCCATTAGAGGAGTTTTGCCATTACTTAGAGCTTATATCTTGTATTCTATTTTTTTTTACTATGTGATATTCTTATTTTATAGTAATTGATTGATAAAGGAACTTAAAAAACATAATAATAAAATTACTAGCCGTATCACAAGTAATTATCATGTAATAGAAATATGATAATAAGATAAAAACCGACCAATTTCTAACATGACATCAAAGTTGTGCTTTGTACAACGAGGTACGAAGATCAAGATCACTTTCTATTGCATTTTGAAAGAAATTATTACAAAAACAATGGAATATTTTTGGACTCAATTTGTATGATCACTTTCTATTGGATCTTGAAGGAAATTATTACAAAAACAATGGAATTTGGAAGATCACATTCCTGGACTCAATTTCCTGCTTATTGATTGACGTAGCCTAACACAAAAATTCTGGGCTCAATCAGTGATCTCATATTTACAGTGGCATTGTGATTCATTTCATTTAAATGCACGATTCCAACAATACGCATTATTTTAACAATGGCTCAAGGTTCGTTGATTGACTCAACGTATACGTGTTTTGTCGCATATCCCCTATGACATTGCTACGTATGATTCACACTCTCTATATGGATCGAGGCATGACAATGTTTCTTATGACCATGGCATTGATCGAGATATAGCTTGCAATGTTCCTATAGCTCGCTCTTTATTACAGTGGCCCGTAATAAAAATTCAACACGACTCTGTGACCCACACTCTAGTTTTATGGTGGCTCGCTTATAATCTCTGATGGCTCGTATGCAAAATCTGAGACTTGAATTTGTGCAGATCACATTTTTGGCAATAACTCAAATGTTGACTTTCTAACCCTAGCACTCTCTATGAAGAAGTGCGTAAAACAGTGACTGTAAATTTCGGAAGCTCCCTGGTTCGTTGTATCCATCATTTCATAGTAAAATCGTGACATAAACATCGAGTTACTAAACCTACAATGATCCATATATTTTAACCTTGATTAGCGCCCATGGTTCGATCTGAGGATTGGCTTCGTGAATCACACTCTGTGTGGCTCAGGAGCTTGGAGTTAATAACTTGTGGATCTTTTACATTGGCTTGGAATTACAGTTCAATGAAATCGAGGCCCATTAAAATAGCTTATGGATCATCTCATGGCTAGAATCTCTGTGGATCAAATGTAGTTGAAGAAGCTTGGTGATCGATATGATACTAACATGTTTCTAAGTGGAGTTAATTCCATGGAAACGCTCGATCTACTCTCAATTCTAAGGAAAGTCTCGGAACTGGCTCGATCTCAATGATATCATTTATATGTCATCATATTCATCATTATTCCTGTGCGTATAGATGGGACAGTGGCTATAGTTATGAAGGGCATCAAACTGTATGAAATCGCATTACATACAGTATCACAAGATCTCGTTAGCTTGAATTCTTTGGCATTCATAAAATATGCCTTGATGGTTAGGTTGGAGACAACCGTGAGATGTTGTTGATATATACAACAATGTGTTGGGAAATTTCATAAAGCCAACCTATAGTCTTGAGAGATAAGATTCAATATGATAATGATTCGATGACCGTCATCGTTGATTAATAAATGTCATGACAAAGGCAAAGGTATAGGGAAGAAGCCATGTGAACCTTTATTGGAAGAGTGAGTCAACGAATCCTTGCAAAAAAGAAGGCATGAGGTCTTTATGCTTTGTTTTTATGTTTCAAATTAAATAAAGGGTTTGAATAGTTGTTAATAAAGGTCATAACAAAGGTACACGCAAGAAGATATGTGAATCTTTATTGGAAGAGTGAGTCACAAATTTTTGTAAAAAAGAAGGCATGAGGTCTTTATGTGTTAGGTCTCTATAATACTAGTGATTCCTCAATTACTGTTATAATTTTATCCTTGATTGTTATTGTTGTGCCCCTATTGTCTCCATATTGTTATTATTGTGCCCCATAGAAGCCCACTATTGTTATTTTTGTGTCCTTATATTATTACTGTTAGGTCGACTTTGGTTATATTGTGACCCCTTAGATTCTTATATATAGAAAGGAGGTTTTGTCATTTGTATAATTCAAGAATTGTTCATTTGTGTAATGTAAAAGAGGTTTCCCCCTAGAAGAGGCTTATTTCTAAGTAGTTGATCTATCTTTTCTACCTTTTTGTGAGACAGTTTCATAACATTTGGTATCAGAGCTTTGGATTCTAGGGTTTCGCTGCTCCAAACAAGCCATCATGGACTTTTCGTTATAATTTTTTTTCTACGATGTTTCAGAAGTACTTCGGGTCCGAATTTCAGGTCTTGTCTCACTATATTTTCGGAGATATGATCTGAGGAAGTTAGGGTTTTGGCAAGCTCCAGAATTTCATCTCATACCAGTTATCGTGAAAGTTTCGCTATAATTGTTTTTCTACAAAGGTTCGGACTCTAAAATTAAAACCTATTTGAGTCAAAATCTTGGTGAAGTTTGGGTCCGAATTTCAGATCTTGTTTCGCTATATTTTCAGATATATAATCTGAGGCAATTAGGGTTTTTGCACACTCCCGAATTCCATTCTAAACAGGTGACCTTGTGAAAATAGTCATAAATTTCTCTCTAAGCATCAGATTGAACTTTCGTAAGAAGCTACAGAAATAGGATGAACTATAATTTTTTGTGTATTGTTTCTAGGACTGAAAGTCGAAACAATAACACGTGGCATTTCGTACAAGCTTGCTCTACTGAAAAAATATATAAGCAGATCATCTTGGGAGGTGGGGCATAACTCTTTCTTGAAGAATCCAATTTTGATCAGACTAGTGGAATTGGAAAGAGGGCACAAAGGTATGCTGGAGGTCGCAATTTTAGATTTTGGCGATCCTAAATTATAGAGTTACAGTCATTTCAATATCGAGCTCTTACAAAGTGAAAAAAGGTGTGTAGTTTTTTTAAATTTTTGCATAAGTTTGGTTTGAAAAATTATTTTGAAGGAATTCAAAAGGCATAGTGAAGCATTATTATCAGTAATTGATGCCCCTAAGAAAGAAAATGGGAACACCTAGTAAGAAACCTAAAATCTCTAGCATGACTCATGAAGAAGAGGAAGAAATGCAACATGATATATCAAAATTACGAGACCAAGTGCAACAAATTTCAATCGCACAAAAAGTAACAGAAGCTAAGATGGATGGTTTAAAGAAAGACGTAGAAGCTAAGATGTATGATGTGGAAAATAAGAAGAATGGTTTAAAGAAAGACATAGAAGCTAATATGGATGGTTTAAAGAAAGACGTAGAAGCTAAGATGAATGACGTGGAAGCTAAGATGGATGGCGTGGAAGCTAAGATGGAAGATTTGAAGACAAATTTGAAAAATTTCTACAAGAAATGCTTACTAATGGCGAAAGGGTAGTAAAGGAAACTCATGATGAGAACAAAAAAAATGCTAATTATGATTTCATAGACTCTAACGTTGGATCGAAGAACCACTATGTTCCAAAGATCAATATGAGGAAGTTTGATGGTAAGTATCCTACAACATGGATACTATAGATGGAGCAATTTTTCGATCTTCATAATGTCCAAAACACACAAAAGGTATGCATTGCAATTTTATATTTGAAACCAAATCAGTTTGTATGGTATCAATGGATTTGATCTCGTAAAAAAAAATTGTCACTTGGGTTATTTTTACGGATGAAATGATAACACATTATGAGGATACAAAAAGCAACACTTTTTTTAGCTAATTAATTAATCTCAAACAAAAGGGTTCAATGATGGAGCACATTGAGGACTTCCAAAAATTAAATATAAGGGTAAAAGATCTTTCATAGGAGCATAAGATTGATGTGTTCATAGGGACTTTAAAGGATAACATCCAACATGAGGTTTGCCTTTGGGAACCTAATTCATTGGAGAAGGCGTTCAAGTTGGCAAGAAAAATGGAAAGAAAAATTATGGAAACAAGGAAGCCTACCACTCACAATCATAAAGATGGAAGTGTTGTTGCCCCTAGCCATCCACAACCTACAAGGTTGACACCACAACAATTGGAAGAAAAAAGAGCAAAAGGGCTTTGTTACAGTTGTGATAACAAATACACTAAAGGTCATAAGTGTGCCCAGAAGAAATTATTTTACATAGATTGTGAAGAGGAGAAAGAAAAGGAACAAGAAACGTCAAAAGAAGAGGATATACACTAGGAACAAACCATAGATAAAGAAGAAATGAATCTGACCATATTTTGTAATGCATTGTCTGGAATTACCATTTCTCAAACTATCAAGATAGAAGGGCATATCAAGAAGAAAAAGGTAATAGTTTTGATTGATTCGGGCAGTACCCATAATTTAATTCATTGTAAGATAGCCAAGGAATTTAATTGCTTCCTATATCCAACACCAAAGTGTCAAGTGATGGTTACAAGTGGAGGAACCATACCTTTCTCAGGAAAGTGCCATAATATCAAGCTATCCATGGGAGAATATGTACTGAATAGCCCATTGCTTTCCATTCCAATGGGTGGTGCTGATGTTGTACTAGGAGTGCAATGGCTACAATCCTTGGGTACAATATCTTTTAATTTTCAAGAACTTTTCGTGAAATTTTCTTCAGAAGGAAAGGAAGTTGATTAAGGGGTATCCTAGAGAAACTGGGAAGGATAATCAGCTCTAACGGAATGACAAAGCTTCTAAAGAAAGAACAATGAGGCATAATTGCACAATTATGTTCACTAGAGGTTCCCACATCGAAATCATCTATTTCTCCAGATATCCAAAAAGTCTTGGACAATCATTCCAGGGTATTTGAGACTCCCAAAATCCTCCCACCTATTCGTGATCATGATCATGCTATTCATTTGATTCGAGGACGTGTTCCTCCAAATATCAGGCCTTACAGATATCGATATGCCCAAAAGAGTGACATTGAACGTATGGTTGCAAAAATGCTAGAGGTTGGTATAATTCAACCTAGTCAAAGTTCTTTCTCTACTCCAGTAGTATTGGTTCACAAGAAGGATGGATCATGGTGCATGTGTCCAGAGTATAGGGAGCTCAACAAGCTCATTACTAAAGATAAATTTCCCATTCTTGTCATTGATGAATTATTAGATGAATTGCATGGATCAATTTACTTCACCAGTTGGATCTCCGTTCAAGATATCATCAAATCAGAATGAATACTGAAGACATTCCAAAAACAACATTTAGAACTCATGAGGGTCATTATGAATTTTTGGTCATGCCTTTTTGCCTTACCAATGCACCTTCTACATTTCAAGGTTTGATAATTCCATTTTCAAACCCAGCCTTAGAAAATTTGTGTTAGTATTTTTTGATGATATACTAATCTACAACAAGTCTTGGAAGGATCATGTTCAACATGTTGATAGGGTGCTCAAACTATTGGAGGAGAAACAATTATATGCAAAAAGCTTCAAATGTTTCTTTGGAGTACAAGAGATGGAATATCTGGGTCATATTGTATCTCATGAAGGTGTTAAGGTAGACCCTAGCAAAATTAAAACCATTAAGGAATGGAAAATCCCCATATCCATAAAGCATCTATGAGGATTTTTTGGGTTGACAGGGTATTATCAAAAGTTTGTTAAGAATTATGGGAGAATAGAAGCACCTCTAAGAACATTATTGAAGAAAGATGTATTTTCATGGACTCCAGAAGCATCAAAAGCCTTTGAACATCTTAAAGAGGCAATGTGCCAAGCACCGGTCTTAGTTACACCAAACTTCACAAAAACCTTTATTGTGGAATGTGATGCCTCAAGAAATGGAATTTGTGTTGTTTTAATGCAAGAAGAAATACCCATTGCTTTCGAAATTCGTCCAATCAAAGGAAAGTATTTACACAAAGCTATTTATGAGAAGGAAATTTTGGCAATACTACATGCACTTAAGAAATGGTGACCCTACCTAATGGGAAGACACTTCAAGGTAAAAACAAATCATGATAGTATTAAATAATTTTTTAGAACAAATATTATCTTCCAAAGAGCAACAAAAATGGGCCACAAAGATTTTGGGTTATGACTTTGAAATCATCTACAAGAAAAGGAAGCAAAATGTTGTGACAGATGAACTCTCAAGAAAGGATGAGGATGTGGAAGCATTTCTTTGCGCCATTTCTATTATCGAACCAGATTGGATAAACGAATCAAGGGATGAATGGAAGAATGATGAAGAAGTGTGGACACTCATTCAAAAGTTACATCAAGATCCCAGTACATCTGATAGATTTAGCTGGAAAAATGATTCGTTATGGTACAAATATCGGTTATACCTATGTAAGAATTCCCAACTCAAACAAAATATTCTTAGGGAATTGCACACCTCTCCCTTAGGAGGGCATTCAGTGTTGGCATTATGACACAGGTTTGGCACTATGACACAGGTGTTGTCCTTGATGGCAACTCACTCAAATGATAGATCACAGTTCAGGCTCTCAGAATGAAGGAAAAAGAAATATACACAGGTTCCTCTTAACCAAGTCGCGTATACATGCGGGATCGCCGATCAAAAGGTGCATATGCATATGCACGCACTTTCATGCAAGGAAAAGCACGTACATGTGGGAAAACTTGTTTTTAGTCCATGGTATTTAGTCCTTGGTATTTGGACCTATGGTTTTGGACCATGGTATCTCATCCGAAGTGTTGAACCCAGGTGTTGGGTCCCAAGTATTGGTTTTAAGTGGTTTCGGATCATTAGGCAAAGGCACTCAAGGATCGAATATCTTATGAAGAGCAAGATCTAGAATACTAGTCTTTGGGTAATGGTGCATAGCTGGATTTGAATCAAGGAGGAACCTGAGCACTAGAAGAAGGATAAGTTCTATTGATGGGTCAAGATCTCAAGGCTTGAAGAGAAGTATCTTTGTGTGATTTTGATTTGTTATATTTGGCGCATGACTTGATCTATAAATCTGATGATCTTGGTATAATTGATGTCTGAATATTTGAAAAAGGGTAAATTATCTTTTATAGATCTGTACGCAGGTTCCGCATAGGAAAGGCGCGTATACACGCTGGTTCGGTATATCAAAATTACGTATACGCAGGTTTTCCTTAATATAACAGCGTATGCACGCAGGTTATACATATTGAAGTAGCATACATCTCATGAAATATGTTTTAGCTACTTCTGTTTATTGTTGCAGTGTTCTGGGTTCAGGATTGGTTTCTGGTTACTGTTACTGTATTTTGGTTACAACATTCAGAGAAGTGATTGTTTGATTCAGTTTTGGTTTGGTGCAAAGGAGATTGGTTGATGCAGATGTATTTGATGTTTGATTAATGTTATTGATGGATCCAGTCTGAAAATTTATGAAACGTGGTCCGTGGAAGAAAAGAGAAGGTTGTAGCCTTCTGTAGGTCAGCACCTACGTACTAGTACATCAACTAGTACAAGAGCTAAGGGGTTGCAGCTCCCTTCCAGGAGAAGCTGGAGAACGAGAGAAGGTTGTAGCCTTTTGCAGGTAGAAGCCTGTGTATTGGTAAAAGACTGCACCAGTACAGAAATATTGTAAAAAGAAGTTTCTTATTAAAAGAAGATAGAAACAAATTGTAGCAGGTGGTTTTCATCCACATTGGGTTTCCACCTTATATCTTGTGTTCATGTGTGTGATTGCATGTACTGTTTATTACACTTGATTACTGTTTTATGGTTCTGATACACAGATTAAGATCAGCTAACTAAATTAGAAGTCTACAAGATATATGCAGTTTTTTATAAACACAGTTGCGTATATACGCAGGTTTAATTAACAGAAGTAGCATATAAGATTTTGTTTATGGAAATGAAAGATTGTTAAATTGCTAATATTGATTCACCCCCCCTCTCAGTATTATTTCCAACAATTGGTATTGGATCAGGTCCTTCAGAAGAAGCTTGATCGCTTGAAGGAAGATCTATTATCATGAGCAACTACGAAAAGGAGGCATCCATCAGGCCACCAATCTTTGATGGGAGCAACTTCGTCTATTGGAAGGTGAGAACCACAACCTATCTTCAATCTCTTGGTACAGAAGTTTGCAATATCGTGGAAAGAGGATACACATTTCTATCATCAACTCCTACGGATACGGCTGGTAAAAAGCAGTATGAAACAAATGCAAAGGCTATCAATACTCTATTGGGGACTCTATCTCAATCAGAATTCGTCAAGGTTATGCAACTCAAAACAACCAAAGAAATATGGGACAAGATCATTCTAAGTTATGAAGGAGACGATCAGGTAAAACATGAAAAACTACAATCTCTCAGAATTCAATATGAAACTCTTAGAATGCAAAATGATGAAAGTATGGCTAATTATTTCCTACGTATATATGAGATTATTAATCGCATGAAAAACTTGGGTGAAGAGATAAAAAAATTTACTTTAGTTGAAAAGGTTCTAAGATCTTTGTCTTCTAAGGTTGAATCAAAAGTTCCTGCCATAGAAGAAAAGCAGAATCTTCAGAGTATTACCATGTCACAGCTACACGGAATTCTAACTGCTTTCGAAATGAGAAAAGGGGGTCCATCAAACATGAGAGAAGCTGCATTCAAAGCTTCAGGAAAAGGAGAATACAATGAGTCAGGACATATGTCAGAAGGAGAGGAAGAATCAAACTTTGTCAAGAGCCTTTAATGGGGTTATGGAAGATTCAGAGGTAAGTTACCTTTCAAATGCTTTGCTTGTGGAAGAATCGGTCACTATGCAGCTAAATGTCCTCATAAAGATAAGCTTGATAAAGGTAAGGAACCAGTTAGATGGAACATAAAACAGAATGTAAGTAAGAAGAGCTATTATACACATGAAGACAACGATGGATTTTCAAATAGTGATGAAGATGAACATGGTAATGATTATATACTTTTGATGGCATTTGAAGATGATGATTTCTTGGATGCTATAGATGAAGAAGGTCTCTATGAAGAAATTTCTAAACTTACAATTTGTTTAGAAGAAAAGAGTATGACTATAGATATTCTGACATTCCAACTTGCTAAAAGGGAAAAACACAATGAAAAGTTAGAATGTGAAATTTTGGGACTTAGAAAAGATATTGAGAAAACAAAAGCTCTTAATCTTAGATTTGCTAAAGGATCTGAAACTTTAGATGAGATTATCAAAGTGCAGCATTCTCCTCTAATAAAGACAGGTCTTGGATATACTGAAGAAGCATCTCAAGCATAGAAGCCATCCACCTCCAAAAGCTATCTTGATGCAGCAAGGAGAAGTGAATAGGTTGACAATCGTCAGCAAAGGCATAAAGAGGATCACTAGGTAAATCAGGGTCAATCTACTTCAAGGATGAACATAAGCTACAACCAACCGCAGGTAAATCATTCTCAATTTGCCTCAAGAATGAATGTCAATGGAAACTACAATCACCTGGTCAGTAGATTTGATAATCGCAAGAATTTCTTTAATGGCCAATGTTTCTCGTGTCATAACTTTGGACACAAAGCTTATCAATGTGTTGCCTACAAGACCATCATGACTAGAGAAGCACGAAATCAAAGGAGTGTGACTGGGATCATGAAAAGGACCTACAATAACTTTTCTGCTCTTGAAAATGAAATAGAATGTTCTATTTGTAACAACTTCAGTCATGAAGATTCTGAATGCAGGAGTAGGTTTCGGCAAACATCTCAGAAGGAGAAAGCTTCATTGGGTCCCAAAACATGGAGAAAGAAAGAACTGCAACCAGAAAGATGTGGTATAGCCTTATATGCGAAAGGATAGGAAAATCAGTGGTACATCGACAGTGGATGCTCAAAACATATGACAGGTGATAAAGAAAAACTTCAGTCATATAGTGCCTTAGAAAAGGAAAGGAAGGTCTCATTTGGAAATGACACCCCTGCACTCATAAAAGGTAAAGGTTCTGTTCTTTTGAAAGAAAAAGTCAAAGATGGAAATGTTATGTATGTTGATGGTTTAAAGCATAATCTATTGAGTGTTAGCCAAATGTGTGATCAAGGAAATGAGGTAATATTTCGATCAAATGAATGTATTGTTCGTGAGTTTGATACAGGAGAAACAATGATCAAAGGCATAAGAACTCCAAATAATTTATACATACTCAAGGGAGGAAAACAACAATGCTATCTAACCAAGAATGATGAACACTGGATATGGCACATAAGATTGGGGCATATAAGCTTCCCTCAGATAAGGAAAGCATGCAAATATCAGGCTATTCGCGATCTTCGTGACATCAAAATTCCAGACAATACAATATGAAAATCATGTCAGTTTGGTAAGCAAACTAGAACACATTTCCCTGAAAAGGAAGGATCAGCTAGTAAGCCACTTGAACTTGTCCATACTGATTTATGTGGTCCATCAAGGAAAAATTCACCTCGTGGAGAAGAATACTTTATATTGTTCATTGATGACTTTTCCAAGATGTGTTGGATAGGACTTCTGAAGCATAAAGACAAAGCTTTCGAAAAGTTCAAAGCTTTCAAAGCCTTGGTTGAAAATGAATTAGATCAAAAAATCAAATGCCTCAGGTCTGATCGAGGAGGGGAATTTACCTCGGATGAATTTTTTGACTTTTGTGAAGACGATGGAATAAGAAGGGAATTATCTACTGCAAGGAATCCTCAGCAAAATGGAGTAGTGGAAAGGATGAACAGAACGGTTCAACAAATGGATCGTGCTATGCTTGATGAGCCGGGAACTCCTGCAACCTTCTGGGGTGAAGCTGCATTTGCTGCCATTACTATTCTCAACAAAACAAACGTCCGGGTAAACAACACTCAAACTCCTCATGAACTTTGGTATGGTAAGACTCCTAGGGTAAAATACTTCAAAATTTTTGGAAGCAAATGTTACATCAAAAGCACTGATGAAAACCTTGGAAAGTTTGAACCTAGTGTAGACGAAGGCATTCTCCTTGGTTACTCTTCCCGAAGTAAAGGATATAAGTGTTACAATAAAAGACTTGGAAAAATTGTTGAAAGTATTGATGTAGTGGTTGATGAAGCATGCGACAATCCAAAGCAGATAAAAACCGAATATTTTGAAAATGAAGATGACTATCCTTCAACTTCAAATCAGACTAATGATTAAGAAGAAACATGTGAGGTACCAGAAGAACAGATAAGGGTAGAAGAAAAGATTCCATCCAGGTACGTCCAGAAGAATCATCCAGAGACTCAAATTTTGGGGTAGAAAGAGGAAGGTGTTCAAACAAGAAGAACTATTACAGAAGCTTCAAGTTATCTAGCATTGCTCTCCTCCGTTGAACCACGAAATTTAAGTGAAGCATGCAAAGATGAATGCTGGATCAAGGCCATGAATGAAGAACTTGAGCAGATTGAAAAGAATAACACCTGGGAATTGGTTCTTAGACCTAATGATAAGAATGTCATAGGGACCAAATGGATATTAAAAAACAATCTGAATCAAAATGGAGATGTTATTAGAAACAAGGCTAGACTTGTTTGTAAAGGGTATGCTCAACACGAAGGTGTAGACTTTGAAGAAACTTTTGCACTGGTTTCTAGACTTGATGCCATAAGAATGTTCCTTGCTCTTTATAGCTTTCAAGAGTTCAAAGTATATCAAATGGATGTGAAATATGCCTTTCTAAATGGAGACTTAGAAGAAGAAGTGTATATTGAGCAACCAGATGGATTCATACTTGGGAATGATCCAAAACTTGTATGCAGACTCAAAAAGCATCTCTATGGCCTTAAACAGGCTTTAACAGCTTGGTATTATCGTTTGGTCAAATACCTCCATCAACAAGAATTTTCAAAAGGATCAACAGATAGCAATCTATATATAAAAATTAACAATGATAAATTGCTAATACTTGTTGTGTATGTTGATGATATCATCTTTGGTAGCAACGAAGAAACCATGAGTCAAAACTTTGATTTGATGATGCAGAAAGAATTTGAAGTGTCCCTGCTTGGTGAGCTCACATATTTTCTTGGTTTACAAGTCCAACGAAACAAAGACGATATCTTTCTATCAAAAACCAAGTACCTCAAGCAAATCTTGAAGAAATATGGGATGGAGGATTCGAAACTAGTATGTACCCCTATGGTAACAGGATGCAACCTTAGTGCAAATGATGAATCAGCAGCAGTACATCAACCACCCTATAGATCCATGATTGGTAGTCTGCTCTATCTGACAGGTACCTGACCAGACATCATGCATGCAGTGGGAATAGTTGGAAGATTCCAGGCAAATCCAAAGGAAGTACACCTTCAGGCAGTTAAGAGGATTTTCAAATGTCTTCAAGGAACACAAAACTATGGCTTATGGTATCCTAGAGACAGATATCTCACACTTCATGCATATACAGATGCAGATTGGGCAGGAAGTGTGGATGATAGAAAAAGCACTAGTGGTGGTGCATTGTTTATGGGATCCAGATTAGTATCTTGGTTCAACAAGAAACAAATTTCAATTGCATTATCTATAGCTGAAGCAGAATATGTGGCTACTGCATCTTGCTGCACACAACTCCTTTGGATGATGCAAACATTGCAAGACATTCAAATCACTTGTACTCCACCTATCTCCATTTTTTGTGATAATACAAGTGCAATTAGTATTTCAAAGAATCCAGTCATGCATTCAAAGACCAAGCACATACCTATCAAATATCATTTTCTTCGGAAACAAGTGCTTGAACAAAAGGTCAAATTGGAGTACGTACCCTCCAAGGAACAAGTTGTTGATATATTCATCAAATCACTACCCAGGGAGACATTTGAATACCTTAGACAGAAGCTGGGAATAGTTGATGCATCATCTTGTTGTTGAAACTTATCTGTTTCAGAGAAAAGTGGTTGTACGTGAGTTTCATGAAATACATCCGCGTACATACGCATGTTTCTGTGGATACAGTCGCGTATATGTTGATTTGAAGAGAAAAAGTGGACCAGATTCAAGATGACAAGAGTCTGATATGGGTCTGACAGAGATCATCTGGCATAGGTTCAGGGGGAGAATTTACTTCTAATAATGCATTGTTGGCATTATCGTAGAAGATCTTTGTTCAATTTCACAGCTGTTTTTGTTTCAGATGGAACAGGTGCAGAGGGAGATCATGGTTGCTGGTCTGGATGATGATTGACAGATGCTGCTAATGATAGTTGTTAATGGTTATCACAATCTTGTTCGAGATATTTTGTCTCTATGTCATGTATTTCTTTTATTATCAAGGCTATGTAACGACCTATTTTGGTTTCCCCACTATGCCTGGGATGGATGATGTAATGTTCTTGTTTATCATGTGTAAACTTTTGGTGTATCCCCACTTGGTTGGGTGGATGAGTCAATATTGGTATATCCCCACTTGGTTGGGAGATGGATGTAGGTATGAGTCTTTGGTGATAAGAAGGTCATTTATGATGTATAAAGTCATGTTTCTTCTTGTAGAACATCTTTTTGCAGACCTTGCCTACAGTCAGGGGGAGCATGGACAACAGAGCAAAGCAGAGATTTCAGCATGTACTCAAGGGGAGCATAACCCTTGGCCCTTGATGACAAAGGGGGAGAATGACTTTGAATGACTTAGGGTTGCCATCAAGTCCAAAGGGGGAGTGTTGGCATTATGACACAGGTTTGGCACTATGACACAGGTGCTGTCCTTGATGGCAACTCACTCAAATGACAGATCACAGTTCAGGCTCTTAGAATGAAGGAAAAAGAAATATACGCAGGTTCCTCTTAACCAAGTCGCGTATACACGCGGGATCGCCGATCAAAAGGCGCGTATGCATATGCACACACTTTCATGCAAGGAAAAGCGCGTACATGTGGGAAAACTTGTTTTTAGTCCATGGTATTTAGTCCTTGGTATTTGGACCTATGGTTTTGGACCATGGTATCTCGTCTGAAGTGTTGAACCCAAGTATTGGTTCTAAGTGGTTTTGGACCATGGTATTAAGTAAGGCCTAAGACTATAAAAGGGGAAGGAGATCATTAGGCAAAGGCACTCAAGGATTGAATATCTTATGAAGAGCAAGATCTAGAATACTGGTCTTTGGGTAATGGTGCATAGCTGGATTTGAATCAAGGAGGAACCTGAGCGCTAGAAGAAGGATAAGTTCTATTGATGGGTCAAGATCTCAAAGCTTGAAGAGAAGTAGTGTGTTTTTGATCTGTTATATTTGGCGCATGACTTGATCTATAAATATGATGATCTGGGTATAACTGATGTTTGAATATTTGAAAAAGGGTAAATTATCTTTTATAGATCTGTACACAGGTTTTGCATAGGAAAGGCGCGTATACACGCTAGTTCGGTATATCAAAACTGCGTATACGCAGGTTTGCCTTAATATAATAGCATATGCACGTAGGTTATACATATTGAAGTAGTGTACGTCTCATGAAATATGTTTAGCTACTTCTGTTTATTGCTACAATGTTCTGGGTTTAGAATTGGTTTCTCATTACTGTTACTGTATTCTTGTTACATCATTCAGAGAAGTGATTGTTTGATTCAGTTTTGGTTTGGTGCAAAGGAGATTGGTTGATGCAGATGTATTTGATGTTTGATTAATGTTATTGATGGATCCAGTCTGAAAATTTATGAAATGTGGTCCCTGGAAGAAAAGAGAAGGTTGTAGCCTTCTGTAGGTCAGCACATACGTACTAGTACATCAGCTAGTACAAGAGCTAAGGGGGTTGTAGCTCCCTTCCAGGAGAGGCTGGAGAACGAGAGAGGTTGTAGCCTTCTGCAGGTAGAAGCCTGTGTGCTGGTATAAGACTGCACTAGAGAAGTTTCTTATTAAAAGAAGATAGAGACAAATTGCAGCAAGTGGTTTTCACCCACATTGGGTTTCCACCTTATATCTTGTGTTCATGTGTGTGATTTCCTATACTGTTTACTGCACTTGATTACTGTTTTATGGTTTTGATACATAGATTAAGATCAACTAACTAAATTAGAAGTCTACAAGATATACGTGGTTTTCTCTAAACACAGTTGCGTATATGCACAGGTTTAATTAATAGAAGTAATGTATAACATTTTGTTTATGGAAATGAAAGATTGTTAAATTGCTAATATTGATTCACCCCCCCATCTCAGTGTTATTTCCAACATTCAGGATTTCTAAAAAATTACCACAGGGTTTGCCAACAAAATAAAGTTGAAACAATTAAGACCCCAGGTCTATTACAACCTTTATCCATTCCAAGCCAACGTTGGGAGAAGGTTTCACTAGATTTTATCATAGGTTTACCCAAGTCCGAAGGAAAGAGTGTTATCATGGTGGTAGTTGACAGACTTACCAAGTATGCACACTTTTGTGTATTTTCTCATCCATTTAAAGCGAGTACAATTTCTACTGCATTTATGGAAACAATTCAAAAGCTACATGGAAACCCAAAGATTATTGTAAGCGATAGAGATCCCATTTTCACTGGAAATTTTTGGACATAATTTTTTTCTTGTCTTGGTACTCAGTTAGCTCATAGCTCATCTTATCATCCTCAATCTAATGAGGAAACAGATATAGTAAACAAATGTTTGGAAGGATATCTTCATTTCTTTGTATCTGATAAACAATCACAATGGGTCAAATGGTTTCCTCTGGCTGAATGGTGGTATAACACTTCCTTCCATACTGCAACAAAAATGACCCCATTTATGGCACTTTATGGATATCATCCACCATCCATCACATCATATTTAAGAGAAAATTCTAAAGTTCAAGCAATGGAAGATCACATCAAGCATCAACAACAAGTTCTCCAACTCTTAAAGGATAACCTCACCTTGGCGTAGAATAGAATGAAACAACAGGCAGGTGAACATCGCAGCAAAAGAAGTTTTGATGTAGGTGATTGGGTATTCCTATGGCTACAACCATATAAACAAATGTCCCTCAAGCAAGCTAAGAAGGATAATAAATTATCACCAAAGTATTATGGTCCGTACAAGGCGTTGCAAAATATAGGTACTATGACATACAAATTGGAGCTTCTTGTAGCTTCTCGAGTGCACCCAGTTTTCCATGTGTCATGATTAAAGAAGGTTATAGCTGACAAGCTCCCAGTTCAAACAATATTTCTAGAACTTGATGACGAAGTAAAAATCATAGCAGTCAAAGAAACAAGAACTTGACAACTACGAAATCGATCAATTTTAGAGTATCTCATCAAGTGGAAGAACTTACCCATTGAAGATTCCACATGGGATGATGAAAATTTTATACAAAAGCATCCAAAACTACTCAAGCGTTGAGGACAACACTTTTTTGAAGGAGAGGGACATGTTAGGTCCCTATAATTCTAGTGATTCCCCCATTACTATTGTCATTGTATCCCTTATTGTTATTGTTATGACCCTATTGTACCCATATTGTTATTATTGTTCCCCATAGAAGCCAACTATTGCTATTTTTGTGTCCTTATATTATTATTGTTAGGTCGAATTTGTGATGAGCCTCATCAATGGGTAATTATATGGGCCTTAATTGGCCTTAATTCACCTCCTAGCTTAGTCAAACCAACTATTCTCACAACTTATTGCATAATTGTAAGAGATTTTTCAGCGAAAATCACATGGAGTACCATTTGTCGACGCGTTTCGAACCAACTAGTGTGGTTCATCGTCAGGACAAGTTGAAGAAACAGATCCAGCTTAGCATGCTAAATAGTCTGAGTGGAGCCTCCAACAGCTAACTAGACCAACAGCTAGTTTGATATTAGGACCGGGGTCAAAATTATTATATTAGTTTAATTAGTAAGATTAAGGACCAATATCTATAAAAATAAATAAAATATTATCGAGGGTATTCAAGAAATATTAATAAAAATATAAGTTAGTTAGAATTTAGATAAATACATGACCTTATAATATATGAAAAAATTAAATGCCTAAATAAAAATATATAAAGCAATTATATTCAAAAGTATTATTAAAAAATTAAAAGTTAATTAATAATTAAAATGAAAATTAGGTGCATAAAGGACCTTATAATAACAGAATAAAATAAAGAATATCAAAAGATGTTACGTTAGTTAGAAAAATTAGTTAAAAATAATTAGATTATAATTTAAATGGAAGATTAGTTATATAAAGGACCTTAAGGTAATATAAGATATATATAAAATTAATTGAAATGAGAGCTAATTATTGAAATTAGCTCTCATTTCAATTAATTTTATATATATCTTATATTACCTTAAGGTCCTTTATATAACTAATCTTCCATTTAAATTCTAATCTAATTATTTTTAACTAATTTTTCTAACTAACGTAACATCTTTTGATATTCTTTATTTTATTCTGTTATTATAAGGTCCTTTATGCACCTAATTTTCCTTTTAATTATTAATTAACTTTTAATTTTTTAATAATACTTTTGAATATAATTGCTTTATATATTTTTATTTAGGCATTTAATTTTTTCATATATTATAAGGTCATGTATTTATCTAAATTCTAACTAACTTATATTTTTATTAATATTTCTTGAATACCCTCGATAATATTTTATTTATTTTTATAGATACTGGTCCTTAATCTTACTAATTAAACTAATATAATAATTTTGACCCCGGTCCTAATGTCAAACTAGTCGTTGGTCTAGTTAGCTGTTGGAGGCTCCGCTTAGACTATTTAGCATGCTAAGCTGGATCTGTTTCTTCAACTTGTCTTGACGATGAACCACACTAGTTGGTTCGAAACGCGTCGACAAATGGTACTCCATGTGATTTTCGCTGAAAAATCTCTCACAATCTTGATATGGATCACAGAAGCCTGAACTCTTTAACTTATTGCATACTTTTGATTATATTTTGTTTATGAGATGAGCTAGAGTTGGATATTTTGCTTTGTGGTCTAACGTGCATGTGATGAAGGAATAAAGGATACAAGCAAGGAAAAATGCAGGCATAAAGGATAAAAGCAAGGAACTATGGCAAAGACCTTGGTCAAAACTAAAATGGGGCAAGGGTGAGTAATTATAGGAGGTAAATCCTCCTCATTTACTGTAGGAATTTACAGGGTAAGTTCCTTAGACAGAACACCAAAAGGACACTGCTCACAACCAGATCGCAGATCAATACACCAGTATTTTGACGTGGTTAAAACCCTCAAAGAGGGAAACAGTCCACGGCCTGAGCCAACGCAGACACTTCAGGAAATTTATTAATAAAAGAATGAAAATTTACATATGTTTCTCTCATGCACGGATTGCCCTACAAATGACCCTCCATGCGCTTTAAATAGAACTCATGGACCAATCAGGTGTCAAGCCACGGATCAAGTGTCGGTAATACCGAGGAGAGAATGAACCGTCAGATCACTACATATCGTGACCGTCGGATTGTATGTTACAAAATGTACAACGGTAAAGAAACACACTTTACCTAACTCTATATCTAACTCTACACTAGACCAAGTTGTACTTAACTATTTCCTATGTGTCGGAATATCCTAACATCCCCCCTTAAGAACAACTTGGGATAGGATTGAAGGATTTACAAATATGACACAATAGGAGAAGGAAGGAGGCACTAGAGCCTATTCCCCCTTAGTGACAACTTCCTGAACTCCAACCAGAAATCGAAGTTTAGTGAACTTCGCCTCTGTGAGAGCCTTTGTAAAGATGTCTGCCACTTGATCATCTGTTGAACAATATTGCACTTCAAGAACATGGTCATGAATGAGCTTTTTGATGAAGTGCATGTGCAGTTCAATGTGTTTGTTGCGCTGATGTTGGACTGGATCTTTGCATAGCTGAATGGCACTTTAATTATCACACCAAAGTGTAGTCGGATGCTGCTGTTGAAAGCCAAACTCTGACAGGATCTGACGAAGCCACAAGGCTTCCTTACTAGCTTCTACGACACCACGATACTCTGCTTCTGCTGATGAAAGAGAAATGGCAGCTTGTTTCTTACAAGCCCATGTAATAGGTCCTGAACCAAGAGTGAACACATAACCGGCAGTAGACTTCCGATCATCAGGGTCACCAGCCCAATCAGAATCAGTGAAACCAACCAATAGAGGAGCTGCTTCGGCACTGTAATGAATCCCAAACTAAACTGTACCTTGAACATAACGAAGTATTCTTTTAGCTGCTTTCCAATGACTTTCACGGGGGTTTTGCATGAACCGAGCAACAAGGTCAACTTGTAGGAAAACTCTTGTAACATTACACCAAAACCCGCAGGTGTTGGTAAACATTACAAACAATAACTAGGATCCCCAGGGTGGAAATTACGGATTCTATAGAGGTGCGGTGATTCTTCCAACACCCCCCCTCAAACGCAACTTGTGGGAATCGAACCTGGGTCCAAGCTCTGATACCATGTAGGAATTTACAGGGTAAGTTCCTCAGACAGAACACCAAAAGGACACCGCTCACAACCAGATCGCAGATCAATACTCCAGTATTTTGACGTGGTTAAAACCCTCAAAGAGGGAAACAGTCCACGACCTGAGCCAACGCGGCCACTTCAGGCAATTTATTAATAAAAGAATGAAAATTTACATATGTTTCTCTCATGCACGGATTACCCTACAAATGACCCTCCATGCGCTTTAAATAGAACTCATGGACCAATCGGGTGTCAAGCCATGGATCAAGTGTCGGTAATACCGAGGGGAGAATGAACCGTCAGATCAGTACATATCGTGATCGTCGGATTGTAAGTTACAAAATGTACGACGGTAAAGAAACACACTTTACCTAACTCTACACTAGACCAAGTTGTACTTAACTATTGCCTATGTGTCGGAATATCCTAACATTTACTACCCCTCCATTTGAATATTCCTCCATCAGTAGATTGCAAATGACCATCACATTGAGGACTAGAAGACAACCGAGCAAGTGAAAGGGACAGAAACAAGTTTTTCTTGAGTTGGAGGCAAAGCCTCCCTAATGGGAAGGAAGTCGTTAGAGACTTCAGATGTATAAATAGAGAGGCTTAGGACCTCAGTAGGATTCTGACTTTCATTGTGAAACTCTACTTTCTTTATGATCTGAAAGACTTGTGACAGTTTATTCTATAATCCATGGTTTTCATAATAAGAATGAGTTCCGTTTTAAGCTAACTCTGAGTTAACTCAGAGGGCTGAATCTCTTGGGTTAGGGCCTGACCTGAGCAGCGAAAGCTCTCCTCTTTACTGTACATGTATGCTAGCATAGATTCCAGGTTTTCATTGTTCATTTGTAGCTTTCTGGTTCTGTTCATTTGCTTAAATAAATGCATTTTCATTACAGTAGCGTAGAGTAGATCGGTTGTGCTAAGTTTACTTCCATTTGTGCCTTCTTTCAGTTCACAGGGTAGCTAAAGGAAAAATATCACCATAAGGTTTTGCACAGGTGTCTCGGCCTCATCTCCTCCCTCTAGGACCATGACTTGAGGAAGAGACCCTTCAGCAACCCCAAAAACACAGGTTTCTGGTTCATGAGCTATGGAGTTTGTTGTTTGATGCAGTTACTAGTTCACCCTCACTGGTTTTTTTGTCGTTTTCATTTGAAACCTCCTTCAGCACATTCTTCATGAATCATTTCCTCATCATCTGATCCACAACAAACCTTCCCAATCACTGTCTGATTCATTAGTTGATCCAATTGCTACCTCACATGAAGTCTTCCACTTACTTTATGCGCTTTAAGTCCCCACTGTCGATCTTCCTCGTCTTATCCGACAGTTATCGCGTCACCTCAACACTTTATGAACTTTAAACCCCCACCGTCGATCTACCTCACTTGATTCAATGGCTATTGCGTCACTCGACTGCCAAGTAGCTTGGCCGATCTCCACTGTTGATTAGCCCCGCTTGATCCAACGGCTATCATGTATTCTCGCGGGGATTCTTGCACATCCATTATCCACCCGAGAGCACGCGAGAAAAGTGGTTTTCTCGTGCTATGTGTCACTCATTAGGCTAATCGCGTGAAATTCAAAAATACAGCTTACAACCTTGAGGGTGCGCGAGAAACCGCTTACTTCCTTAGAAACCCATTCCATCATTTCCACAAGTTTCCTTTTCCTACAATATGATCTCCACCGTCCATCCTCCAATTAATCTTGTCTGTCCATCTCTTGACTTAATCTCCGTGATAAGATCTCTGCTGTTCATCCTATTCATTCATCCAATTCATCCATCTATCCACTTAACCTCCACAATAAGACCTAAACCGTTCATCCTGTGCGTTCACCCTATTCATCCATCTAGTCACTTAAGCCTTCGCGATAAGATCTCCACCATTCATCTTCTGTTCGTTGATCGATCCAACGGTTCCTATGCGCTACTGCATCCTTACGTCCTCCTTTCATTGGTTTCGACCTCCGATTTCTCTTTCGCTTGAAAACTGATTTAGCTTAAGTTTCCTTTGCTTACACCTTAGTATAGTTTAATGCTCTTTACCTCTGTAACTTAGCTAGCAGCATTAGGTTAGGATTGATTTAGCAATTCTGCTTAGCATAGTTGTTTAATTGGTTAGTTAGGTTATGGTGCGGTTTAGCATTACATGCTATTGATTTAGCAATTCTGCTTAGCATAGTTGTTTAATTGGTTAGTTAGGTTATGGTGCGGTTTAGCATTACATGCTATTTGCTTCATTACTGCAGTAGAGTAGCTCTCTCTTAGAATAGATTAAAGATTTGCTCTTCTTCCATCAAAGAATTAGCTTCTTCTGACCCTATAGAAGTCTGGCTTGGAACCCTTGGGGTCTCTTGCCAGATGAGCAGTGACAACAAGCAGGACCTTCACTTCTACTTGTGCATATAGCACTGTAACCTCCAAGTTTGTAAGAACCCCGGGTTGATAAGTAAATCTAGTAGCCCTGGTAGTTGCAACATTCTTGTTGCAATACCTAGGCTCATCACTTTTTGGCACTGTTGCCGAGGAGGTGTCTAAGTAGAATGTGATTACTGCTTTCTTCTATTTCTAGTCTCCAACTTTCTTTTCTTCTACTTCTTATCCTCAATTTTCTTCCATTAGTTTATTTCTGAAAAAGTAATCTAGTAGCTTCCTTTCTTTCATTTTTCATTATCTGCTTTCCTTTCCATTCTGCAAGTAGAATCAATTCAACAAGTAGTCTTTTTATTAGTAGTTTTCATTCAATCAACAATTTCATTCTGCAAGTACTTTCTAGCTTTAAAGAAAATCTTACAAAAACCAACCCAAAAACATTTCCTTTCATGCCTTGTAGGAATAGGGACAATTTAGGGAAATTCTTGTCAAATACCCCCACTGCATCTAATAGTCAACCTTCTCTCTTCTTCGGTGACTGTGATTTGGAGGAACCTTTAGGTGAGCAACCTTACATATTTGAAGAACCTACAGGGGAAGAAGAAGAGGAAGAACCCATTACTATTGAACCAATGGCTAAAAACCTAAATGATAGAGGAAATAGAGAGAGAATTGAGAGTGCCTTCCCCATCAAGGAAACCAATGGGGACACTAAGATGAAGAATATAAACCCCTCTGCTCTACCTCATTTTCATGGCCGTATCATAGAGGACCCTGACACTTTCCTATTTGAGTTTGTTGTTATATGCCGAACCTATGACTATACAGATGATGAGCAAAAGTTAAAACTGTTTCCATCTACCCTCAAGGATGCAACATTGCGCTGGTTCATGGGTTTACCTGGAGATAGCATCACAACTTGGGCTCAAATGCAATAAGTTTTTAATAACAAATATAGGGACTACTTTAGGTTAAAGGATAATAAAGAAGAGATTTTCAGGATGACCATAGGCCATGATGAATCCCTAGAAGACTATGCAGAAAGATTCCAACTCAGTTACAAAAGGGCTAGGTGTACACTTGACCCTGAGTCACTAAAGATGGTCCTTCTTAGAGGAGTAAGGGAGGATCTTCTGGATACCTTACATATGATAGCGGGAGGAGATGTCTACCAATTAACCTTTGAGGATATTCTATGGAATCCAGGAAAAAGGGTAGGGGTAGTCAACCTATGGCCAGTACATCATCCTCCAACTTATCCATAAAGGGTGAAATTGGAAATATGTTGGAAGATTTCAAAAGTGATATGTTGCAAACCCTTGCCTTGCAATTGGACACCATGAAAATCAAAAGGAAGCAAGAGGAAGCAGAGAGAGCCTTGGCCATATTTTGTCCTAGATGCACCAGGAAGCATCCTAGGAATGAATGTCCATTAAACTGTATTAATATTTTCTCAGTCTATGAAGAAAACCACTCCACAGAAAAGTGCCCCTCTTTACCTGGACTCAAATCTGTATGTCAAGGAGATGAATGGATCATTGAGAAACTTTGCTACATCAACCAAAGGAGACCTTCTAGGCCTAGACCATACAAGTAGGGTATGTAAGGGTCATCCCATGCATATTAAAAACCCAACCAAACAACAACTATACCTTCTTGGTGACCCCTTGCTCATCCTTCTTGGTCTACACCCCCTCCTTGGTCCTATACATCTTAGTATCATTCCCAACCAACCAACCAATCATTTCAACCTTATGTTTAGCCACAACATCAGTGGAATACCCCACACTAGGGGTGGAGGCCCCAATTCAACAATGTTCCAGCCCTATTGCCTCCACCACCTACGCAACCACAATTCCTGCACTCTGCTCCACACAAGCAACCCCAGATGCCTGCCCAGCCAAATCCAAATCCAAACAATAGGCAGGCTCAACAAGCATATAGTGGAGAGACATCATACCCAACTTATGCTATAGAAATATAGGATATCAACCTAAGGTCTGGGAGAATTCTCCCTGATAACCAACCTCCATCTCCACATAGGGAGGTTGAGGAAGAAAGAGAGGAAAACAACCTTAAAGTAGATCCACCCTTTCCTGAGAGATTATCCCAACCACTCCAACCTACCCCAGAAGAAACTAAACTTTTGGGAGAATTGAAAAATCTATGTGTAAAGATCCCCCTTCTCCAGGCAATCAAAGATGTTCCCATTTACAATAAGTTGATTAAGGAGAAGTGCTTCAAGCATCCAAGAAGAAGAAAAAGGGATGCCCCTACCATTAATGTAATTGGGCAGTTGTCTGACTTAATGCTGGGGCAGGTAATATGTCCAAACTATTTGGACCCTAGAAGCCCTGTAGTAGATGTGCACATTAATGGCACCATTGCCCCACACACTCTGATTCATCTTGGAGCTGCCATTAATGTGATGACCAGGGACACCATGCTCAAGCTAAACCTCCAAGGGTCATTGAGGAAGACCACAACAGTTCTGCAACTTGCATATCATTCCACAGTCAACCCTGAGGAATTGTGGAGGATGTGATGGTTTCCATTGACTCCTGGGAGTACCCTGCAGATTTCCTAGTTCTCCAGCCTAAGGCTAAGCTTACTGGTTACCCCCTCATCCTTGGGAGGCCATGGTTGGACACAACTGATGCTTACATTAGCTGCAGAGCTAGGAATATGACCATCAAGAATGGGCATATGTCCAAATAGTTAGTCCTATACCCTCCTGCTCAACCTACCCTAGAGCATGATTTACCTTTATGGTTGGAGGAGGAGGAAGAAGATGAGGTTTATTCTGCCCAAATTTATGCTTTGGAAGCAACCATAGGAGGAGGACAGCAAGATGATGATGACTTAATTGAACACCTGCTCCAAAGTCCAACTCCTAGTTCACTACCATTAGAAGAAGAAGTAAGGGAAGCCTAGAACAATCATCTAATTGACTTATGCTTGGACCATTCCAACCCACTTCGTGTCAAAACCATAGAATTTGGCCTAGAGAAAACTTTGAAAATTAATCCATCTCTTTCTGCTTTAGAAGAGGAAAAACTATGCAACATGTTGAGAGAGAACCTAGAAGCCTTCGCTTGGAGTTATAAGGAAATGAAGGGAGTACACCCCTCAATGTGTACTCACCACATATACATCAAAGAAGGTTGCAAGCCAATCAGGCAACCACAAAGGAGGACGAATCAAGCCCTTAAAGACATAGTCAAAGAAGAAGTGCAAAAACTGCTAGATGCAGGATTCATTTACCCTATCTCAGATAGTGAGTGGGTCTCTCCTTTAGTGTTAGTTCCAAAGAAAAATGGTAGGTGGAAGATTTGTGTCAATTATAGGGAGTTGAACAAAGCCACAAAGAAGAATCATTTTCCCTTACCCTTCATTGACCAAGTGCTAGATGGCTGGCAGGGAAGAATTTTTTTTCATTCCTAGATGGATTCAGTGGGTACAACCAAATCCAAATCTGCCCAGAAGACTAGGATAAGACCACATTCACCTGTCCTTGGGGTAATTTTTCCTATAGGGTCCTTCCTTTTGGCCTATGCAATGCTCCTGCCAGTTTCCAGAGAGCAGTCTTGAGTATTTTCATCGAATTAGTATATGATGCAGTGGAAATTTATATGGATGATTTTACACCTTATGGCTGTGATTTTCAAGAAGCCGTGACTAAACTAGGCAAAGTATTGCAAAAATGTATTGAAATGAACCTGTCTCTCAGTCTGGAAAAATGTGAATTCTTAATGATTGAAGGGACCGAGCTAGGTCATTAAATATCTTAGCAAGGACTGCAGGTGGACCTGAACAAAATAACAATCATCCAAAGGGTCCCACCTCCACAAAAGCAGAGGGATGTCAGGAGTTTCTTGGGGTTAGATGGATACTACCAAAGGTTCATAAAGGAATTCATCAAGTTGGCCTCTCCTTTATTTGGGTTGTTGGCCAAAGATTCTGAGTTTATATGGTCAAAAAGCTATCAAGAGGCCTTAGACATTTTAAAGGGTAAGTTAACCACTGCACCAATTCTTCGAGGTCCAAATTGGGCCCTCCCTTTTCATATTCATGCTGATGCCTCACACAAAGCCATAGGAGAAAAATTAGGTCAGGTAGAGGAGAAATTACACTATTCCATCTATTTTATCAGTAAGAACCTGTCAAAGGCTGAGCTAAATTATACTATGAACGAAAAGGAACTCCTAGTTGTTGTGCATTCATTAAACAAATTTATTCTTTACATTATAGGCTACCAAACATTTGTGCATACTGACCATGCTACAATCAAATATTTAATGAAAAAACCAGATGTGAATGTTAGAATTATAAGATGGTGCTTTTATTATAGCAGTTTGATCTAACTATTGTTGATAAGCGTGGTAAGGAAAATGTTGTTGCATACTTTCTATCTAGGATGAATCTACTTGTAGGTGAAGAAGGAATGGTGGATGAACAGTTACTAGATGAGCATTTATTTGCTACTTCAGTTCTCTCCCCATGGTTTGTTGACATAAAAGACTATTTGGTATCAACACAGTTCCCTCCAAAGAAAAGAGCAAGATAGTCTAGAAAAGCGTCCCCTTCACCTGGATTGGGGGAAATCTTTTCAAACTTGGCCCAGATCAAATCTTGAGAAGGTGTGTAAGGGAAGAGGATGTTTTTGACATCCTTCTGACCTATCATGATGGGCCTTGTGGAAGTCACTTTGCAGCAAAGAGGACAACATTCAAAGTGTTACAAGCGGGCTATTATTGGCCCACCCTTCATCAGGATGTGAAAAAGTACACTAGTCAGTGTGGTCGGTGCCAGAGTGTTATAGACATTTTTGTGCCTTACAGCTATAAGCATGAAATGTCCATAAACCAAGGGATCTTAAGTCCCTAAAAGTGTTGTTCCAGCTCCTAAAGAAACAAGGTCAACAAATTACAGCTTCTCCCAGAAGTTCTCCACCAGAAACTGCTCAAAACTAGTCAAAACAGGATCATTTCAGGTGCTCCACTAGCTAGCTGCGTTGCAAAGAACCCAAATACACTGGCTAGGTGCATTGCAACGCACTTGAATGCACTACCAGGGTGCGTTGAGCGGGAAATGACAAGTGGCAGAGTCATTCCACGAGGTGGAGAGACAATGGAAGCTTCCAGAATCTTCTCCAATGACACTTGCCTCACTGAATTCAACCAGTGATGAGTAAGAGGCTCTCAGTCTCCAAGTGGAAGCAAGAACTGACAGAGAGAAGCCACTAATCAATTCATGAGCTGACTCATCCTCTTTGCATACATCTATATATGGATCCCTCACCAAGAGATCCAGAGGCTGGAATTTTGTACATTGCAGAGAATTGTTGTTGGTTTTGTGATAGATATCAGAGTATTGGGTGATTTATGCTTTGTTAGAGGTGAAGAAGGGATTCTATGCTGGGGGGTTGATGCTGGATCAGGAATCATCGGTTGTAACTCCTCCTGGATCTTCTTGTTTTATCAATAAAACTACTTGAGTTTCTCCTACATGCTTGTATATCACTGATGTTTGTTATATTTGTATGTTTAGCTTAAATCTGATCCTAAGCTTTTTATGAACATAAATCCATGTATTTGTGTAGTTTCTTTCTTCTGTGAACTTGCAGGAACTTGGTGACGCTGGGAAAGTAAGAGAGCAGGTAGCTAGAAGCTGTCAAAGAGAAGAGAGATTGGATCAAAGGACTAGCGCAAGACACAGGTTGGTTCATTCTATTCATCTTCGTTTATAGTTCATAAAGGAGAATACAAGAGTAGTTTTCCCTGTTTGTTTCTGAGGTCTCTGTCACAACCCAGGGGGATAGGGTCATTCTGAATAGACACTTTTCCCAAAAACAAAATGGCGACTCTGCTGGGGAGCGTGTCTAGTTAGTTTGTTTGTGTTTCTATTGTTGTTCATCTCATAAACTTAGGAGTAGTGAATCGAACTGCATTTGCCATTTAAAAATGCAAAGTAGACATCTGCTACTCTAGTCCATTCACTGGATCTGTTTATGATCTGAACAGTTGATTCACGAATGATCTGATTACCCTTTGTGATAACTCTTAAACCTCTTGTAAATCAACCCTCTGATTGTGCATTACTGATTGTTTTTACTCGGCCAAAAACCATAGATTAAACTGCAAACCGTGACCCAGAACCCGTAGAGAATTCTCGTTTCTGCTCCAGCGCAGGCTCTGTGAAGAGACTCTGCATTTCAGCGCAGTTCCCGAGAGGGATACCTGCGTTGCAATTCAGTTTCTCTGTGTAGCAGGTGCGTTGATCAGCCTAGCCCTGTCTAGCTGAGGTTCTTTGCTCACTTTTTCCAGTTTTGCCTCTGATTTTTGCAGCCTGTGATCAGTGTGTGTGTCTGTTTAAAAGCCCCTTTTCTTTGCCTTAATTCCGCCTCAGTTGTATAAAAGAAACTGTTTTTGTTTTTGTGTGTTTGTTACGTCATTTACAGTTTCCCATTGCAAAAGTAAACTAGTCATACTGTCGTCCTTGGATTTAGATCTGTCGTAAGTGTCAATTTTGATCTTAGGAGAAAGTTTATTTGCTGTTGACAGTCGATTACGCTTTTACTTTTGCCTTTGGCTTGAATTTGTGAATTTCTAGTGTCGAAACAAGTGTTTATTTCTAAATCATAAAGTGTCGTAATCGTCTCTACCTTTTGATTTCGAAAAGAAGCTTGTTTGTGTTTTTCACTTGAAATCGAATTCAAATTTGTACAAAAACTTTCTTTTTAGGCATCAATATTAAGAAAGTGAAAAAAAAATACATGCACATGTGCATTTGCATATTGACACTCTGTTTGGCTTGATTTAGGAAAAGTGCATTTACAGTGTGCTCTTTGCTCTTTGAGAAAAGATTGTGTCTTTCTTTTCCCCTTGTAGCTAGGATTTTCATTGCTGAAAAGAGGTAAAAGCTTGCTTATCATCTTTAGATTGCATTTTAGGAATTACATCTACATCTCGTGGTGAACCCAAAAGGAAAACTTCATAAGAAAGATCAACCTAAAATAAATTCAATGAACTTAACAACGCTTTGTAACTTAACGCACAACATCTAGAGGTCTAGGCTAGAGACGTATTCCAGCGTCGTAAAGCCTGGTAACTGTTGTCCTCACTGATGGTTGGGTGATTCCTCCACTTTGAGACGATAAGTGCCAGTACGGACTTGTGCTCCCACGTACCATCGAGTATATATTGGGAGACCCCTATAGGCATAAAACCTGTATCCATAGGAAGCCGTGTCGGCCGCCCTACTGATCGCAATGCACCGAACACAACATTCGGGAAGATTGACTGCCGTACCCTAAAAAGTATTCTGCAGTTTTGCTATTGGTTTGGTACTCCCTCTACCTAGACCTCCAGAGCAGTCCCTTTCGTTCCTTTTCAGACTCCTTAAAGGAAAAGGTCCATCTGAGCACTTGTCACTTCAGGCTCATTAAAAATCGAAGGAGACTAGAGTCATCTTTTGTTTTTTCTTGACTCTTTAAAACTGAAAAAACAAGTTGTGTCAAAGCGTGTTAAAATTTATTTTAAACGGAATATTCATACCCTTTTCCTGCGTTGATCTTTAGGTTGAGAAAATGGAGCCTACCAACCAAGGAATTCCCCTTGGTGGAAATCCTAGTCCCTTCTCCTCTTGGGGAGATGTTGGTGCGCCCCATATGGCCACATTGTCGCTTCCAGGACTGACAATTGGCTTGCCAGTATGGCTCTTCTCAACCAATGTCGTTCAGAACACCACTATTCTTGAACAGTCGAATCAGCAATTAGACGAGTCCAGAGTTACCCACCAGCCTTCTACTTCCTCTAATTCTTCATCTCCTCCTTCCTCTTCGTTGGACGGGACTGGTAAAGCTAAAAGCCAAGTTCCTAAGGAGAAGAAGGAAAAGAAGAAGAAAGAGAAAAAGAAGAAGGAGCCAAAGGCGAATGGGGGAAAATGAGTGTCGTCTAACAAAAATCCACACACAACACCGACCAGGCCTAAATCACCATGTGTCATTTGCAAAGGAGACCACTTTCACAGAGATTGTCCTTGCATCCCCCGGATACTAAGGGACTGGTCTCCTCGTTTGCACAATCCGGTGTCATCAACCTCTGGAGATCATGTTGAAAGCACACCGTCAACTAGTGAAAGTGAAGCCCCGAGACAAAAAGGGAAAGCTAGATTTCCCTGTAAACTATGCGAAGGCGACCATGCCCTCCACCGTTGTCCCTTCTTAGACGAAGCTAAAAGAGTTTTGGATGATCGTCCGGTTTCACCGTTACGACTTCCTCCTGGATATAAAAAACTCTTGCCGAGTCCGTCACTAGTTGAGAACCCAGCTGGCCCGCTCAGGTGGTCGGCTGAAGCACCTATCGTTGAAGATAAACCAACTGAATCCATACCAGACGAAAGTCAAAAGGTCGAGGCGGCAGTTGACCCGGTCTTGCCTTCAGAGGTTTTATCTTCGAATGATACAGTTACTGAAGAGAATAAGGATGACACCATCCAAATTCTCTTCATCAACACAGACTCCGACGAACATGGGGGCAATCTACCCATTCCTTTACCGCAGGAAGGAAGTTCGTCAGAGCCATACCCGGCCGTCTACTCGGTCCCACCTCCAAGCAACCTAGTTGTCTCCTTCGACTGGAATCAACTAGGCAGACCCCGCCTACCAGCAAGTATACCATTCCGAATTATCGTTCAAATATATAGAATGGTCATGGTTGGTACCATCATAGATGAGGGGGCTTCTGTGAGTATCCTTTCCTCTACTGCTTGGAAAGCGCTTGGTTCGCCATCGCTTTTGCCTGAAATGAGAAATCTGACAGGCTTTGATAAAGGAACCAGTCGACCTTTAGGGATCCTTCCTGATGTGCCCATAACATTGAGAGGGAAGACAGTTCGCATGAACGTCATGGTCGTTCAAGGACCCTTAGATTATAACCTACTCCTTGGACGAGACTATATTTATTGCATGGGAGCCATCGTCTCCTCACTCTTTAGAGTAATGTGTTTTCCGCACGAAGGAAGAGTGGTCAAGCTCGTGGACCAGCTTTCATTTCCTGGATCACGCATAGCAAATAGTCATATACCGTCTCTAAATGGTCTCTTCACGCAAGAAATGTCTCAAATCCCAGTCCGTCCTCCCGATGAGCGCGAGTAATTCGGAGGGATATGACTGAAACCCAGGGGGCATGCGTCCTAGTCTGCTTCGGCAGGAAAACTTCGGGTATAGGGTAGGTTTCCGCGGGAGAATATGACTAGTCTGTACCCCGTCCGTCGGGAAGAGGGGTTAGTCTAGAATAAGATTCTCTTGTCAAAGTTATGTGAGTTGGCAGACGGAGTCACTCACCCTTGTTTATCTCGGTAGACATCGCCGAAGAAGTGTTTTGTTTGCACCGCGAATAGAGCAATCTTTGGGTGACCTGTAAGAGGTAGGCCTCTCCTGATAGAACGAATGTTTTGTCTACAAATTGGGGGGTAACCTTGAAACCATATTTTATACCTGGGGGAATGCAAACCTTTTAGAGTGCAAGCGAAGGGCGACTATTTATTTTTAAATTTTTAGGTCCTCCCTTTAAACCCGTAGGCTAACCCTTTAAACTCGTAGGATTAGTCGTCATCTAACTTGCATAAAGAAAGGATGTGGGGTAAAAATCTAAAAGTTGCCGTTTTTATATGAGACATTCTTATCATATGACTAGATTAATCGAGCAGTTTTAGCACATAGTTCAAGCTCGTTAAAAAATAAACATAAGATCGAGCAAATGTTTCCACCCGCGTTTAAGCTCGCTAAAAAATGAACTATCCTCCGGTAAATAACCACCGTGAATGAAGCATTTTCAGCCATTAAAGCCTTGGTCGTGTTTGCACCATCACCTCCACTTTTCCATTGGCCGATCATTCACCTCCATTCGATTGTTTACCCATTTTGAGGAACAGCTGCGAAGAGTGATTTCACCAGCCATCCTTGTGACACTGCCGTGATTGGAAAATTCCAAACCTTACCTGGAATCAGCTGCTACCCATTTTATCACTCGTTCCTCAAAAGACGAGTCTTCTTTAATCTCTTTTCATCTGACTCGTAAAATATGAAAAGATTGCCGAGTTTTGGCCTTCCAGCTCGTTAAAGCGACAGGAAGTGCTATCCCTCCTCTAGATTTTAATCTTTTTGGACCTGAGGGATTATTGCACAAAAAGATCGAGCGCTTGTTTTGTTCGGCTCGTTAAAACTATCGAAAATTCATCCCTTCTGTATTGTTTTATACTTTTTCGATCTTAAGGGATTAGATAACGAAAAAGGAATTCCGGAGTTATCTTTACGTACCTTTTCAGACTCTCTAAAAATGAAAAGGACCGAGTTATCTTTGTCGTTAGACTCGTTAAAAAGAATTAATAGCGACAAACTTGTCTTTAGACGAGAACGAGTTTCACTATCGCTAGGTTCGTTAAAACATAGCGATGGGTTTGCCCGAAGGGCAAATTATAGAACAAGCATATGTTATCCTCCTCAAGCTTGACAAAAATAAAGAAGTACTGGTCAACAATGACTAGGGAAAAATTGGGAAGAAAAATCAAAGAAACTTTATTGGTAGCAAGTCGCTCTTGAACATGACACTTCCACTCCATGCCAGAGTCGGGTTGGGTTGTTTCATTCACCGGTCACATCACCATGGTCACGCCATACCATCCACATTTGGGGTAAATGCTACCGATCCATCACATAAGTGTCGCCGACATGTTCAAGAGAAGTCATCCAGAGAAGTCACCCGTGACCCATCCACTACCATACATTATACTTCATTCTTTCATGACCGCCACCCTGAACCATATATCACCGGATCGTTTTCACCTCCATCAAAATCATTTGCTCTGTTCCGTGTCATTGATGTGGGATTCATTAAGGCCCTCCTTTGACGGATCGCTTCTTGTCGACATCAGCTCATTATCCAAGAAGTTGATCTAGGAACACCTCATTCAATACTTTGAAGCTTGCATGCCTCAATGGCAAGTTTCTCACTTCCGACGACAGGTATACATCAATGACCTTCGACCGAAATATTTTGCGTGGTGTTCGATGCCAAGTCCTTTATTCACACCACGTGAATTGTATTGCAGTACCTTGAGGGTCATTATCATTATCGGTGATTCCTCTCGCGCTTGTTAACAGTTTACATCATTGATTGGTAATCAAGCGGTGTCTTTCCATGTTCGACTTCAAAACATTTCTCACATGGATCGACTTGTACTTCGAGTGCAGATCGGACGAGATTGAAGACCCCAGATCTAGTTTCATCCATCCGGGCTGCGATATATATTCAGGAAAAATAAGGACATTGAAATGTACAGCATTGCAGCACAGATAATCATCCTACCAAAAGGATGATGACTTCATCGGAATCATCAGTCTACCATCAGACGATTGTCTGTCCTATGTACATGAAAATGAATTTATAAAGCTGAGCATGGGAATGCCCGCCTCAGCTAGATCATGAAAACAGTATGAAGATAATGTATTGTATTGTATCTTATTACAGGTCTCCTCCCCAGCATTAGAAGTACTTCGGATCCTCCTAATAAAGCATTTCACTCGATAAACGGCCTCATACTTTAGGGGGCAACTGTTATAGACATTTTTGTGCCTTACAGCTATAAGCATGAAATGTCCATAAACCAAGGGATCCTAAGTCCCTAAAAGTGTTGTTCCAGCTCCTAAAGAAACAAGGTCAACAAATTACAGCTTCTCCCAGAAGTTCTCCACCAAAAACTGCTCAAAACTAGTCAAAACAGGATCATTTCAGGTGCTCCACTAGCTAGCTGCGTTGCAAAGCACCCAAATACACTGGCTAGGTGCATTGCAACGCACTTGAATGCACTACCAGGGTGCGTTGAGCGGGAAATGACAAGTGGCAGAGTCATTCCACGAGGTGGAGAGACAATGGAAGCTTCCAGAATCTTCTCCAATGACACTTGCCTCACTGAATTCGACCAGTGATGAGTAAGAGGCTCTCAGTCTCCAAGTGGAAGCAAGAACTGACAGAGAGAAGCCACTAATCAATTCATGAGCTGACTCATCCTCTTTGCATACATCTATATATGGATCCCTCACCAAGAGATCCAGAGGCTGGAATTTTGTACATTGCAGAGAATTGCTATTGGTTTTGTGATAGATAACAGAGTATTGGGTGATTTATGCTTTGTTAGAGGTGAAGAAGGGATTCTATGCTGGGAGGTTGATGCTGGATCAGGAATCATCGGTTGTAACTCCTCCTGGATCTTCTTGTTTTATCAATAAAACTACTTGAGTTTCTCCTACATGCTTGTATATCATTGATGTTTGTTATATTTGTATGTTTAGCTTAAATATGATCCTAAGCTTTTTATGAACATAAATCCATGTCTTTGTGTAGTTTCTTTCTTCTATGAACTTGCAGGAACTTGGTGACGCTGGGCAAGTAAGAGAGCAGGTAGCTGGAAGCTGTCAAAGAGAAGAGAGATTGGATCAAAGGACTAGCGCAAGACACAGGTTGGTTCATTCTATTCATCTTCGTTTATAGTTCATAAAGGAGAATACAAGAGTAGTTTTCCCTGTTTGTTTCTGAGGTCTCTGTCACAACCCAGTGGGATAGGGTCATTCTGAATAGACACTTTTCCCAAAAACACAGAGGATGGGAAAGCCTACTCCAAGAGATGAAATGCCCCTACAACCTCAAGTGACTTTTGAGCCATTTGACAAGTGGGGCATGGAATTCGTTGGGTCTATCAACCCTCCTTCAAAGCAAAAGAAGTACATTATTGTGTGCAATAATTATTTGACTAAGTGGGCTAAAACCAAGGCGATTAAGGCAGGAACAGAAGAGAAGGTGGCTGAGTTCCTAAGGGAGAATGTATTCTACAAATTTGGGTAGCGTAGAGAGCTAGTCGCAGACCAAGGCAGCCAGTTTACCTCCAACATGATTGAAGAACTGCTCAACCATCACAAAATCAAGCATAGGATCTCCACTCCTTATCATCCACAAGCTAATGGGCAAGTGGATGTGACTAGCAAGGCAATGGAGAACATCTTAACCAAGGTAGTGAGTAGCAGCAAGATGGATTGGGCAGAGAGACTAGTTGAGGCCACCTGGGCCTATAATACAACATGGAAGACCACCACTGGATTTACACCCTATGAGTTGGTCTATGGGAAAAAGGCTTTGCTGTCCATTGAATTTGAACATAAAGAATTGAGGATGACAAACCAACTAGATTTGGATCTCAGTCATACACAGAAAGAAAGATTGTTCCATTAGAATGGCTTGGATGAATTCTGAATGCAGGCCCTCCTACATATAGAGATAATTCAGCTTCAGAGGAAGATCTGGCATGACAAACACATTAAGGAGAAGCAATTTCAAGAGGGAGACTGGGCATTGTTATATGATTCTAGGTATAAAGACTTCAAGGGCAAGCTAAGGACAAGATGGCTCAGACCTCATGTGGTGGAAAGATGCCATGACAATGGTTCAATGCAAATCAGAACTATAGCTGAAGAAACCATTCCATTGCTAGTTAATGGACACCGATTGAAAATGTACAAGATGCCTTTATCAAAACAATAGTTCATCGACAATATCAATAAGACAGTGATGATGGTGGAACAAGTTCCAGCTCCTCCCTCATCAGGTCACTAAAAAAGAGAAAAAAGAATAAGGATTTAGGTGAAAACCTCCATGAGGTGCCTGAGTCCCATCTTTGGGTTGAAAACCTAGTGAGGTAGCCCAGGGATGAGAAAAAATGAAAAAGAGTAAGAAGATCCCTGGGTTAAAACCTTCCTTGAGGCGCCCAGGGCAGATATCTAGGGTGAAAACCTCTTTGAGGCAACCTAGGCATTTTTTTTAAATATATAAAGAAAAGAAAAAACATAGTTGTTATTTGCAGGTGGGTGAGAAAGACAATCAAGGAGCAAAGAGAAGATCCAAAGGGAACCTTGCCTCACATATATTCATCTCCTCCACTCCTTACCATGCATCCCTCCATCAATTCCATTGTTTTTCACTTCATTGCTCCAATTCAGGCAAAGATTATGTTTTCTACAAGATCCCCTAAATGGTATATTGGTTAGGTCCCCAAAATTCATACTAGACATGATCTAACCAATCACCTCAACCATTACCATCATCCCTGCATCCACACACACTCCTACTCCCTTTGTCCATTCATTACAGAATCCTCACATCACCAGCTAGCAACATGATCAAGAAATTGTAAGGGAGACACCAACCATTGCCAAGTGGTAATCCAAGAGCTCCAAAATAGCAGCAACATCAGATCTCCAGTCACAGACACCTCCAAAAGCCTAGAAACCATTAGTAGGTAGCGGATGAAGAAGAAGAATGACCATGCAACAAATAGACAATGCAGCACCTCTGATCTTTGACAACTGCAGCATGGCATCAAGACCACAGGTAAGTATCCCACTCACTCACTCATATGCATCATTTGATTAAAAGTTGTAAAGGTTAAGAGGTAGTTGGTTTATAAGTAAAAAGGTGGCAAAAAGGAAATTCTTTAATAAGTCAAAAGGGAATGCAAGAGTCCATAGATACAGCATTGTTATAGCAACCCTTTGAGAATGCTTGAAGAATTAAGACTTGGGGTAGAAACACCAGTTCACCAATGACTCAACATACCCTATTTCTTGATACAATCACTCATAGACTCCAACAACAAAGTAAAGGAATGGAATTGCTAACAGTTGGCTCACCATGGGTTGATCAGGATCCTCATTGAGGATGACCTCCAAAACCTTTGGATCCTTATAAAATGGTCAGTCTTCAGAGACTTACCAGCAAAGGATGCAATGGATGAAGAAGAAACTAATACAGAGGAATATGATGAAGCAGAAGAGAAGAAGGATGATGCTAAAATAGAAGAGGAAGAAGGCATTGAAACAGAGGAGAAAGAACATCAAGAGGAAGAATATAAGAAAAACAGAGAGGAAGAAGGCATTGAAATAGAAGGGGAAGAACATGAAAACCAGTTAGCATGTATGGCCAACCTCTCCTTGGGGACCATCTAGTGTAGGATGCCAACTAAATCCTATGCTCTTTACCTAAGAGAATAATGGCTGAAATTTCGGATTAAAGCACTAGCACAAAGGGGCACCATGCCATTTTAGGATTGCAAACAGTTTATTGATCTTTGTTATCAAAGTGCACTAGAGGATAGGGCCAAAATTGCTAAGTTTTACTTGCACAATATGGCCCTCACAAACATGAATATTTGGGATCCTAATGCAGAGCTAGGAGATCTACAATTAATGGATTTGGCATCATCGATGAACCATGAGAAGTCAAGGGCTACAGAGATGAAAAGAATATTGGCCAAAGAGAAATGAACCTTTTTTTTTCATCAGAGTTGAACAATCAAATCCCATGGCCCTAATTAGCACCCATAATCTAATTGCAAATGATCCTCAACTGGAACCTAGATATCTTGCTTCCCAAGAGAAAGATATTTCACATTTTGAGGATATGTTTAGGCTGCTAAGAGATGATAATATACATGCCTACTAAAGGAGATGGAACACACTTCCACACAACTTGAAGATCAGAGAATATCACTCCCCTCAAAGGTTGAGAGAGGCACTCAACAAAACACATATGTATAAGCAATCAATGCAAAGGTTGAAGGTCAATTGGATAGGCCTAAAAATCAGTCCACCACTACTCCTAGGGATGCTAGAAGGGAGAAAAGAAGAAGAGGAAAAGAGGCAGTGGAAAGAAGTATAAATGAAAGTAGGTTTCTATAAACAAGAAAAAGAGACCACAACAGAAGCACGGGATGTCAGAGAGGCTACCAGAGCCATGAAGGACATGAACATTGACTAAGTTGCTCAGAGGATGAGCAACACTTTCAGTAGGGGGGGTGATGATGAGCCTCATCATTGGGTAATTATATGGGCCTTAATTGGCCTTAATTCACCACCTAGCTTAGTCAAACCAACTATTCTCACAACTTATTGCATACTTTTGATTATATTTTGTTTATGCGATGAGTTAGAGTTGGATATTTTGCTTTGTGGTCTAATGTGCATGTAATGCAGGAATAAAGGATACAAGCAAGGAAAAATGGAGGCATAAAGGATAAAAGCAAGGAACTATGGCAAAGACCTTGGTCAAAACTCGAATGGGGCAAGGGGGAGTAATTATAGGAGGTAAATCCTCCTCATTTAATACCCCTTAATTCGAATATTCCTCCATTAGCGGAGTGAAAACAACCATCACTTTGAGGACTAGAAGACAAACGAGCAAGTTAAAGGGACAAAAACCAGTTTTTCTTGAGTTGGAGGCCAAGCCTCCCTAATGGGAAGGAAGTCGTTAGAGAATTCAAACATATAAAGAGAGAGGCTTAGGAGTTTGTTCTGTAATCCATGGTTTTCATAATGAGAATGAGTTTTGTTTTAAGCCAGCTCTGAGTTAACTCAGAGGGCTAAAGCTCTTGGGTTAGGGCTTGACCCAAGCAACAAAAGCTCCTCTTTACTGTACATGTATGCTAGCATAGATTCCAGGTTTTCATTGTTCATTTTCTTAAGTAGCTTTTTGGTTCTGTTCATTTGCTTAAGTAGATTTCTGGTTCTATTCATTCGCTTAAATAAATGAATTTTCATTACAGTAGTGTAGAGTAGATCGGTTGTGCTAATTTTACTTCCATTTGTGCCTTCTTTCAGTTCATAGGGTAGCTAGAGGAAAAAGATCACCATAAGGTTGTGCGTAGGCATCTCGGCCTCATCTCCTCCCTTTGGGACCATGACTCGAGGAAGATACCCTTCAGCAACCCCAAAAACACAGGTTTCTGGTTCTTGCATGAGCTATGGAGTTTGTTGTTTTATGTAGTTACTTGTTCACCCTCACTGATTTTTTTTTCATTTTCATTTGAAACCTCCTTTAGCATGTTCTTCATGCATCGTTTCCTCACCGTCCGATCTACAACAAAACTTCCCAATCACCGTCTGATTCATTAGTTTATCCAATTGTTGCCTCACGTGAAGTCTTCCACTTACTTTATGTGCTTTAGGTCCCCACCATAGATTTGCCTCGCTTGATCCAACGGATATCGCATCACCTCAACACTTTATGTGCTTTAAACCCCACTATCGATCTGCGTTGCTTGAGCCAACGACTATCACGTCACCCGATCGCCAAATAGCTTGGCCGATCTCCACCGTTGATCAGCCCCACCTGATCCAAAGGCTATCGAGCAATCTCGCACAGATTCTTGCACGGCCATTATCCGCATGAGAGCATGCGAGAAAAGTGGTTTTCTCATGCTATGTGTCGCTCAGTTAGGCTAATCGCCTGAAATTCAGAAATACAGCTTACAACGTTGAGGGCGCACAAGAAACTTCTTACCACCTTAGAAACCCACTCCATCATTTCCGCACATTTCCTTTTCCCACGATACGATATCTGCTATCCATCCTTTGATTAATCCTGTCTGTCCATGTCTTGACTTAATCTCTATGATAAGATCTCCATCGTTCATCCTGTTCGTTTGTCCGGTTCGCCCATCTATCCACTTAACCTCCATGATAAGACCTCAGCCGTTTATCTTGTGCATTCACCTTGTTCATCCATCTAGTCACTTAAGCCTTCACGATAAGATCTCTGCCGTTCATCTTCTGTTCGTTGATCAATCCAACGGTCCCTATGCGCTACTGCGTCCTTACATCCTCCTTTCATTGATTTCGACCTCCGATTTCTCTTCTGCTTGAAAACCGATTTAGCTTAAGTTTCCTTTGCTTACACCTTAGTATAGTTTAATGCTCTTTACCTCTGTAACTTAGCTAGCAGCATTAGGTTAGTGATTGATTTAGAAATTCTGCTTAGCATAGCTATTTAATTGGTTAGTTAGGTTATGATGTGGTTTAGCATTACATGTTGTTTGCTTCATTACTGCAATAAAGTAGCTCTCTCTTAGAATAGATTTTCTCTTCTTCCATCAAAGAATTAAGCTTCTTCTGACCCTAAAGAAGTATGGCTTGGAACCCCTGGGGTCTCTTGCCAGATGAGTAGTGACAATAGGCAAGACCTTCACTTCTACTTGTGCATATAGCACTGTCACCTCCAAGTTTGTACGAACCCCAGGTTGATAAGTAAAGCTGGTAGCCCTGAGAGTTGCAACATTCTTGTTGCAATACCTAGGCTTATCACATTGGTTATATCGTGATCCCTTAGACTCCTATATATAGAAAGGAGGTTTTTTCATTTGTATCATCCAAGAATTTTTCATTTGTGTAATGTAAAGGAGGTTTTCCCCTCGAAGAGGCTGATTTCTAAGTTGTTGATCTATCTTTTCTATCTTTTTGTGAGCTGGTTTCATAACATTATGCTTTATTTTTATATTGTAAATTAAATAAAGGGTTTGAATAGTTGTTAATAAATGTCATGAAAACAAAGGTATAGGGAAGAAGATATGTGAACTTTTATTGGAAGAGTGAGTCAACGAATCCTTGCAAAAAAAAGGCATGATGTCTTTATGCTTTGTTTTTATGTTTTAAATTAAATAAAGGGGTTGAATAGTTGTTAGGGTTTTTGTAAATATAGGGTTTGTATATCTTACATTTTTGGTATCTAGGGTTTATTAACTTTAGATAGAATTTGGATTAGAAAACCCTAGCAAAAGTGAAAAACCCTGATTCTATTTTTTGGTTATTCTCTCTACATAAACCATAGCCAATAAAACAAAACATCTATGGTTTGCAAATAATCTAGGGCATATCGTAAACCCTAGCAAGGTTTAAATTATGTAAAACCTAGGATTTGAAATCCTAAGGTTGATATTTCTGTTGTAAGTAAAAACCATATAAAGGGTTAGATCAAGAATTTTGGGGTTTTCATCTAAGAACCCGTTGAAGACTCGAAAATCATTGCAACAACATGGGGGAAAACCACACGGTTTAGACCTTAGTTAGCAACTCCTTTTTCGTTTGGTGTAGTGGCTCTGACTGGGGATATTGGGACCAGTTTCCCAGAAAATATTTTGATAGTGTTGGTGGGGTGATATGTGATGTAACGGGAAAATGTATGAGCTAAGAGTAATCTAATCTAACTAATAAACTCATGCATATATCCTAATTTAACACTATTTAGCTATAAATATACCCAGGAATTAAATATGATATGCGATCTACAATGATGTCCTACAATAATTGGTAATAAACATCATTCAACTACAATAAGAAGTGAAATCGTTTAACAGTAATCGTTTTGGATAAATAGTCAGACAAAACAATTGTGAAAGATATATCACATATAAAATCATTCATGTATTCAGAATAAAGTCAAAGCCAACATCATACAAAAGTGAAATAATGCTAATTGTAATTTAGACTTTCACACATAATTTTTTTTAAAGAAGAAGTATTGCATGATGCATAAATAAAACCAGATCTTAAGATAAAAGTACCATATATGACGAGTCCTGCTCAGGTTTTTCAGCAATATTAATCCAATCTCAATCAATCCAACACATTCTAAGAGTACAAAAGTGAATTTCAATAGAGTATGCTAGATATTTGAAAGAAAATAGATCCTGTTCCATTCATTCGATCAGAACTTCCTCAAAAGTACAAAAGTGAAATGTTTCAAAGAATGTTTCTGATAAAATTTCTGGACCCCTCTCTAAATGCACGAGAGGGGTTTAAATACTAAACTATAGGTTCTAAAATAGATTATTACAAAAAAATAGCTGAGGAGGTTTAAACGACCTTCCTCAGATTATGCAAAAATAAAACTAAAATAAAAATAAACTAAATGACTAACTCCTTTGCACTTGATCTCTAAGATCGCAACTATATGTCATAGGCTTGAGCTAAGTCGGTTGGCTGATCACATATTTTAACTTCACAAAAAATATAGCGTCTGTTATTGCTTGACATCATATTTTGTGTTGAGGTTGTTAAGCACCTCAAAGTCATCCACTGACTGTATGGTTTCACTAAAAACTGCCAGTATGCTTCCCAATTTAGCCTGCTTAGCTGTCTGATCACCTCCTTCTTTTCCTACGCTGCCTGCTTCCACTGCTGCTCTAATTGTTTGACATTTGGAAGAAATATTGGCACACATTCTGTAACGAGGTTGGTTCCATGCAAATTTTTGTTGATGGCTTCAATTATGATGTTTTCTGCTGTCGTTGCTATCGTTATTGCCCTTTCTGCTTGCTTCAACTAAGAATCCCAATATGTGAAAAGGATGTCTTTGTGAGATTCCTCCAGCTTTGGAAGATCAAATTTTCTCCCATGCTCTGATTCTTGCTAGGTGATAAAGTCAGAAATCCTTTTATGGATTTCATCATACTCAAGTATTATGTCAACAACATGGTTTGTTATTTTATCAATGGTTTCACAGTAAGGACTTATCCGTGAAATATTTTGGTAAAGTACTTCCTTCTGTTGCATTTGTTGGGACTTAAGACTGAGTGCTTCCTTTATGAACTCATCGATTTACGGATTATCCTTAAACTTATTTGTTATAGCTTGTATATGTGCATCTCTTTCTGCTAGGCTGGCTTGATGTTGTATTCTCATTTGTTCAAATTCCTGCTGGAGCCGGGCTACTTGTAATTCTGCTTATTGTTTGGATTTTTCGTGAGATAATTGCTGTTCTAACAACATAATTCTTTGTTTTTTTTCCTTAAGAAGCATTTGGACCTTTGTCTCTTTGTCAATAATTGTTGTGGCATAGGCTCTCGCATATTGTGACAATTTTTGTGATATTTTCATATGGGTCCAAGGGAGGGTCCTTCCAAACGATGTCCATTTGTTCATTTTCGGAAGTTGTAACAGTTACAACGTCCAACTTTCTTTTCTTCCTCTGTCTCTTGACTACAGATTTGTGGGTGGGACTATAAAATACATCTAGTGGAGGTTTTTCTTCAACTCTCAAAACAATTTCTGAAGTGGGTGTAACAGGAATGATTTCAACATTCTGAGTTTCCTCAACTCCTTCCTCTATTGTTTCTAGATTTGACTTGTGCAAGGTTTTCTTAGGAGTCTGTATCTCAAATGTTTGCTTAGGGTTTGAATCTGTGTGAAGCTTCTTGTTGAACTGTTCCCATTCCTATTCCAAGTCAATAATTGGGCTCTTTCCTGACTAAGTTGATGCAGAGACAATTTCTTCTTCTTTCTTTGCTGAAGTTTGCTCGACTGTTTCCTCTGTAGTTCCAGTTGTGTCCTTTTCAGACTCATTATTTGTATGTCCTCCTCCATTTTGAGATTGCTTCTCTGAGTGCTCTGACTCATGCATAGATATCTCTTGGGTTTCTTCTTCAAAGTTTTCTTTGGAGCTGTTATCCAAGCTTATGCTGGGAGTTGGCTCCCTTATTGGTTCTATCTGCAATAGGTCCAATGGGACCTTCAATAATATTTTCTCCCTATACACATGGAAAGCTCTAAGATCATTTAGTGTAAAAAATTTTGATGCCAAATGAAACACTTGTGAGTATGTTTCTGCTTGTAGGAAGAGGTCATCAAAGGGGTCCCCTACATGAGTGACTGGTTTTACTTTAACCATAGTAGTAAAATTCTTAACAGTGCTGTGTGGGTCATACTGCCTTCTCAGAAATGTAGCTAATTTCAAAGATTTAATAATCTCTGCTTCTTTGCATGCATGTCCAAAATCATGTAGTGCAAATGCAACACATTGTAACGGAAATGTAGGCCAAATGGCCTTCTTCTGCTCTTTCAGTCCTCTACTTAATCCACCTTCCCCTCCTATTTGGTAGGCTATTTCTCTGGCCAATAATTTGTCGGGGAGATAATATGGGAGAACATGTAGTGAAGCAATGCTCCCAAATACTCTGATATAGGTAAATGTCTCCTCCCCAAACCATCTAGCTACTAGAAATATATCAAATTTGGCCTCTTTAGAAAACCTAAGGGCGGTTCTATTTTATATTTCTTTATGGATGGGTTGCATGACTCCTCGAAATTTTTTGTAAAAATGGGGGTGAAACTGAGATTCCCACAAAGTCTTATGGTACACATGGATAGGAAGCGGGTCTTGAAAAATCCACTTCCATCCCATAATGGGAAATTTAGAACTAAAATAGATTGAATCCATTACAAAAGCACTAAAAAAAAATGGGGGATAAACCCTTAAAGAGGGACTTATTTTTCTCCTATATTCCATAATGGATTTTGCTAAATTATCTGACAAAATTTGAGCCTAGTTCATTATCGTTGCATTCATGACTACATCTATTAATGGGAGCCATTCCAGGGAAAACTTGGTGCTATTGGGTTTACCGAACAATCTACATAGCATTAGTGCTGTGAAACTAGAAGAGGAAGAAATGGGTGTCGTAGAGTACATACCCGTTTTTATCCCATTTGAGCTTGCCTTCATTTCCTGTCCAGGTTTGGGTGACACTTACTGGGTCTTCATTCTCCTTGACAAATTGCTCAAGGAACTGTTTATTGTAGAGATTCTTCAGCTATGGTAACTGGTACATGATTCGTAGGTTATCTACTGAAAAAGACCCCATGACCTCTTGCCCGTGATTCCTGAATGTTCAATATTCAATGTCTGCCTCGTCAATTACCCATTTGACCATGTTAGTATATGGGATTATCTTTGTTCGTGCAACTATGCGGTGTAGGTAAGAGCATGCCGTCTCAAAATAGGAGGCATCAGATGAGTCCTGGGAATCTGCCATGGCCTTTGTTTTCGGTGGCCTTGGGTGCTTTTGTTCTATCAAGTTGTACATAGCCTCCCAGGTTGTAGTTCCTCCACCTCTGCTACTTGTAATATCATATAAAAGAGGAATCATCTTTGGTTTTTCAGACACAACTGCCTTTCCCTTCTTTCCCATTGTTTCCAACAATGCTCCCGGTAGATTTTTCCTGAAATGGAGCAAAGCAGAGGTTTATCAGATAAACACAAGTAAGAATGACAATGAGAATAAATGATAAAAATAACTTGAAAATGTGACAAGAAAGGAGTTTTAATCAAACACAGATGAAAATATATCGTATCATGTCGAGCCACTTTTTATCATAAATGCCATTAACCTATATTAAATAGCCACTAATAGTCCCTTATCACTGCTTTTATTGCTCATTAATGTATCGCATCACAAAACAGGAAGGATGGCTTTGAAGGTGGCAGACTTAAGTTGCGAGAATGCCAATTTTGCGATTGTGATGCAATGTCGCAAATCACATTTCACATGTTTGATTGTGCGCTTTCTTAAAGTTCCTTAAGTTCCTACGGGATGCGAGATGCAGGATAAGCAGTGTGTTCTTTATTATTTAAAGCTATTTACCTTATAAAGCGCTTTTCATCATGCGGTGGACTTTAATCATCATTTTATGATATTGGGTTCTATCGGGTCCAAGCTTTTATCACATTTCGCAACATCGTGTAGTTCGTAAGATTTCAAACCTTTCTTAAGTGTTCCAACACGATGTGATAAGGTTGACCGTCTCATCGCAATATCGCATTTCACACGTTTCAACATGCTTTGTGAGAGTGCACCCTTTGTGAATGACGATATGCGATACGAGCTTTATTTTAATAGGAAATGCCTTAGGTATTATTTTTAAATAAAAATCCTAATGATATCTAAGCTAAGCACGATGATTCTTTTGATCACTTTTCGTGACTTTTTCTTGTTAATAAGTCTTTTAACACACTTGGTCCAGCGGTATGCGAAAAGGAGAGGATTTCTAGTTTTCAAAGGGTTTTGAATTGATATCTTGCTTAATTCGAAAAAGCTTAAAAGAAAGTGTCTAAGCGCTAAATTTATTTTTGAAGGATTTTAGCATGAGTCCCCATTTATTAATAGAATATTATCTATTATACCAATAAATGGGGGGGTTGTTGAATAACACAACAATTGACGATTTGCTGGAAGAACCAGTTATCTCTGATAGTGTTTTGAAATTTCTAAAAACTTCCAAAATAAAGGTAGTTCAGAAAAATAAAAATACATGAAATACAAGATAAGTAACATTTATCTGAATAAAAAAACAAAATCTACTTAATTACCATCCATTTGATTATCCTCTTCAATATGAAAATTGCTTTATCTACATCAGTCATTACTTGGTTTTAAAGATAAAACATGGGACCCTCACAAAATAGCTTTTAGATGTACTCAGTTGTCATAGGTAGAGCCTCTGCTGCCAGCAGGCGTCCATAGCCTCGACAGGGTTACCTTTTAACCAACAATGATTCAGTATCCCATCTAGGTAAGAGTGCAATTTTTAAAGATAAATTCAAATTCATATATTTATTTTCTTTCTCATTCCTTTCTAAACAATTCCTTTTTTCTTAAAATTTTCATTTTCTTCTTAAAGGTCATTGTCTTGGTTTAGTGGCCAAAATTGACAATACCATTCACTGGTTGTAACTTTAACTGAACAAGCTGGCTCGTGATGAGACTTCTTGTCTTTTGATTAACATAATCTCAAGCCATTATCCTGTTTTGGTATGCAGTATTGGTAATGTTAGCTTGTTACTTCCCTATGATCATGGTAAATCGGCTCTTGATGAGACCTCTTATCCTTTAAGTTTAAGCATATTTTAGAATTACACTCTAAAAAGTGAAAGCTCACTAGATGGGGAGAATCATTGACTCCTTTAGAGTTTTTGGATGACAATTATAGAGTTAAAGATGCTTCTTTGTAGAGAGTCCTTGTTTTGTTATAGATACTTTTCTTAACTGATGGTAGAACAAAGGTTCTTTTACAAAGTCAATTTTTACCAAAGGAAAACTAATTTTGGTAGAGTACAAGCAATTTTAGAGAGATAGAACTTAGCTTATGTTTCAAATGCAAAAATCATCTTCTTAACAATCTCTACTTATACAAGCAAAAAGTCAAAATGTAAAAGAGACTATTTATAAAGGCCAAAAGTAAATGCTACTCAACTTTTATTTTCCTAAAAAGTAAAAGCAATAATATACAATGAATAGAAGAGATTATCTTCTATGAAAAATAATTTTTTAGAATCTGCCCATTAACAGGCAGAGAATCCCTTTTGCCTGATAAATCTTGCAATAAAAAGGTTGATGGGCCTATTTGTTTGACAATCTGAAATGGGCCAAGCCACATTCTTTGGAATTTGGTATGCTTACCTTTTTCATCGTGTTCTTTATCCCATTTCAATACCAGGTCTCTGAGTTGAAAGGATTTTGAGCTTACAGAATTCGCATCAAATGAAGATTTGACTAACTATTGATGATGTGCATGTGTAATTTTGGCCTTTTCCCTTTCTTCTTCGAGCTTAAGGATTTGTGATTGTCTTACTTGCATAGAAGAGGAAGGGGTTTCTTCAATAAATTGAACCAGGGCTAGAGAGGGAATAGCTACATTTGTAGGGAGGACAAATTCTTTCCCATAGACCAAATTAAAAGGAGAAGTGCCTATTGAGGCCTTCTATGTTATTCGATCTGCCCATAGAGAAAATGTTAAAGATTTGTGCCATTTTTTCTGACCTTGATCAACGGTTCGTTTGATGATTCTTATGAGATTTTTGTTTGTAGATTCGGTCAAGCCATTTCCCCAAGGATAATAGTTAGCAGAGTATTTAAGTTTAAAACCTCTTTTAAGAGAAAATTCTGTCATAACATTGTGTGTAAAATAAGATGCATTATCAAACATGAGGGTAGATGGAAGACCAAATATGGTAATAATATACTGATCAATAAATTCAATGATGTTTTTAGAATTGGCTACCTTAAGTGGAATTGATTCTACCCACTTTGTGAAATAATCAGTTGTTGTAAGGATATATTTATGCTGCTTTGAAGAGTAAGGAACAATCTCACCTATTATGTCCAGTCCCCATTGTTCAAATGTTTGTTCAATGTTGACTAGCTGCAATAGTAATGCGGGTTTCCTCTGTCTCCCAGTAGCTGTTTGAAAAACTTTACATTTCCTTACATAATCATGTGCATATTTAAATAAGGTTGGCCAATAATATCCAACATGTAGGATTTTATGTGCGGTTGTGTCCTCTCAAAAATGTCCACCAGTTGGTCCATCATGGAGTTCCTACAAAACCTTTTCCGCCTCAGATTTTTCAAGACATATAAGCAAAATAGAATTATAATTTATTCTAAACAACACATTATTGATGAATTGATATTGTCTAGCTTTTAACCTCAAAGCCCTTTTAACTTAGTTGCGTAGGGGCATATCCATTTTTCAAATAAAATATGATATCAGCATATTTGGATTCATTGTCGTTGAGGCTTACCTCATATACTTGTATATCATCACCTGAATCTTGTAGTGCTGATAAGTTGGATGCTCCTGCTAACGTTCTGCAAAAACCTTGACCTTTCAAAATTTTGGCTGGTCTGATCTCAATGATATTCTTGCATTATTGTTAGCCAATTTTCCCTTTTCTCACCCACATCTCTTTGTATTAATAAATTTCTCACTGCTGAGAACAAGACTACTACCTTGGTGTGATTTTTGAGGAGAAAGGGTATGAAATTATTTATTGATTTGAAAACAACGAAATATTTTTTTTCAACATCTGAATAGTTTAATTCAACCCTCTGCAAATTGGAACTGAAGAAAGAAATTGGTGCTTCGGATTTGTCATCATTGACCTGTGTTAATATAACTACATATGATTTCTCAGAAGCAAAGGTATTTAAATGAAATGATTAGAAAAATTCGGGGTTGCTAGTGAGGGAGCATTTATTATTGCTTGTTTAGTCAAATCAAAGGCTTCATGCTCAATATGTCCCCATTTAAAAAGATAATTTTTCTTAATCATAGATTATAGAGGTAAAACAATTCATGAAAAGTCAGGGAAAAATCTTTTGACAAAATTTATCTGACCTAGGAAAGATTGCATGGATTTCTTGTTATGAGGTAAAGGGATTCCATAAATTTCTCTTATCCTATCAGGATCAATGTGAATTCCTTCTTTGGATACAATAAATCCAAGGATATTTCCTTCACTTAAAGCAAATAAATATTTCTTGGGATTGAGAGAAATTCCATACCTCTGACAACGCCCAAAGATTTGTTTTAAATATTTTAAATGATTACCACACCTTTTTGAGTACACAGTTATATCATCTAAATAGATTACCATTGATTTATTAACCAAGCCTTTGAAAGCTATGTCCATGGCTCTATGAATTGTGGCACTGACATTGATTAATGCAAATGGCATCTTTTGATAGGCATAGGTGCCTCATTTTGTTCGAAAGGCAGTCTTTATCCAATCATTTGATGTACTAGAATCTGATTATAACCTGAAAATCCATCCAGAAAAGACATTAGTTCTAAGCCTGCAACTAATTTCCGTATCTGTTCCATAGGAGGTAATGGGAAATTGTTCTTCTGACAAGATTTGTTGAGATTGCGAAATTCTATACATATTCGAATATCACCATTCTTTTTTCTGACGGGAACAAGGTTGGAAACCCACCTTGAGTGCCTAACAAGAAATATAATTTTGGCTTTGAGAAGCTTATTCAATTTAGATTTGATCTAATTTTCTAAATTTGGGTGGATCTTTCTTAGCTTTTTCTGCATGGGTTTTTCATCATATATCATGGGGATGGTACGTTGAATTATGGAAGTGCCATATGTCTTAAGGTCTTCATAGTTCCAAGCAAAGACATTCTTGTATTTCTTCAACAAATGGATGAAGATTGATTTTTCATCTGGTGTAAGACCAAGTCCTAGATTGATATTCTAAGGCTTAAGGTTAGTTCCAAGATTAACTAATTCAAACCTCAAAGTTGAACTTTGGAGTTTTGAGTTAGTGGGTTTTTTGAATCTATCCTTGAGATCATATAAGTCTTCTAGCTTAACCACAAACTTAGGTATGAATTAACAGTTGTTTCTTGCTTAAGCTCACTGTCATGTTGATCTTCATCTATTATTTGGTCATCATAAGAGGCTTCAGATGTTAGAAAAATTATGATATCTGGATCATTATTAAAGACTCGCCAATTGGTGATATTGTCGGGAATAGAAGGCCTAAAAGTCAATTCAATAGAAAAGTGATCCAGGCTATAATCTCCTGGTGGAATGAGCTTGGATGCCACATTAACCAAATGATCAGAACTTTCATTTTGGAGTCTTGGGATAGGGGAAATATTAAATGCTGTAAAGTGAGAAGTGAGGTTCTGGACTAATGATTGTAATGTTTCAAATGTCTAGACAAACAGTCTATAGTATTTCTTACTTGTTTTATCACAATTTCAAAATCTCCAAACACTTGAAGATGTTTGATATTAAGGCCGATGGCTTTATACAACCCTTGAACCAATGCTTCATATTCGACATTGTTGTTTGCACATTCGAATTCAAGCCTACATGCTAACATAGTTTTTCCCCTTCCAGGCTAATTAATATGCATCCTGCTTCAGCTCCATTGTTAGATTTGGATCCGTAAAAAAACAATTTCCAAAATAAAGAGCTAAATACAAGTTTATCTACAAAATTTATACACTTAGAAGTATCTATTTGAGAAAAAATTTCAACTTGCGATATAACAAAATTTTGCAAGAAGGGTGAAGTATTTGCATTAAAAGTTCCTACAATGATTCAACTGAGTAGTTTCAGATGATATTGCTACTATATGCGACTGGGTCATTCTCTCTCTCTAATTCTATAATGATATAATTTTGATGTTTTTCGCGGTCAACCCTTATTTGATTTGGCTTTCCATTATAGGGAAGCCACATGTGGGACCAGTCAGTTGCAAAATAACCATGAAGCTTTTCTGACTAGTCTCTGCTAAGGATTAAGCCGTAGAACTCGGGGATATCAGCCACAAGAATGTCAATGACTTGACACACTTTCGGGTTTGATGAGAGTCTAATAGTGACTTGATTGAGTTCTCCTATAACTTCGACTTGGGATCGGTCTAACTACACAATGCAAACAACATATTTTTGGGGCTCCACATTTAATTTTGCACAAACTATTCTTGGTAGGATGTTGGATGAAGCTCCAAAATCAACTAAACAATTGTGTAGATTCTTGTTGAAAACTTCAAAAGTCAAAAGAAATGGAGGAGTATGGGATTTGGATCTTCCTCCTATTAGAGCAATATCAGTAGGACTGATTTTGTCTAATGAGGTATTAGGAGGCCTTCCCATTTCTTGGGAAGCTTGCGAGATTACAGCAGCGGAAAGCGAAGAAGTAGGGATTGCTTTTAGATCTTTGAGAAATAGCTTCTGCTGGTGTTTTAACTTGCTAAGCTCATAATGTAATGTTCACCCTAGTTTTTTTCATATCTTCTACTATGTTGTATTCCATTTCATCAGAGACTAGCAGGTTTTTAGCTGAAGGTGAATAATTTGTTTGAGGAGGAGTTGTTTGAGTAGATTTAGACGAACATTTCTTACCTATTGTTTTGTCTTTGGGAGCCAGAGTTGATACCTTCTTCTTTGGATTTGTTTGTGGAAAATAAACAAGGCTTCTACTCCTGGTTGCAACAGGTAGTGCTTCTTGTGCTTCTTCATTGGGAAGGATAAAATCCCACATTCCTTGTAACTTGACTACTTCTTCATCATCTGTTTGTTCTTCAACCATTGAGACTTCTTCTTCCTCCACATCTGATTCAACATTTGATATGGTTCTTGGAGTCTTAGTATCAGAAGAGGGATTTATTTTGTATGGTTTGAAAGATTTCTTTGAGGAAGTCTCTGCTACCTGTTTCTTGATATCAACCATTTCATTGGACATGGTTTTAAGGACTTTTTGTAGATCTTCAAGATCAAAAGGATCTTTAGGTGATTTTTTCTTGGATTCATCCCTAAAAGTTACTTTCTTGGATTTTCGTTCTTCTAATTCATTCTTCTTATATAAGGCTAAAATACGTTTTTCTACAACTATGGCTTCTTTCATGTTTTCTGCCAAAGTTGGTTTGGTAGCTCTATCGACAAAAATAACTGTGTTTGAGGGAAGGGCAGAAATGTACCATTCATTTTGGACTTCAAAATTGGGCTTATATTTTGTTGGGATTTTATTCAATAACTTGTTAAAACATGAGTTGAAGTCCTTAATCAGTTCTCTAGGTTTGGCTTTCAAGTTGGAGAGATCATTGACAAGAGTAGTTGTTGATTTGTCATCTCCAAACTTGGTTAGGAACTGCTCTTGAAAGGCATCCCAACTATTAATGGAACCCAATGGTAATGAAAAGTACCATGATCCTATTGATCCTTGTAAGGTATAAGGGAATAATCTTACAACTGCATCGTCTTCCACTACTTCGTTGAGGTTTATGGACAACATAAAATTGTTTATGTGTTCTTTGACTAGTAAGCCATCATCAAGATTGAACTTTGGTAACCACTTTTTTGGATGGGCGGGCAATGGATGTAAGGGTCTTGCCATCCGAACAGCTCCTGGATTTTTCCATGGCCTTTGTGGGTTTTGAGCCATCGAAGGTATCTCTGTAGAGGAAGATGTTCCTGTATTTGAAGGTGATTGGGTAGAATAGGTTGGTTCTCTAGTACGAGTGTAAACCATGATCTGGAGTTGTGAGGCAGATGATTGATTTTGTGATGAAGTGGATGGAATGAATGAGGATGTTTGAGGTGATGATGAGAGAACCTCACTATGGGATTCAGATTGTGTCTTCTTAGCTCTCTTACGGTTTGGTATTGGGAATTCAAATGGGGGGATCCCAAATTTTTTACTCTATCCTCTATTTAACCTTTGAGATTAGGGAAACTGAGAAGAAACACTATCTTGGGATAACTTAGATTCTTCTTGAGATATTGAAATCCCCTATAGCTTATGGATCAAAGACTGGACTTCAGGGGTTTCTATAGAAGAAGATTGATCTGACTTCTTTGAGATCACAATAGTGGATTCTAAAGTTTTATTTATAACTTCTCTCTTAGGATTTGGAGATTTGGAATGTGATCGAGAACTTAGAGGAGATGGTGAGGGAGTTTTACTCTTATAATGGTCTATTGATTTGAATTTACTTTCCATTCATAGTTAGGACCTCCTTCTAGCACCAAAATGTTGAAGCCTCAAAAATCGTTGTGACAACATGGGGGAAAACCACCCGGTTCAGACCTTGGTTAGAAACTCCTTTTCCATTTGGTGTAGTGGCTCTGACTGGGGATAATGGGACCAATTTCCTAGAAAATATTTTGATAGTGTTGGTGGGGTGATATATGATGTAATGGGAAAATGAATGAGCTAAGTGTAACCTAATATAACTAATAAACTCATGCATATATCCTAATTTAACACTATTTATCTATAAATATACCCAAGAATTAAATACAACATGCCATCTACAATGATGTCCTACAACAATTGGTAATAAAGATCATTCAACTCCAATAAGAAGTGAAATCATTTAAAAATAATCGTTTTGGATAGATAGTTAGACAAAACGATTGTGAAACATATATCGCATATAAAGTCAAAGCCAACATCATACAAAAGTGCAATAATGTTAATTGTAATTCAGACTTTCACACATAAAACAATTTAAAGAAGAAGTATTGCCTGATACATAAATAAAACCAGATCATAAGATAAAAATTACCTTATATGGTGTTTCAGCAATATTAATCTAATCTCAATCAATCCAACACATTTTAAGGTACACAAGTGCATTTTAGTAAAGTATGCTAGATATTTGAAAGAAAATAGATCCTATTCCATTCATTCCATCAAAACTTCCTCAAAAGTACAAAAGTGCAATGCTTCAAAGAATGTTTTTGATAGAATTTCTGGACCCCTCTCTAAATGCACGAGAAGGGGTTTAAATACTAAACTATAGGTCATAAAATAGGTTATTACAAAAAAATAGTTGAGGAGGTTTAAACTACCTTCCTCAGATTATGCGAAAATAAAACTAAAATAAAAATAAACTAAATTACACACTTCCTTGCACTTGATCTCTAAGATCACAAATATCTATCATAGGCTTGAGCTGATTCGGTTTTTCAATCATAGATTTTAACTGTGTAGCAAATATAGCGTCTGTTAGTGCTAGCACCATCTTTTGTGTTGAGGTTGTTAAGCACCTCAAAGTCATCCACTGATTGTATGGTTTCACTAAAAACTGCCAGTATGCTTCCCAATTCAGCCTGCTTAGTTGTCTGATCACCTCTTGCTTTTCCTGCGCTACCTGCTTCCATTGCTGCTCTAACTATTTGAGATTTGGAAGAAATCCTGGTACACATTTTGTAACGAGGTTGATGCCATGAAAATTTTCGTTGATGGCTTCAATTATGCTGTTTTTTGTTGTTGCTGCTATCACTGTTGCCCTTTCTGCTTGCTTCAATTGAGAATCCCAATCTATGAAAATGATGTCTTTGTGAGATTCCTCCAACTTCGGCAGATCAGATCTTCTCCCATTCTCTGATTCTTGCTAGGTGATAAATTCAGAAATCCTTTTATGGATTTCATCATACTCAAGTCTTATGTCAACAACTTGGTTTGTTAGCTTATCACTGGTTTCACAGTAAGGACTTATCTACGAAATCTTCTGGCAAAGTACTTCCTTCTGCTGCAATAGTTGGGAGTTAAGACTGAGAGCTTCCTTTATGAACTCATCGATTTGAAGATTATCCTTAATATTATCTGTTATAGCTTGTATTTGTGCATCTATTTCTACTAGGCTAGCTTGATGTTGTATTCTCATTTGTTCAAATTCCTGCTGGAGTTGGGCTACTTGTAATTCTGCTTGTTGATTGGATTTTTCCTGAGCTAATTGATGTTCTAACAAAAAAATTACTTGTTTTTTTTTCCTTAAGCAGCATTTGGACCTCTTTCACTTTTTCAATAGTTGTTGTGGCATAGGCTCCCACGTATTACGACAATTTTGTGAGATTTTCATATGGGTCCATGGGAGAGTCCTTCCAAACGATGTCCATTGGTTCATTTTCAGAAGTTGTAGCAGTTACAACGTCCAAATTTCTTTTCTTCCTTTGTCTCTTGACTACAACTTTGTGGGTGGGACTATAAAATACATCTAGTGGAGGTATTTCTTCAACTCTCAAAACAATTTCTGAAGTGGGCGTAATAGGAATGATTTCAACATTCTGAGTGTCCTTAACTCCTTCCTCTGTCGTTTCTAGATTTGACTTGTGCTGGGTTTTCTTAGGAGTTTGTATCTTAGATGTTTGCTCAGGGTTTGAATCTGTGTGAAGCTTCTTGTTGAACTGTTCCCATTCCTGTTCCAAGTCAATAATTGGGCTCTTTCCTGACTGAGTTGATGCAGAGACAATTTCTGCTTGTTTCTTTGCTGAAGTTTGCTCGACTGTTTCCTCTATAGTTCCAACTGTGTCCTTTTCGAACTCATTATTTGTATGTCCTCCTCCATTTTGAGATTGCTACTCTGAGTGCTCTGACTCATGTGTAGATCTCTCTTGGGTTTCTTCTTTAGAGTGTTCTTTGGAGCTATCATCCAAGCTTACGCTGGGAGTTGGCTCCCTTATTGGTTCTATCTACAATAGGTCCAATGGGACCTTCAATAATATTTTCTCCCTATACACATGGAAATCTCTAAGATCATCTGGTGTAAAAAGTGTCGATTCCAAATGCAACACTTATGAGTATGTTTTTGCCTGTAAGAAGAGGTCATCAAAGGGGTCCCCTTCATGGGTGAATGGTTTTACTTTCACCATAGTAGTAAAATTCTTAACAGTGTCATCCGGGTCATACTGCCTTCCCAGAAATGTAGCTAATTTCAGAGATTTAATAATCTCTACTTCTTTGCATGCATGTCCAAAATAATGTAGTGCAAATGCACCACATTGCAATGGAAATGTAGGCTAAATGGCCTTCTTATGCTCTTTTAGTCCTCTGCTTAATCCACCTTCTCTTGCTGTTTGGTAGGCTATTTCTCTGGCCAATAATTTGTCAAGGACATAATATGGGAGAACATGCAGTGAAGCAATGCTCCCAAATACTCTGATATAGGTAAATGTCTCCTCCCCAAACCATTTGGCTACTGGAAAGATATCCACTTCGACCTCTTTAGAAAACCTAGGGGTGGTTCTATTGTATATTTCTTTATGGATGGGTAGCATGACTCCTTGAATTTTTTTGTAAAAATGGGGGTGAAATTGAGATTCCCACAAAGTCTTATGGTACACATGGATAGGAAGCGAGTCTTGAACAATCCACTTCCATCCCATAATGGGAAATTTAGAACTAAAATAGATTGAATCCATTACAAAAGCACTCATAAAAAACGGGGGATAAACCCTTAAAGAGGGGCTTATTTTTCTCCTATATTCCATAATTTTCTAAATTATCTGACAAAATTTGAGCCCAGTTCACTATCGTTGCATTCACGACTGCATCTATTAATGTGATCCATTCCAGGAAAAACTTGGTGCTATCAGGTTTACCAAACAATCTACATAGCATTGTTGTTGTGAAACTAGAAGGGGGAGAAATGGATGCCATAGAGTACATACCCGTTTTATCCTGTTTGAGCTTGCCTTCATTTTCTATCCAGGTTTGGGTGACGTCTACTGGGTCTTCATTCTCCTTGACAAATTTCTCAAGGAACTGTTTATTGTAGAGCTTCTGCGGCTATGGTAACTAGTACATGATTCGTAGGCTGTCTGCTGAAAAAGACCTCATGACCTCTTGCCTGTGATTCCTAAATGTTCAGACTACAATGTCTGCCTTGTCAATTACCCATTTGATCATGTTAGTATATGGGATTATCTTTGGTCGTGCAGCTATGCGGTGCAAATAAGATCATGCCGTCTCGAAATAGGAGGCATCAGATGACTCCTGGGAATCTGCTGTGGCCTTTGTTTCCAGTGGCCTTGGGTGCTCTTGTTCGAACAAGTTGTACGTAGCCTCTCAGGTTGTAGATCCTCCATATCTACTACATGTAGTATCGGAGAAAAGAGGAATCATCTCTGACTTTCTGCCTTTTCCCTTTCCCATTATTTCCAACAATGCTCCCTATAGACTTTTTCTGAAATGGAGCAAAGAGGTCATTTATCGGATAAACACAAGTAAGAATGAGAATGACAATAAATGAAACTAATACCTTGAAAAGGTGACAAGAAAGGATTTTTAATCAAACCCAGATGAAAAGATATCGTACCACGTCGAGCTGTTTTTTTATTATAAATGCCATTAACCTATATTAAATAGCCACTAATAGTCCCTTATCATTGCTTTTATTTCTCATTAATGTATCGCGTCGCAAAACAGGAAGGATGGCTTTGAAGGTGACAGAATTAAGTTGTGAGAATGCCGATTTTGCAATTGTGATGCAATGTTGCAAATCTCATTTCGCATGTTTGATTGTGTGCTTTCTTAAAGTTCCTTAAGTTCTTGCAGGATGCGAGATGCGGGATAAGCGGTGTGTTCTTTATTATTTAAAGCTATTTACCTTATAAAGCTCTTTTCATCATGCAGAAGATTTTAATCATAATTTTATGATACTGGGTTCTATCAGGTTTGGGATTTTATCACATTTCGCAACATCGCGCAGTTTGTAAGATTTTAGACCTTTCTTAAGTGTTCTGACGCGATGTGATAAGGTTGACCATCTCATCGCAATATCACATTTCACATGTTTCAACATGCTTTGTGAGAGTGCGCCCTTTGTGAATGATGATATGCGATACGAGCTTTATTTTAATAGGAAATGCCTTAGGTCTTATTTTTAAATAAAAATCCTAATGATATCTAAGTTAAGCACGGTGATTCTTTTGATCACTTTTCACAAGTTTTTCTTGTTAATAAGGCTTTTGACACACTTGGTCCAGCGGTATGCGAAAAGGTGAGAATTGCTAGCTTTCAAAGGGTTTTGACTTGATATCTTGCTTTATTTCAAAAAGCTTAAAAGAAAGTGTCTAAGTGCTAAATTTATTTTTGAAGGATTTTATCATGGGTCCCCATTTATTAATAGAATATTATCTATTATACCAATAAATGGGAGGGTTGTTGAATAGCACAAGAGAACCCTAGAAGTGCACCCTATGAGAAACCAAGGAAACCATAGTTTGATTGAACTGTCATAATGCTATTTTATTTGTATGTTTCTTCTTGGTTGTACTTGTCAGTGAATATTGCAGGTGCATAATCATGGAAGCAAGATGAGAAGGATGAAAATGCAAAGCAGTTCTTGTGCTTGTTAATGACTTCTTGAAAATGATGAGCATGCTGGAAAGAAGGAATTGCAAGGACCCTGATGGACATGATGAGTTCATAGGAACACATTAATTATATGAAAATGAAGCATGGCATTGTGATAGTAAAATTAGAGTCTACATTATCAAGTTTCTTTGGACAAAATCATCTAGCTCTCAAAATTAAGAAGATTGCGACCACATTGCATATTATTTTTCATCTGAATATTTTCTAACATAATGTTAGAGGTAGTAATTTTGCAAAGATGGATCATCAAGATCCTATAAGAACCATTATTTCGGAGGTTCTTGGAAGAAGCATTATGACATTATTGGTATATTCTGTCTAGTATGGAAACAATACTTTTGAAAGACGAAGGAATGTAGATGGTCAAGTTGTAGTCTTTCAGCTCTTATGAAAGAACTCTATCTTTGACAGGTATAAGAAATAGGCTCATTTAATATCGGTGGCTAGATGGTTATATGGAAGAAAATATTACATAAGATACTGAATAACATCAAGGGTATTCTCCAAAAGAAAGAAAGGGAGTTAACAATAACAAATCCTAAAAAATATGGTAACTTGGTAATCAAGTTCAATCCACGGGCACTTTGATTAAACGAAGAAGGATTCATGTGGATATGGATCATGCAAAAGGATGTTGATCTCAAAGAACTCAGGAAAGTTGATGCTTTGATGAGAAGGCCATTATAATGAGGTAAGTTTAATGTTAACATTTTTATTGGGTATTTGGTTAACATATTGTTTTTCTACCTAGAAATATATTGCAAGAATATATGGCAACATTTGAGACAATCTCAATGGTATTGATTGAATATACGATTTTGGAAATCATGTAATCAATATGGTTGCATCATCATCTTGGATTGAAAGGTAGCAATGCGAAGGGATAACCTGAAGTTCATTTTTGTACAATGAATATCACTTTTAGATGGAGCTATAATTGGCTTTAAGTTAGACAAGGCTCAATATAATTCCTTCATAGATGATATAGAAAAGGAAAGTGATATGCAAGGTTGATGGCCTAAACCCTGTCACGATATTAAAGAAAGAGGATGGCTCCATAATATCCAGGAAGGAAGAAAGTTTGATATAATTATACAAAGTAAAGAGGGAGCCATGCAACTATCTTCATAAAGAACTAATAACTAATACATTTATGAAAATAAGATATAAGGCTTGTGGTGTTGACCTTCCAATATTGGGAGGAAGTCAAGGAAATCCTCAATATTTGAGAGGGAGTAAAGGAGTCTCCTTAAATAGGAGCAAGGATCGATTCCCTAATCAAGAGGAGTATGAGGATATAATATCTTGTTGAGAGGGAGTAATGATGAACATGACATGTGTATTCTCTTCTTCATGTGTCATGCACTTGACCAGGACTAACAACCGCAAGTCTAAGTGAAGGCATTAAAGAGAGAATGGTGGAGGATTGGATAAGCATTTGTGATCTCCTTGAGGATAGAAAAATACAAGAAACGAAATGGATCAACACTCTTTGAGGATTTGATAGATATCCAAGACAACAGTGGTTGAAGAGGACCGATATTATTTGAGGATTGGGAATCCAACATAAGAATAGTCTTATAAAGGAGATACCTAGTGAACATCCAAATGGGATATTTGCCTTATAGAGGTAGTGTGGTATCTCACATACAACCTCCCAACATTATGCTCTTGTATAAGAAAGATCTTGTTAAGTTAATGCCTTACTATGATGAAAATGGTTGTCAAGATGTTGATGCTTACAAATGGTTTATCAATTTGACTCTTCTTATGAGGATATTTTAGTTTAAGAGTATCCTTGTACTAGGTACAACAATTATGAGTACTATTATACGAAATGTATACCTATGGATAAGTACATATTCCCTAAGTGGCTAGTTACACTTAGAAAAACAGAAGTAAAGATGTTTAACCTTTTCCTAAAATAGACAGATAAGATAAAGGAACCTACTTGTGATCCTTCGATTCCTTTGATCTCCTTTGAATTGCTCCCATCGCTCCCGCTCAAAGTGAATTCACTCAATTGGTACTTGCCAACATAAACAAAATATGAGAAAAATCAGAGCATATGATCTATCCATTGTAAAAACATGGAACTGAAAACATTTGAACATACATTCATTATAGGTATAGACAAAAGTATTGGAAAAGAAACAAACAACTTTATTGATTGATAGCATGAGAAATTACACCCAATGTGGTTCGATCCCATGTCACTCATCCAGCTTAGTCCAAACACTCATCACACCAATAATACATCAATCAAGTAGCATAACATTACTTGACAGTGATTTCAAGTCTCAAACCAACAATATTTCTCTATAATATCCAAGTTCTAGCCCCTTGATCACTATGATGAGTGGGCAAGTGGTTTTGTCATAAAATGGGTATTGAATGGTTTTCCATAATTCAATAGTTAGTTTCCATGGAGAAATGGATGAGAGGATGGAGGGTTGAATGATCCATAGCCTATCCAAAATAGAGCTCATAGGATGAGATAAGAGTTGGGCATCCTTCTAGAATGCTCTAGAATTAAGGAATATTCCTAGAATCCTAGGTCAATTTCGCTCATCCTCACCCAATGTAGGCTAAAGTGGGCCTAAGTTCTCTGCAATGAAAATATGAATGGGCCTACTTGCTATGCAGAGAAATTGCCCTTGACCAAGGCTACATTGGTGTCCCAAAGAGGCATTTCAACAGGGTTTCAAACTAGGAAACTTTCATGGATGAAAACATTCAATATGATGACTTGTCTAGGGCATGTAACAACTAAAATTAGGGTTAGATGAACCCTATTTGTACTGATCTGATTGTCGGGAGCGATGTGCCAAAATAGACCTGTAATAGTTGCCCCCTAAAGAATGAAGTCAAAAATGATAATGTTCAGTGGTATGCTTTATGATGTGATGAGGAGGATCTGAAGCGGATGGTGACCTGCATCAATTACAATACATAATATGTGATATCTTTGAATTTTTGGTGAATTACTGAGGGAAGGCATACCCATGCTTAGCATATGAATTTTTCATTACATGTACATAAATTAGATAGTCGTCTATAGATATAGACCCATGATAGGATGACCATCTGTGTAAAGCCATCGTACAGATAATTTAGTACTCTCATGAAATTGCAGCCTGGATGGATGAAACTAGATTCAGGGTCTTCTATCTCGTCCATCCATTTGCTCAAGCATGAGTCTAACCATGTGAAAATGTGATCTGAAGTCGAACATGGGAAGACACCATCTGATTACTAGCCAATGATGTAAGTTGTTAATAGACGCGAGAGAAATCACCAATAATGATAATGATTCTCAAGGTACTATAGTACAATCTGCATGGTGTGAATAGATGTTTTGATGTCGAATTCCATACAAAGTTTTTTCTTCGAAGTCCTATGATGTCAACCTGTCGCCAAAAGCAAGAAACTTGCCATTGATGTATGCAAGCCTCAAGGTACTAAAAGGGTGTTTCTAAGTCAACTTCCTGGATAATGTGCTGATGTCGACAAGAAGCGACTCATCGCAGGAGGGTCTTGATGTATCCCCCATCAACAACATGAAATAAGTGTAATGATTTTGAAGACAAAATGTGACTGATGACACAATGTTCAGGAATGGCGGTCATGAAAATGAAGGTTTATGAGTATTGCAAAGGATGAAGTTTACTAAGTGACTTCTCTTTAGCATATCGGTGACACTGAATGAATTGGCAGCATTGAACCAAAACCAAAGTGATGGATGACATGATAGACCATAGGTATGATAACCATCAAGCAGATAACCTAACCCAAATAGTCACAGAGATGAAGCGGAAGTGTCATGTTCAAGAGCGACTTGCTACCATAAAGTGATTTATCCCTTTTCCCATTTTCCCTAGTCATTGCTGACCAATACCTCTTTATTTTTTTTAACAAGCTTGAGGAGGATAACATATGCTTGATGTATAATTCCACCCTTTGGGTGAATCTGTCGCTAATTGTGATGTTTTAATGAGTCTAGCAAAGGTGAAACTTGGTCTTGTCATGATGGAAAAGTTTGTCGCTATTTGATGCTTTAACGAGTTTAACGACAACGAGAAATCAATCCTTTTCATATTTAGAGAGTTTGAAAAGGGAAAAAAAGAAAATTCCACAAGTTCTTTTTTGTAAATTTGTCTCTCAAGTCTGAAAAAGCGTAAAATAATACAAGAGAGAAACTATTCACCATGTTTGATCAACATATTCCTTTTTCGTATGAAATCTATCTCAGTTTGAAAAAGGGTTAAACTTATACTGACTAGATGTCGTTTCCAATCTATTTACGAGATGAAAAAGAAAAACACTCGACAACCTTTTCATGTTTCGAGAGTCTAAAAATAGCTTAAAGAGGACTCCACTTAGAGGAATGAGTGGTGTCTAGGATAACAACTAGTTCCAGTGATGTTGAAACTTCTCAAAACACGTAATGGTCAAGAGGCTGGCTAATAATACCACTCATTGCATCTATTCCTCAAAAAGGGTAAAACAACCAAGTGAAAGCATATGATCAGCCAAGCAGATAGTGACGATGGAAGGAGAAAAAACAAGTCTCATCTGATGGAAGTGGCTGATAGAATGGAAATCACAAGGGTTAAAATGGAGATGGGTTCATTTTTACACAAGCTTGAACCATAGGGAAATATGCTTAGATTCAGTTTCATGTTTACACAAGATTGAAACGAAAAACTATGCTTGGATTTAGTTTCATTTTTACACAAGATTGAAACAAGAAAAACCTATGCTTGAGATTGGTTTTCATGCCCCCAACATGATGATTCGATTCTAGGTGCATGCCCCCCAAGCTTCATTGCATTCACCTAAGTAGACTACTCGTGGCTATCAAGTGGATGGAATGAAGGTTCATTTACGAGATCAAGTGAAAGACTCAACTGGGATTTTACGAGATCTAATCAAAAACTCAAATTGGAACTTTCCTCCAGGGGATCTTGTTTCATTTTTTAATGAGCTTGACACAAGACAAGGAACTATGCTATGGGACCTGTTTCATTTTTTAACGAGATTGACACAAGACAAGGATCTGTGCTCCAGGACCTGTTTCATTCTTTAATGAGGTTGACACAGTAAAAGAACTATCCTCATATTCCTTGTTTCATTTTTAATGAGCTTGCCACAAGATAAGGAACTATGCTCATACCCTTTGTTTCATTTTCTAACGAGGTTGACACAAGCCCAGGAACTATCCTCCTGATTCCTTGATCACGACCCATAATAGGTCATGACTTCCAAGAGGTTCTCATTAGATAGGAGAACAATTCTCTAGAAGGGATACATAGCAATGAATCCATTAGAGGGATTTGGTTCCAATGCCCCCAGTACATAATGCACAAAATCACAGAATTGATCATCAGTTGATGTAGGCATGGAACGAGTTGCCACATAATTGACCCATGTCGGGGAAGATACCATTGGGACAAAAGGACCATTTAAGGAGTATGGTTGACTGGAAACCATATTTGGACCGGGAAATGAAAGTTGGTCAACAGTGACAATTCTACCTTCATGTGGGAAACACATCAATCGAAAGAGTGTTGAAACAATAGATCCCATGTCATAAACATCGTCATGCCCAAGAAGTAAATTGTAATATAAAAGGCTTGGGACTACCATCAAATTGAGATAAACAATTTTTCCTCGAAAAGTAATAAGAAACTGAGGAAGGATCCCTAATGGCTGACTGGTTCCTCTGTTAAAAGCCAACAAATTTTTTGTAACAGGCACAAGTGGCAGCGAACCGAGCACCTGCCAAGAAGTGGAGGAAAATATACTCACAGATGCACATTCATCTATAATAGTTCCAGATACAATCATATTATAAACCTATAATATGATCTAGAAAGGCACATAAGAAGGAAGTCGACTTCCTGCCAGTTGATTCCAATAAAGGAAGTGACTAGACAACTTGGAAGGGGTACTGTAAGAATGGGAGAATTACCCCCTTGAGTTACGATAATGGGAGGATTTTCCTCATGTCTTGATGGAACAGGAGGATTTCCTCCAAGTTCATTGGAATCTAAAGAAATGAAAAGAACTTGAGTGGTATTGTACTTACTCTCTACGGGAAAGGTATGATTAACTGAAGGTGAAATCGGGTCAACTATTTCCTCGACTTGTGATTGGTTAGGTATAGACTCATGGGATTCACATTCAGAGAGACTGGGTTTGACTGACAGTTGATTTGGGTCAGTCACTTCATCAACTAGTGAAGGATTAAGGGAGAGTCTCTTGTAACCAGATCGAAGTTCCTGCGAAGAAGCAAGATGGTTATCCAACACTTTTTGGGCTTCATCCAGATAGAGACAAAGGTGAATGGGGTGATTCCATTCGCATAAACTACATGGAAACTTAACTTTACCCTTATTTCCATGAACTTTACTACCACTAGTTGATGGTGTGTCACCAGCATGATCTCCAAAAGTTGATGACATAGGATGATGTGAACAAGAAGGCCATTCTTCTAAGATCTGAGGAATATGAGAACAATTTTGAAGAAGATGGTCTCCCATACAAAGTTTACAAGGATATCAAAGTTTGTGAGGCTTATCAGATGATTTCTCATCAGAAGTTGCATTTGAAGCAATGGTTGCTTGGTTGCCCCCTTGCTGAATTTTCTTCTTCTTCTTCTTCCCTTTCTTCTTCTTCTTCTTATCCACCTAGTTACTAGTGTCAATACTTTCACTAGGTGAAGAGGAAGAAGGGGAGGAAGAAGCAAACCGGTTGAGAAGCTAAAGGGTCAACTTTAGGATCAACTGGAGGTTGATTTTTTCTAGTTGTAGGAATATTCAGTTTCAGGGCCAAGGAGGTTGAGAAAAATCATAGTGGCAAGCTGATGGCAAGTCTCGAAAGGGACAATGTAACCATATAAGGAGCACTAATATTTTCGAAAGGAGGAAAAGGACTAGGATTCGCATCAAAAGGAATTCCTTGATCGGTGGACTCCGGAGTTGTTGAAATATGTCTAAACCTAAGATAAACTAAGGAGTGACATGGAGGATGTTATCCGCGGTCAATTAATTTTATTTTAATCAAAATAAAATAACAAAGCAAAAGAGGGATAATCTAGGCAAAAGGATTACCAAGTAACTGTGAACTGCAATATACTGCCTTAATAAACCAAGGACTTAACATACGTGCAGGCAATCTCCCCGAATGCTGCTTTCGGTGTATCACAATATACAAAGCGGCCGACTCGGTTAGCTATGGATGGATAGAAGCCTAATGTAGTCCTCCCAAATATACCTAAAAGTATGTGGAGGCCCAATCTGTGTTAGCACTGTCTAATGCAAAACCACACAATGAGAGCATTCCTTTATACTATTCGTACTATAACACTGCTCAATATACCCAAAAGTACGTGGAAGAGCTACGATATACTTACGTATGTGGCATTAGGTATCACACTCAGAATGTATTGTAGACCATTAGCGACAATTGCTATGTTTAACGACACCGAAACACGTCTCTAGCCTAGACCTCTAAATGTTATGCATTAAGTTACAATGCTCCATTAGGTTAATTGAGATAAATTTTAGTTGATATTGTTTAAAAGTTTGCCTTTCAAGTTCACCGCATGATGTTTTTGAAACTCCTATAATGCAACTAAGATGAGAAACATTCTTTTCATTTGATTTAAACAATAAAAATGTAACTAAAAGGGATAGAGCAATCAGAATCTCTAAACAAAGAGCATAGATCACATCTAATGAAACTTTCCCTATACCATTCCTACAAGCACACACAAAATTCTAAATGCATTATGCATGTTTTTATTTTCATTCCTTTAATGTTTAGATGAACACAAAGAAACTAAATGCACAAACGATCAATCAATGCTTTTCACAAGAAACAAAGACTTTACAACAATTTCTTTTTCAAAGAAATGAAGACTTTACGACAATTCTTTTTCAGAAAATTAAAGATTAATCAATGTAAGCTAGCTTTGACAATGAATTGATAATGATAAAGAAATATCTTAAGAAACACTAAAAAATCAAGGTCAAAGTAGGGCTAGGAGAGGAAATGCAAACTGTTTTCAGAGACAAAGAAAAACATTAATCTTCAACAAACAACATCAGAAGCAACTTTGGAAAACCAATCAAGCAAAAGATGGGTTTTTTGGCTTGACAGGGACCAGTGCAACCCTGAGTGGGAGACAATGTGTTGCAGAGTACCGCCTCTAAGCCAAGGGTGCTCTGCAGAGCATTGTCCCCTGACCAAGGGTGCTCTGGTAACAGAACATTCCTAGAGTAGGCATTCTAGTGCAAATTTTGACAAAAAAAGATTCAAAATGATTGAAAAGAGATCAATGAGGTCAATTAAAGTCTACTAGGGTGTAATATCATAAGGGTAACTACCAGGAACAATGGTCGATCCCCAGCGTAGTCGCCAATTTGTTATACAAAATTTATACCTATGAATAAGTACATCTTCCCTAAGTGGGTAGTTACACTTAGAACAACAAAAGTAAATATGTTTAACCTTTTCCTACAATAAACAGATAAGATAAAGGAAGATACTTGTGATCCTCCGCTTCCTTTGATCTCCTTTGCTGCCAACATAAACAGAAGATGACAACAATCAAAACATATGATCTATCTATTATAAACAAATGTAATTGACAAAATTTGAACATGCATTCATTATAGGTATAAACAAAAGTATTGGAAAAGGAACAAACAACTTTATTGATTGATAGAAGGAGAAGTTACACCCAATGTGGTTCGATCCTGTGTCACTCATCCTAATTTGTCCAAACCCTCATCACACCAATAGCACATCAATCTAGCATCATAACATTAATTGACAATGATTTCAAGTCTCAAACCAACGATATTTATCTATAATATCCAATTTCTAGCACCTTGATCACTATGATGAGTGGTCAATTCATAAATTGGGTATTGAATGGTTTTCCATAATTGGATAGTTATTTTCCATGGAGAAAGGGATGAGAAGATGGAGGGTTGAATGATCCATAGCCTATCCAAAATCGAGCTCGTAGGATGAGATAAGAGTTGGGCATCCTTCTAGAATGCTCTAGAATCAAGGAATATTCCCAAAATCCTATGTCAATTTCGCTCATCCTCGCCCAATGCAGGCTAAAGTGGGCCTAAGTGCTCTACAATGCATGTTTGAATGGACCTACCTGCCATGCAGAGTAGTTTCCCCTCACCAAGGCTGTTTTGGTGTCCCAAAGAGGCATTTTGATAGGGTTTCAAACTAGGAAACTTTCATGGATGAAAACATTCAATATGATGACTTGTCTAGGGCATGTAGCAACTGAAATTAGGGTTTGATGAGCCCTATTTGTACTAATCTGATCATGGGAGTGATTTACCCAAATAGACCTATAACAGTACCTCCCTTGTTAAGAGGGATGTTGGAGAATGTAACTAGTTTTTGTCTTCATAACTTATACCATTAGGTATTTTATGTAAAAAGAAAAAGAAAAGAAAAAATATTGTTATTTTTCTAGACAAGCATGTCCTTCATTCTTCTAGGTTTTTGAGTCAAAGAGTTAAAGTCCTATTTTGGACTTATTGTAAAATAAAAAAGGAAAATAATTTTTAAAATGTAAATTTTGGGACACAAACCCCTCTATATGCCAAGTCAACCTACATGTCAAGTCGACTCTACCCAAATGTGCATGTCTATTCACACCCCCTCTAATTTATATAAAAAGAGGGTAGATGGAGCTCATTTGGACATGAACTTGGATGTATTTGATATGAACTATTGCAGAGACAAGGAAGAAGATGAGGGAGGCTGAAGTATGGAAGAAAGGGTTCCTTCTTGGAGCTAGGTTTTGTGGAAGATATGCCTTGGTATATCTCTTATTTCTAGTTTCTTGTTGATGAATCTGCTGGAAGGAAGGATGGTTTGACTTGGAATCTATAGGTGGGAATTTCTATGTTTATGGGTCTTGGATATCTCATTTGGTTTGATTCTATAAGAAGATGTTTTTTGGGTTTTTCCCTTGGATGGGTTTTTCCCTAGCTTGGAGCATATATCTTATGTTTTATTGCCTTTTGTGGTCTTCGTGTTTTATGGTAATTGCTTGATGAAGGAAGGAAAACATAATAATAAAATTTCTAACAATATGATGAGTAATTATCATACAATGAAAATATGATAATAAGATGAAACCTCCTGATTTCGAACAAAAATGAGGCATGCAATTAGCTCAAGAAACAACAATAGTTTGAGTGATGAATGATAATCATTGAAATCAAATGTTACAAGTTATATATATATATATATATATATATATATATATATATATATATATATATATATATATATATATATATATATATATATATATATATATATATATATATATATATATATCTATATATATATATATATAGATATAATAATAATAATAATAATAATAATAATTATTATTATTATTATTTTATTATCATAGAGTTTTCTGTTGTTTGTTTTTGTATGATGAAGGATTTTTTTTTGTATAAACTTTGTAAAATTATTATATTTCATCTAAATCATAACCAAAAACTGCATGTACTTAGCTATTGGCATGCCATTAAGGATACAAAACTAGTAGCACACGAGATTTTTTTTGTTTAGATGAACATTTTTTTCAAAAATAACATTATAAAGTAGAGCCATAAGTATTGTGATATTTATGCTTCTACTATCTATAATAAACCTAAGACAATATTGTTTAGTAGGTTTATTGTTGATAAAAAGAAAAGAAAAAAAGTAAATTCTTAACATAATTACCTACAGGGTGTGTCTAATTTTTTTACCACTACTTGGTCTTCTTCATTATCAGAATTAGTGAACTTCAAATTTGCAATATTCTTAGCCAATTGGGACACTTTAGGATCCATTTTTTGTATTTTTAATTAGAGAGCATCAATGTACAACACGATTTCTTGTCGAGCCTCATTTCTCTCCACTAGAACTTACCCATGGTTTTCACCTGCAAGTGAATCTCCACAACTCGAATATATCTATTATATCTTCATCTACTTGTGTATGTATTTATGATACAATGCCCCAATTTTTCTTCTACTTGTTCATCATGTAAGAAGCATATTTTAACTCTTTCTTCTTCCTTTGTAAGGTTAATTTCATCTTGACAGCTTAAGGTATTGACTTCTAATAGATGCCAATTTATTTTTCAACATTAACTTGAGCCTTGGAGCATGGGAGGCCTCTATGGCCAGTCCTACATTTATTGTGATCGCTTGCATTATGTCGAGGCATTCTTGCAAAAGCATTGGCCACTAAAACCTGGAGAAATATGGCAAAGTGAGAGAGAGTAGGAGGATGTTAAAGCATAAACAAGAAGTTAGGAGAAAAGGTAGGCAAGATTTGAGAAAGAATATCAATAATAATAATAATAAGATTAGATGGGTGTTAGAGTACCTCAAGGGAACATGAGAGCTCAACCAGTGAGCTTTCCTTGACAACGAAGAGGAAGGATTAAGCAACGGGAGGGTGGGCCTATCTAGTAAGACTCTAAAACTAAGTAGGTGAAACAACTAAGGCGAAAGCTTTCTTAAATGATTATGAAGGGATAAAAGAAAGTGATATAGTGGTGTGTTATGTATAACTCAAGCTGGTGAGAATATAACAAATAGGGGAGTTCAAAGAACAAGGCATTCTGGACTAGAGAAAAACCAAGAAAATGGAAATAGTATTGATAAATAACCAAATCAACCAAAGAATAAATTTACCTAGTTTTGAGTGAACATCAAAACCAATTCCAAAGTAGTGCGAGATTTCCTACTAGTTATAGAATTCCCCTAATTATGCTTCATGATAGACATGGATGTGAGTAGAGCATCCACTAAATCATCTCACATACAAGAGGGAATATTCTTGCATGGTCAAGTGAAGTGAGGCCTTAGTTTCCATAAACACAAACGCGCTATGTGTACAACCTATTTCATTTTTTTTTCCATTTGTCCACGTTTAACAAGGTATGATGACTGTAATGTCCCCAACCCTTAGCCGAGAATGCTACGTACCTAGAACCCAAATTCACTAATAAATTTGCCAATATTCCTATGGAAGCACATAATTTATGATTTCTATTATTAAGCCCTAGCTCACTTCTAGATCCCACCTGTAACTATGTGCAAACCCTATTGCAATTTTGTCACCTGGGTATTAACCATAGCTTTGAATGCATTAAAAAATGTGTAATTAATAAGAAATTAGTGCACCACTTCAACCATTAACTTTTATGCAATAATTAGGGTTTTCACCAAACAATTTAGACTTATATGCAACGATTATAGTTAGGGCACATAACCCTAATAAAAAAAACACCATAAACACAAAACCAATTTGCACCTCACAAGCTAGGGTTTATGCATAGGAAAATAGGGTTTAAATACAATAAATTACATACATGCACACATAATATATATACACATAAATATCAAACCCCAACTAGGGTTTTAAACAAAACAACATATAATTATAAACATGGCACATAAATACAATAAATGACATAGTAGACAATTATCTAAATAAAATGTCCAACTAACTACGGGCTCTCCACGTTCCACCCAGCCATAGACCACATGGTTCATAAATATCAGCCAAGGTTACCTCCATGTAGGGGCTACAACTCCATGGGAAACAATTTAGACTATAAAAACATCAATAGAACATTAGCCAAGGTACCAACCCAACAACCATAGCTCCCATCATAGGCTCATGCTTTCCCCGAAACCTGCAGCTAAGTGGAACACCCCTTTTCTACACCTTTCCAGTCCCTTGGCGGTGCCCACCTCCTAGGGTTCCTTATGAAAAAAAGGGAATAGTATCAACTTTGCTCTTCTTGGGATTTCAGGTACCCATTCATGCCATAACCAACTCATCTTCTCGATTAGTTCTAGAACCCAAGCATAAGGCTCACCAACTAGTCCCTAGAACACAAAACAACTCCGAACTAGTTCTAGAACCCCAACACAAGGCTCATCAACTGGTTAATATAAATCGAGTTCACTAGAACTATAGATGGTTATGGAGTCTAAACACATGAATCATTGACTAAAATCCCTAGTCAGTTCCAAAACCCCCAACATAGGGTTCAAAAACTGGTTCATAACCAAGAATCCCTATCCAACTTCCTATCTTAGATGGATGAATGAGGAATAAAATGAATCAATTAATGGTTCCATGCATAGGAAAAATACCATCCTTTAAATATGCATTGATTTCCTCTGCCATGTGGCACCCCACAGGCACATGGGCCCCATGTCCCCATTTTCTCTCCACACTGAACACATCATCCCATTTCTTTTTCCACAATAGAGTTGCATTTTCCCTCATACTCTTTAGCAAGGGGTGGGCTCCACAACTAGATTATTTTATTATTATAAAAGTATGTAGAACATTTACATCGTTTTTACAATCTTGGCCCTCCAAAAACTTAGCCAAAACGACATATATGTATCTGGGCATGCTAGCCTTAAAATATATATACACATATACATAGGCACGCAAGCCCACAAAACAACTCTGGCTCACTAGCCTAAAAATTATATAAATTTGGCTCACCAACCTAAATATTAATGTACATTAATATTTTAGGGGTTTAATTGGGGCTGTTACATTCCCCTCACACTTAAAACAACACCATCCTTAAAGTTCCTTTGCCTTCAAAAGTAAACAACTTCTAACAAGTCCCCGGTCTTCATTGGTCTTTTGTTCAGATTCCATAATTTCTTCCATTGTTGTAAAATGTCTCCCAATGGTCACAATTGATTAGTATACATCTACAACATCTAATGAATAGAAATGCATATTATAACCATATCCATAAGCATTATAATTCTAAGAGTTTCAACTCATAATTGATATATTCATAACACAAAAGAAGACATGAAAATAAACCAATACTTATCTATATGGCTAGATGGAATGTTTTCCTCATGGGGTATCTACTTTCCCATCATTGGGTACAAATGCAATACCCATTATCCTGCACCCAAGAGGTGCACCCCTTCACTGCACTTAACAGTCCCTCGAATCTCGTGCTACCACCTCCAGGAAACTTATTGTGTTTCTACACATCGAAGATTTAATTAAATCATCTCTCTTATATTCAATTAATTTTTTCTCCTCATACTTTCCCTTCTAGGTGAAGGCATCCCCTTCATTGGTGATTAATCCCTCAAGCAATCCATATTGCCAAGGCCTTCATATGAAAGAAGAGTGCAGACCTATATGGCCTGTTCTTCGTAAGGTTGTTGTCTTGAGTAGTGGCTACATCATCAACATCACAACAACAATGATTAGTTTTTATGTCATATACTTAATTTATACCCCAACATATCATTATCAATCAACATGCAATCATTACACACATGCTCAATAAATTGCATGCATACACATCACATATAATATTTTATAACACATCAGTAAGAGAAGGTTTAGAAAGTTTTTCCTTCTTATTCTTATGCATATCATAGGGCTCAACAACATAACTGTTCTAACTCATGAATTCACATTTTATTTTCTATGCAAATCCCTGTTACTGTTATCTGGATATGCATATACCCCATAGTAATCCAAGAATCCAAAACTATCCAGTTCATTATTACAATCTCATTATAGTTCCTTCATAAGCTCACTTATATCAATCATTTCTTGTTCTCAATTAACCACTATACTCTACCCAAAGCACATGCTTTGAGTGATTATAGTCCTGTTAAAACTCATCATGACTCTGTCGTAGAATTGTTACAACATGTCACAACCTGTTATAGTACCTATGATAACCTAATCATATCCCTATTGTATATACCTATTATAAACCTATCATAACCAATGACCAATCCACCTTTATAACCTGTAATGATCTTGTCACCTACTTGTGACAAGTCTGTTACAACCTGTCACCTACCTGTGACCAATCTACATGTTGTAACCTATCATAACCCCATCACTTACCTGTGGCAACCTGTTATAACCAATAATATACCTATCACCTACCTATTGTTATAGACATTTTTGTGCCTTACAGCTCTAAGCATGAAATGTCCATAAACCAAGGGCTCCTAAGTCCCTAAAAGTGTTGTTCTAACCCCTAAAGGAACAAGGTCAACAAATTACAGCTTCTCCCAGAAGTTCTCCACCAGAAACTGCTCAGAATAAGTCAAAACAGGATCATTTCAGCTGCTCCACTAGCTAAGTGCGTTGCATAGCACCTAAATCCACTGGCTAGGTGCGTTGCAACGCACCTAAATGCACTACCAGGGTGTGTTGAGCGGGAAATGACAAATGGCAGATTCATTCCGCGAGGTGGAGAGACAATGGAAGCTTCCAGAATCTTCTCCTATGACACTTGCCTCACTGAATTTGACCAAGGATGAGTAAGAGGCTTTCAGTCTCCAAGTGGAAGCAAGAACTGACAGAGAGAAGCCACTAATCAAATCACAAGCTGACTCATCCTCCTTGCATACATCTATAAATGGATCCCTCATCCCAGAGATCCAGAGGCTGGAATTTTGCACATTATAAGGAACTGCTGTTGGTATTGAGACACATATCAGAGAATTGGGTGATCTATGCTTTGTTGGAGGTGAAGAGGGGCTTCTTTGCTGGGAGGTTGATGCTGGGTCAGGAATCATCGGTTGTAACTCCTCCTGGATCTTCTTGTATATCAATAAAAACTATTTGAGTTTCTCCTCCATGCTTTTGTATCATTGATGCTTGTTACATTTGTATGGTTAACTTAAATCTAATCCTAAGTTATTTATGAATATAAATCCATGTCTTTGTATAGTTTTCTTCTTCTGTGATCTTACAGGTACTTGGTGAAACTGGGCAAGTAAGGGAGCAGGTAGCTGGAAGCTGTCAAAGAGGAGAGAAATTGGATCAAAGGACTAGCGCAAGACACAGGTTGGTTCTTCCTATTCCTCTTTGTTTATAGTTCATAAAGGAGATACAAAAGTAGTTTTCTCTATTTGTTTCTAAGGCAGCTGTCACACCTTAGTGGGATAGAGCAGTTCTAAATAGACACTTTTCCCGGTAACAAAATGGCGACTCCGCTGGGGAAGATTGTCTAATTAGTTTGTTTGTGTATCTCTTGTTGTTTGTTTCATAAACTTATAAGTAGTAATCGAACTGCATTTGCCATAACAAATGCAAAGTAGACATCTGCTGCTTCAATCCATTCACTGGATCTGTTTATGATTTGAACAGCTGATTCATAGACTATCTGATTGCCCTTGTGATAGCTCTTAGACCCTCCTTAGATCTACCCCTGATTGTGCATTACTGATTGCTTTTACTTGGGCCAAAAACCAAAGACTAAACTGCAAACTGTGACCCAGAACCCGGATAGAATTCTCGTTTCTGCCCCAGCGCAGGCACTGTGAAGAGGTTCTGCATTTCAACGCACTTCCCGAAAGGGCAACCTGCGCTGCAATGCAGTTTCTCTGTGTAACAGGTGCGCTGATCAGCCTAGCCCTGTGCAGCTGAGGTTCTTGTGCTTCATTCTTTCCAGTTTTGTCTCTAAATTTTGCAGCCTGTGATCAGTATACGACTGTTTTAAACCCCTTTTCCTTACTGATATTCCGCCTCATTTGTACAAAAGAACTGTAGATGTTTTTGTGTGTTTGTTGAGTCGTTTATAGTTTTCCATTGCAAAAGTATAATAGTCGTACTGTCGTCCTTTGATTTAGATCTGTCGCAAGTGTCGATTTCGATCATAGGAGAAAGTTTATTTGTTGTTGATGGTCGATTATGCTTTTACTTTTGTCTTTGGTTTGAATTTGTGACTTTCTAGTGTCGAAACTAGTATTTATTTCAAAATCATAAAGTGTCGTAATCATCTCTACCTTTTGATTTCAAAAAGAAGCTTGTTTGTGTTTGTCGCTTGTAAGCAAATTCAGATTTGTACATCAACTTTCTTTTTAGCATCAATACTAAGAAAGTGAAAAACAAATACATGCATGTGCATTTGCATATAGACAGTCTGTTTGGCTTGATTTAGGAAAGTGCATTTACAGTGTGCTCTTTTCTCTTTGTGAAAAGATTGTGTCTTTCTTTTCCCCTAGTAGCTAGGATTTTCATTGCCGAAAAGAGATAAAAGTTTGTTTATCATCTTTAGATTGCATTTTAGGAATTACATCTACATCTCGTGGTGAACCCAAAAGGCAAACTTCATAAGAAAGATCAACTTAAAATAAATTCAATGAATCTAACAATGCTTTGGAACTTAACGCACAACATTTAGAGGTCTAGGCTAGAGACGTATTCCGGTGTCGTAAAGCCTGGTAACTGTTGTCCTCACTGATGGTTGGGTGATTCCTCCACTTTGAGACGATAAGTGCTAGTATGGACTTGTGCTCCCACGTACCGTCGAGTATATTTTGGGAGACCCCTATAGGCTTAAATCCTTTATCCATAGGAAGCTGTGTTGGCCGCCCTACTGATCGCAATGCACTGAACACAGCATTCGGGAAGATTGACTGCCGTACCGTAAAAAGTATTCTGCAGTTTTGCGATTGGTTTGGTACTCCCTCTACCTAGACCTCCAGAGTAGTCCCTTTCATTCCTTTTCAGACTCCTTAACGGAAAAGGTCCATCTGAGCACTTGTCACTTCAGGCTCATTAAAAATCGAAGGAGACTAGAGTCATCTTTTGTTTTTTCTCGACTCTTAAAAATTGAAAAAAAAAGTTGTGTCAAGAGTGTCTAAAATTCATTTAATTTGGAAACATACCTTCCCTTTATTTTAGTTGATCGATTAATCCGCAATCGTGGAAGAAATTCAATTGAAACCCCGTCGTTCGTGGAGGCTTACGAGTCAACCGTCTTTGTCTCCGGAATCGAAACCAGTACGGACAAAGCAAACTCGTTTAACCGGTTCCAAATCTCCTATCAAAGTTAGAACAAGTGTTCCAATGACATCAGAGACTTCGGTTACTCCAAATATTTCTGGAATCCCTGCCTCTACAGAAGAAGTTCAACAGCCACAGAAGGACAGTGATACTGATCCTAGTTTGAGAATAAACACTTGTGTTACCGAACCAGTTCCATCTACAACCGGTTCGGAGAGTCTTACTCTTCAAACATCTGTCGCTGCTTCTTCGGCACCAGAAATATTTTACGGACCTGACGGTCTTCCCCTTCCACCTGGTCTGATTGCAATAGAAGAAATTATAGAAGATCCTCAAGCGAGTACTCCAACGCACTTTGGAGTCGGGATCACTCTATATCCTTCGACATCAGAAGTTAGTCTACCACCAGCGGAAGCTCCTGTAGAATCGCTAGGTAATCTTTTGGATAGACTACAAATGTCTGAACAACCGTCAACATCTAGGACTGTGTCATCTGACACAGCGACGGCAGAACTCCCTGCTATCACTCCGACAATGTTCGCCGGCATACCATCTGTCCCGACTAGCTCTCAACCGCTAGAAGGAGCCCACTCAGGGGCTATTTCGACAGTCTGGTCTGTTCCTGTTTGTTCATCCAGAATAATATCCGGAAACTCTTATGTTGGGTCTCAACAAATTGATCCATTTGGAGGTCAATTTGGGCAGTCCAGTCCCCAAGGGCAAACAATTCCCTTGAGTTCTGGATTACCACCGTATGGGGGGCAGTATACCCTTTCATTATCCCCTCCGGGAGGATATCCATACGGGAGTTCACAACAGCATTCAGGTTATACTGGAATTACCTCAAGTGGTTGGGTACCTATACTACCTCAACAACCAAGAGTTGTGTATTCGATCCAACAATGCGTACCTATGTCAAACATCCCGACTACGCCGGCTATTGTGACGGTGTCGCAAGTTCAAGTGCTGCCTTTTGTATGCCAACCTTAGGTTTCTCAGGTTGTAATGCAACAGCCCCTTGACCCTGCGACTCAACCACAATTGCTGACTAGTGGGGCGACACAGGTCCAGACGGGTACAATTACCCCTCACCTTGGTCAAACGGTTAGTATCGGGCAACAACACATGGCTTCACAACCATGGCTGGTGCAATACCAACAACCACAATTCCAACAAGTATACCAAGGTTCTGAGCAGCAAATCTTTGCGAACAATGGACAACCGTACATCCAAAACGGTCAAAATCAACCATTTTACAATGGTCAAGTCCACCAACCTTACCAAACATACCAGCATCAAATGCATTATGCCAGTATGCAAAGACCAACTGCTCAGGCGATTCCATCGTATCCTGGGTATGCTTCGCCTAACCTGAATCAACAGTTACCCTTCATGGCAACCTTAGGGTTACCTGATTTAAATCGGTTAACAAACGATCCAATTGCTTACGCCCCTTGGTGGCCAGCGATTGCGCATAAACTTCCATCAGATATTCCTAAATTTAATGGAAATCCGGGTGAAGATCCATCGAATCACGTGATGACCTTTCATCTATGGTGTTCATCAAACACCCTAAATGATGATTCGATAAGACTTCGCCTCTTTCAGAGGATGTTAACGGGTCTAGCGGAAAAATGGTACATTGAATTGCCTAGAGCTTCGTTCGACAACTTCAGTACCTTAGCCATAACCTTTTTAACCCATTTTCAATTACTAATAAGGTACGAAACGAGAACAGAACTTCTTACCAACTTCAAACAGACAACGACCACTCACATATCTGATCATATACATGAGTGGCGACGTCGTCGTAGGATGGTAAAAACGTACGTCCCCGATCAGCTTTTAGCTGAATGGTTTATCAAGTCATTACTGCCTTCCATCACGGAAGATGTGGCAAAGGGGGGAGTCGTAACAGAAGAGCAAGTTATCACTCGTGCACAATATCTGGACTTGATTTACACTCAGTCCGACATGCTCTACGACAAAATACCTGACGCCCCTAGACCGGAATTCTCAATTCCTCCTCCTCCTAAATCAAACAATGACTCTCATGCTGTCGATGGCATGATTGGCACGACAGACACGAAATCGACAAAGGCTACATCCAAAAAGGCCCATAAGATTTCAGGTCAAAATGCAAAAGACAAACTTCTTGCTTCAGAAGTAAATGTCGTATCGACAGATAAGGGCAAAGAAACCAAATAACCAGGAAGCAAGAAGAAAGGCAAAGGGAAGAAGAAGAAACAGGAGGAATCATCACCTAAAAAATCTTCTTCGAATCCTCCTGGAAATATGAAACTAAAATTTCCTTGCATGATATGCGATGAGGATCATAGGACTTTAGATTGTCCACACAGAGCTGAGGTTAAAAAATTCTTCAAGAGTTCAAAAACCTTCGCAGTGTTAACTGATCCGTTTCCAAATCCAGGAACAAATCTGGTTGAAAGTGGAAATGCTTCCCCGTCTCAAGTGCTAATGTTGTCGGTTTCAAAACAGCAAAATGATGCTTTGATATCGACAAGAAACAAAGATTATGGGAATCCGCAGCTGTCGAACAACAAGGATAAAGATCAACCAAGTAGTTCGACAACAACTTCGACAGAAGTTGTAACACCCACCATCCCTGAATTGACGATAAAACCGCCGAAGGGAGTAGTACACAAGTCGACATTTAATCCCCGCGCTAGAGCAGCACAACATTATAACGTAGTGGAAGATTTGGCCCAATCACCATCCGCTATGTCGACTCTTGAAGTATTACAAAATTTCCCATCCCAAAGGCAGGCTTTATTATCGGCCATTGGTGGGATTGATCCAAAGGATTCCAATCTTGTATCCTTCGACCACAAAGGATACGATCCTCAGTTACCAGCTCAACTAGCTTTCCTTGTTCAAGTGAAAGCCCTCAACAAAACTGTTCATCGAACAATTATTGATGAGGGGGCATCTACATGTATTATGTCGATGAGTTGCTGGAAAAATTTAGGATCTCCAACCTTGTCGCGGTCTGCGACGACATTAAAAGCATTCGACGGAAGGACATATACCCCATATGGTATCCTAAATAACTTGAAAGTTGAACTAGGAGGGAAAACAGTAGAAATAGATGTTGAAGTCATCGATGGGAATCTTGATTACAACATCCTACTGGGACGACCATGGATATATGCCATGGCAGCTGTTGTGTCGACCTATTTTAGAAAGATTGCATTTCCCTTTCAAGGAGGGATTACAATCGTCGATCAACAAAACTTCCTCCCCAATGGTTCTCAAGTTACAGGAAGCATTCCCATGATCCATGGAAGCCCCCATTCGCTTCAAAATATCGGAGTAGGCCTACTAAAAGATCCGATACTAATGGGAACTTTCGCTCTTCCACCTCCAATCAATCTGGCGGAAGTAATGTCGATAGGAACCTGCAACATGATATCTTCTATAAAGATCTCAGAAAACGATATCGACGTGGATCATGCATTGGTTTTGCCCCCAAGCCCAATGGAAATATTATAGCAATCAATGTTCCTAGCATGGGGGGCAAATCCAAATCAACGCTCATCAAGCGTTTGGATAGATAGGTCTAGAGAATATGGTACTCCTTCAGATCCTTGGTCACGAGTGCATGTCACCGACGAAGGAATTCTCCAATATATGGTAATTGAAGGAGCACCATGGAATGATTCCCACCATTGTTCTCTTCTTCCGGATTGTGAAGAAAATACTCAAAATTACCTTTATCATCCTTTAGTACTTGACTTTCTGTCAAATACTGTAAATACGGTGGATTCCGAGCGAAACTTATCCAACACTGAAGAGACTATAGCCATAAATATCTCGACCAAAACAGATGTTGTAGAGAATATTTATGTTGGCAAATGTTGTTCTCCTTTAGAACTGGAAATATATAACGCTTTTTTTCATGAATTCAGAGATGTCTTTGCTTGGTCATACAGTGAAATGCCAGGCATCGACTCGAGTATTGTTGAACACGAAATTAAGATGTATCCAGATGTCAAACCAATACGACAACGACTAAGGCAGGTGCACCCCAAGAAAGCCGCTGCCATTAAGGCATAAGTTGAAAAACTTCTCCATGCTGGTTTCATCTACCCGGTTCCTCTAACCGATTGGGTATCGAATATTGTCCCTGTTATGAAAAAACAAGGGACAATTAGAGTGTGCGTCGATTATAGGGATGTAAATCAAGCTTGTCCAAAAGACAACTACCCTACACCCTTCATTGACCAGATAATTGATGAATGCGCCGGATGCGAAATCTTTTCATTCATGGATGGATTCTCTGGGTATAATCAAATAAATATCTGCCCACAGGACCAGTCAAAGACTACATTTATTTGTCCGTGGGGCACATTCGCATATCGAAAATTACCCTTTGGTTTAAAGAACGCAGGGGCGACGTTTTAGAGGGCAATGAATTATGCCTTCCATGACATCAAAAACATCGTTCAACCATACCTCGACGACCTTTCGGCTCATTCGCGAAAGCGGACTGATCATCCGCAGCATTTAAGAGCGATATTTCTACATTGCCGACACTACAAGATATGACTCAATCCGCACAAATGTGTATTTTCCGTCAGTTCTGGTCGTTTACTTGGCTTTGTAGTCTCCAAGGATGGGATTCGTCTCGACCTGTGTAAGGTCCAGGCAATCATAAATTTGCCTCGACCTTCGAATTTGCTTCAGATTCAGAAACTCCAAGGGAAAGCAAACTTTCTAAGGAGGTTCATTCCAAATTACGGCGAACTTGCTAAAGGTTATACACGTCTCTTGAAAAAGGAGGTACCCTTTGTCTGGGATCAGGTTGCGCAAGCTTCCTTTGATGCTTTAAAAGATTCCCTAATGAAAGCATCATTAATGTACGCCCCTGATTATCAAAGAGATTTTAACCTGTATCTAGCTGCAGCAGATACGACCATCGCAATGGTTTTAGTTCAATAAGTCGATGGAATTGAGCATCCTATATATTATTTAAGTAAAAACTTAAATGATACAGAAAGCAAATATTCTTATGTTGAAAAACTAGCGCTTGTAGCTGTTCAAGCGATACAAAGATTTCGACACTATGTCCTCTTTCGGAAAACTACCATTCTGTCAGATTGCAACCCCATGACTTATATATTGTCGCGACAGTTACTGGGGGGGAAATACTCAAAATGGATAGCAATCCTTCAAGAGTTTGATCTGGAATTTGTAAAATCCAAGTCAAAGAAAGCTCTAGTTTTCGCAGAATTATTATGCGATCTCCCATCATTGTCCAACGATGAAACATCCGAAGAATCAATCGTGGATGAAAGTTTTTTTCTGATAGCTACAAGCAATGAGTGGTATGGGGATATAATCATTTATCTCCAAACCCAAAAATTTAGGCCAAACACCTCCCACTCTGAACAAAAACGTATTCGATACCAAGCAAAAGACTACATGATCGTCGGTGATACACTTTACCGTCGTGGTATCGATACAGTTCTGAGAAGGTGCCTCACCCATGAGGAGGCCGAAAAAGTCCTAAATGAGTGTCATTCAGGCGCGTGTTGGGGGCATCAATCTGGATATGCTACAGCACAAAAAAATTTATGAGCAGGATACTTCTGGCCAACAATGTTCAAAGATTGCATAACCGCAGTCAGAAGTTGCCATGCTTGTCAAATTTTTGATAGCAAAACCATAAGACCACCCGCACCTCTACAACCAATAGTTGCTGTTGGGCCATTCGCCAAATGGGGCATCGATTTCATGACATTTAACCCCACCTCGACCAGGGGGCATGGGTATATCATAGTCGTAATTGACTATTTTACCAAATGGGCCGAGGCGATGCCTACATTAGATAATACTGGTGAAACATCTGCCCTCTTCTTTTTCAATCATGTAGTCGCCAGATTCAGCGTACCACAGTCTATAGTCACAGATCATGGATCGCATTTTCGCAATCACATGATGGTCGAATTATCTTCCAAACTAGGGTTGTCTCATGACAGCTCTACTCCATATTATCCGCAAGCCAACGGACAAGTTGAAGCGATCAACAAGGTCCTGAAACGCATGCTGCAAAGGATGATCGGAGTTCACAAAAGAAGATGACACCTAATCCTGTACTCAGCTTTGTGGGCTTACCGAACATCGGTAAGGAATGCAACCGGGTTCACACCCTTCCAACTGGTATATGGCCTCGAAGCAGTCTTACCAGTCCAGTGTGAAATCTCATCTCTCAAACTCGCAATTGATCTCCTCCCCGGAACTTCAGAAGAAGAGGCTCGTTTCTTGGAATTAATCCAATTGGATGAAACCTGTCATGACGCCGCTTTGGCTAACGAAACCCATAAGAAATGAGTCAAGGCGCAGTTCGACAAAAATGTCAAACCCCGTGTCTTCTCAGAAGGTGACTTGGTCTTGCTTTACGACCAAGAATCCGATAAATTGGGAGCAGGTAAATTCAAATCTTTATGGATGGGCCCCTCTATTGTTAAACGAGTATTAGCAAAGGGAGCCTACGAGTTAATGGATTATGATGGAATTCCACTGGCACAACCTCGTAATGGGTTGTACCTCAAGCGTTACTATGCGTAATGGTAACCAGTATGCTTTTGTTATATTTTTGTTTTCGCTAAAGTGTTTGTTTTGGTCATCGAGTAATCCACTTTTTACATTTATTTCAGATGTCAAACCTATTGGAGCTATGTGTTGGATATGCCGACGGAGCGAGTCATAGTTCACAGAATCTGTCCTCCGCAGCCTGGGCCATTTTTTATCCAAGCGGCGAGTTAGTAAGTTTCAGAGGTGTGTGTATTGGTCGATCAACGAATAACATCGCTGAGTATAGCGCGTTGATAGAACTTCTCTCTGATGCCATCACTCATGGTATACGCCGACTAATTGTCAGGCTAGACTCACAACTCGTAATACTACAACTCAATGGTATATATTCCGTCCGAAACCCAGCTATTTATCGCATGTTCCTAAGGGTTAAGATTTTGGAAAGACAATTTGATCTTATTCAATATCAACATATTTCCAGAAACTTAAACACATTAACCGACTCATTAGCAAACTATGTGTTAGATAGACATTTGCAACATTTATAAAAAGAAACACATCATCAATGTTTTGCATGTGGATCATGTAGCTCAACCAAAATAAAACTCCGAAAATCAAAAATATATATAGTTGTTTATGGTTTACACATAATGTTCTGTAACCAAGACAAAATCGGTCAAGCGACCCAAAACTCAAAATGCTAGGGGGCACCCTAGTCTAATGATGCTCGTGATAGCAAGTCACAGCCTGTGCGATCATGCATAAGAGACGAGTCCATCGTCTGGGCACACCAGTAGTATGCCGCTGTAACCGCAAAGGTAGCTCATCGGTCCTCACATCTGGAATACCAAGAGTGAGGCCCTCAACCTGCTCCTGCAAAGCTGTGAGAGTCTCGGCCACATCGAGGTCACGAAGAATAACCCTTCCGACGGCCTCTCCTGCCGGGGCAACAGCTGGTACTCTCAGGCGAACTACTGAACGAACGGGACCAACATCTGCATGTACACATGAGTTTGATTAAAGTCTTGATAGAATAAAGCACAAGGACATTATAAACAAAAAATAGTAAACAACAATATGGTCAGAGATTTTACCAATGGCGCCCCACTGCTCGCCATCCGGTAGTACTAAGTCTGGATCACCCCGGAAGTCCATGCCAGCGTATGGATACTCAGAATAAACCATCTCCTGACGATCAAACCACCTGAAGAAGGTATCAGAAAATGAAATCTGAGACTGACCAGCATGCCTAGACATATGGTCAACCCATCTCTGCATACGTGGTTCAGTAGGATAAGGTAAATCAAGTGCAATGTACTACGGCTGCATCAGTGGTATCTTCTCCAAGGCAAAGGCGGTCAAAATAGAACCATACCCAAAGTTCTTCAACCTCCCGTTCTTTATCTTGGTCAACTGTTCTTTCATCACAAGAAGTATTGCGTCGCACCAGTTGAACACCTTCGGTTGGAGGCATTCCAAGGCATGCTGCATATAAGATCGGTTGGCTACATGAAGAGATGCACTACCGGCCATCCTACCAAAAGTAAACAGAATAGTCCTAAGGGACCTGTCAGTGACATCACAGATGATGATCTTGCCGTCTTTACTCGGCTGAGATCCTTCTCTGCAATACCGGCGGACATAATCTCTCACAGAATCGCCTCCTCGGGCCGAACCTAACAAAGAGATGGGGGCACCCCGCCTCGACAAGCCAGTCAAGAAATAGATGTCTACTGCAGTCAAGGGGATAGATTTGCCCCTAATCTAGAAAACCTGATTAGTAGGATCCCAAGCATCGAGCAAATACTGCAGTAAGTTGATCTGCTGTCTCATGCTAGAAATGCGGAAGAACTTCAGCAAGCCACAATTCCGCAGCGCGTTCACTGTAACTGGATCATGTAGGGAAATCATGTCCTCTTCTTCATGCTCACGTTCTCGCCATGTAAGGGTCATCTTACTCCAAAGATCTCTGAAAAACAAACAAGAGAGGAGTTAGATCCTGATTTTGGTAAGAAACAGGCAAAAATTCCATCAAAAATTGTGCTTCAAATTCCCTTTTTGCGCCCAACGCACCTGCAGCAGTGTTCTAGGTGCGTTGAAAGCCAGATAGCCTTCAGACAGGCCAGCATTCAACGCAGGTTTCGATACACTGGGGGTGCGTTGATGGCAGAACGAGTTCCTCAAACCCCAGGGGCTCAGAAAAGCTAGGAATCAAGCTCAAAATGCAAAATGGAAACCATGAAATGAAAGAGCTCAAGTTTAGCTCCTACCTGGTTCAGACGGCGCTAAGAATCGTCCACAGAATCTCCCGAAATCAACTGATGAAAATCGAGGGGGAAGAGCACGTCCAAAGCTCCAACAAACCAAGTTCAAATGAAATGGTAAAATGAGAGGTAAAAAACACTTTTTAATTACTTTTACATAGTTCAAAGTAAAATATTAGCGTTTTAAACTTGTTTTCAAGCAAATATTGTTCATTTCTGACTAGTTTGATGAAGTAGTTGAAAATATAGTACGATCTTTGGAAGGACAAAGCTATTTATGGTAAAAATCAAAACAAGACCATCTAATCGAGCAATGTTACCGCGAGGTTCAAGCTCGTTAAAAAATAAACCCGGACCGAGCAAATGTTTCCACCCGCGTTTAAGCTCGTTAAAAAATGAACTATCCCCTGGTAAATAACCACCGTGAATGTAGTACTTCAGCCATTAAAACCTTGGTCGTGTTTGCACCGTCACCTCCACTTTTTCATTGGCCGATCATTCACCTCCATTTGATTGTTTACCCATTTTGAGGAACAGCTGCGAAGAGTGATTTCACTAGCCATCCTTGTGACACTGCCGTGATTGGAAAATTCCAAACCTTACCTGGAATCAGCTGCTACCCATTTTATCACTCGTTCCTCAAAAGACGAGTCTTCTTTAAGCTCTTTTCTGACTCGTAAAATACAAAAAGATTGCCGAGTTCTGGCCTTCTAGCTCGTTAAAGGGACAGGAAGTGCTATCCCTCCTCTAGATTTAATCTTTTTGGACCTGAGGGATTATTGCACAAAAGATCAAGCGCTTGTTTTGTTCGGCTCGTTAAAGCTATCGAAAATTCATCCCTTCTGTATTGTTTTATACTTTTTCGGACTTAAGGGATTAGGTGACGAAAAAGGAATTTTGGAGTTACCTTTACGTACCTTTTCAGACTCTCTGAGAATGAAAAGGACCGAGTTATCTTTGTCGTTAAACTCGTTAAAAAGATTAATAGCGACAAACTTGTCTCTAGACGAGAACGCGTTTCACTATCGCTAGGCTCGTTAAAACATAGCGATGGGTTTGCCCGAAGGGAAAATTATAGAACAAGCATATGTTATCCTCCTCAAGGTTGACAAAAATAAAGAGGTACTGGTCAGCAATGACTGGGGAAAATTGGGAAGAAAACTCAAAGAATCTTTATTGGTAGCAAGTCGCTCTTGAACATGACACTTCCGCTCCGTGCCCGAGTCGGGTTGGGTTGTTTCATTCACTGGTCACATCGCCATGGTCACACCATACCATCCACATTTGGGGTTAATGCTACCAATCCATCACATCAGTGTCGTCGACATGTTCAAGAGAAGTCATCCAGAAAGGCCACCTGTGTTCCACCCACTACCATACATTATACTCCATTCTTTCATGACCGCCACCCTGAACCATATATCATCAGATCGTTTTCACCTCCACCAAAATCATTTGCTCTGTTCCGTGTCATTGATGTGGGATTCATTAAGGCCCTCCTGTGACGGATCACTTCTTGTCGACATCAGCTCATTATCCAAGAAGTTGATCTAGGAACACCCCATTCAGTACTTTGAAGCTTGCATGCCTCAATGGCAAGTTTCTCACTTCCGGCGACAGGTTTACATCAATGACCTTTGACCGAAAGATTTTGCGTGGTGTTCGACGCCAAGTCCTTTATTTACACCACGTGAATTGTACTGCAGTACCTTGAGGATCATTATCATTATCGGTGATTCCTCTCGCGCTTGTTAATAGTTTACATCATTGACTGGTAATCAAGCGATGTCTTTCCATGTTCGACTTCAAAACATTTCTCACATGGATCGACTTGTACTTCGAGTGAAGATCGGACGAGATTGAAGACCTCGGATCTAGTTTCATCCATCCGGGCTGCGATATATATTCAGGAAAATAAAGACATTGAAATGTACAGCATTGCAACACAGATAATCATCCTACCAAAAGGATGATGGCTCTATCAGAATCATCAGTCTACCATCAGACGATTGTCTGTCCTATTGATGAGCCCCAAAAATGGACAATTATTTGGGCTCATTCAACCTCCTAATTTGACTTAATCCACCATTCTCATTAGTTTATTGCATGTTTTTGATTATATTTATGTTAATAGAGTGAATTTGGTTAGTCATTATGCCAACAAGTCTAATGGGTGCTTTGTGTAGCCTTTTTGGTCAACTTGGAGACAAAATTGAAGGTCTTAATGAGCACTTGGCAGCCAAATTCGTGGGAGAACAAGCTAGAGGATTTGTAGGAAGGTGTCCCCTTCATTTATGGGGCCTTACCTCGAATTCTCCACCATCAGCTTGGAGTTCAAGGGCCACCGAATCAATCAGCACAAGGGCAGCCAAGCAAGTCAAGTAGGACTGCTGTTAACTCCAAGTTTTGGGCAGCCGAGTCCCTAAAGTTTAGGAGGACTGTTGGGTCCTCAATTTGTATAAATAAGAAGGCTTAGGGCCTCATTTTGGTTAGCCAGTGGACGTTAGCTAGTTAGCCAGTAGATAGGAGCTAGTAGTTAGTCATTTCATAGCCTTGTTGTAGTCATTTTGTAATTCGATTTGTAGGCAATAGATTAGCTTTGCTTTCAGCTCATTCTCAAGCTCTCCTTGTGGACAGTTTTGATGTAACTCTTCATTCTTGATTAATAAAGATGAATCCATCTTTGCACCAGCTCTAAATCTCTCTTGGGAGGTTGTAGCTCTTGGGGTTGGGCCCATCTCAAGCGCCTAGTACCTCCCTTGTTTATCTTTATGTGTGTTCGCTGCATTCTTAAAATAAAGTCTGCTCTTTAGATTTAATTCGTGCTTTGTTACTTAGGTTGCTTTTGATGGTTGAAGTAGCTTTTTATGTTTAGGATGGATTGGTAGGAGTTAGTCATGTGTTTATTTCTCTTTGATAATGTTTTGTTCACATGCTGTACGTGATTCTTGTCATGAATAAGGTTGTTGTTCACTGATCTCATTAAACTGTTAGATAGATAATCTAATATTTTGATTGTATGCAAGACATAGTTGGTTTGATCAGGTAAACACTATGCAGGGCACCTTCATCACCTCCTCGTTCATCTGAGCCTCGTCCAGATCAGCTCCTCCATCACCAAGTCTGTTTCCTCATCTCCCATCTGCTCTTTTGCCACGTAACCCTACCTTCTTGCCTTTCCATTGCCTAAACTTTCTTTGATGCAAGCTAGACTTCCACACCCTCTCATCACCTCATCCCTCAGTCATTGGGTCATTCCAGACCCCTACCCTACCTCCCTACCCATTCATGCATTCTCTCCCACTCACCTATCAGTCAAAAACCCAATCACGAAACATCCTGTAGAAGAATTACAGAACTTCCTGTAGAAACCCCTGCAGACTTCCTGTAGAAGTTCATAAACACGGTTGCATGGCATCTTGACTTTGTGAAACTCTCTGAAAGGATGATAGGGATCCCTTAGACCCTCTCCGAGTCTTCCCAACCTTTTCCAAGCATTTCTCCCCCTTGATCCACCCCTGCACAGTGAAAAGCCAGTTAAAAGCACATGCATGATAATTCTAATAACTTAAACAAAAATACAAAAAGATGTTTTCTTCAGATAGTGATAACTTAGACACATGAATTTTACCTTCTTAGAAGTAATGGCATCTCTTTCGGTAGTTTGCATGCTCTCCTTTGCGTCAGTAGGACTAGCTGGTAGAATTAGGGTTTGCTAGGGTTTGCGTTCCTTTTTGGCTTTCATTTTCTTTTCGCAATTAGATTAGCTTCCTTCGAGTTAGCTTTCATCCATCAATTAAAAAGCTTCTTCTAAGAGCTCATAGAAGTTGGCTTAAGCTCCTAGCGGACTTGTGCCAGCTGACCAAGTGACAGTTGCGGCAAGAGCTAGTACTTGTGCATACAGCACCGTTGCTTCCAAGTTTGTTACGAACTACCGGGTTGATAAAATTAAAGAAGGGAGTTCCAGGAGTTGTAGCATTATTGCTACAATATTGGGGCCCACCATCTTTTTGACGCCGTTGCCGGGGAAGCGTCAGAGTATTGGTGATTGCCGCTTTTCTTCTATTTTCCCCTACAATCTTCTGCTAAGTAGTTTATTTCATTTCCATTATGCAATTTTGTTTATGCAAAGTAGATTAGCATTTCTCACTTTCATAGATTAGCATTTCAATTCCGCAATTTCATTTCTGCAAGCGTAGATTAGCATTTCAATTCCGCAAGCGTAGCCTAGCATTTCATTCCTGCAATTTCATTTGAGCAAAATAGATTAGTCCTTTCCTGCTTTCATTTCAATTCCGCATTTTAATTTTAGCAAGATAGTTAGTTGCAGTTCAATCTATTTCAGTTTTGCAAGTAGAAGTAGAAAAAAGCAAAAATCAACCAAAAAGATTTCATTTCATCCCTTGTAGGAGTAGAGATAAGTTAGAAAAATGATTGCACAACACCCCCCTTTGCTTCACACAGCCAACCTTCTCTCTTCTTCGATGGCGGTGACTAAGAAGAACCCCTGGGTGGACATCAAGACATATCTGAAGAACCTCTAGGGGAGAAGAAGAAGAAACCATTCCTTTGGAGCAAATGGCTACAAGCAGAAATGTTGGGAGCAGTCCCTTGTCCAAAGACGAATTTGAAGATCAGATAGAAGATTTCAAGAGTGATATGAGGCAGTTTCTTGCCATGCAATTGGATACCCTGTGGATCCAAAAGAAGCAAGAGGAAGCCAAGAGGGCTTTGGTCATCTTTTGTCCTAGGTGCACTAGAAAGCATCCTAGGAACGAATGTCCAATGCACTCCCTAGAAGTGTGTTTCATCTGTGAAGAATACCATCCTACAAATCAGTGCCCTTCCTTGCCTGGACTTAAAGTTGCATATCAGAGAGCCAAAGGAGCCACTGAACCACTCCATTATATGAACCAAAGGAGGCCGCATGGACCTAGATCTTACCAGCAGGAACTGCAAGGGACATCCGAGACCTATTATGACCCCTATCAAGCCACTTTCATGCCTTTTTGGGGTCCCCCTACTCATCCTTCCTGGTTCACACCTCCTCCTTGTTCCTTCATAGATCCATATTATGCCCAACCAGCTACTCATTCATTTCACTCTTATGCTCAGCCACAGCCTCAGTGGAATGCACCTTATCAGGAGTGGAGGCCCCAGTACAACTCTCATCCTGCTCATTTTCCTCCACCACCTACTCATCCACAACCATCGCCTCCTCCTCCACCAAGGCAACCCCAAATGCCTACCCAACCACAATGCCATCCATCTCTATCTCAATTTCACACCTCCACTCAACTACCCGTACCATTTCCAAAGCCATACCATGGAGTATCTCAACCGAATTGCAAAGATAAGGCACAACATGTGCAAATGACTCCTTTTGAGCTCAATGATGTTCACCAAAGCTTAGGAAGAGTGTTGCAAAACAGAGATTATATTGACAACATTGAAGGACCAAAGGAAAAAGAAGATTCCAAAGAGGAGATCAAAGAACCATGGGCTGCACTTGATGAAGAGAAGAGATCAGAATCAGAGATCAAGAGAGTTTCCTCATGGTTACCATCAAATCTTCCATGTATTCAAGAGAAAGATCAACAAAAGGAGGAAGATGAGAAAGTCATGATAGAAAGTGACATGAAGAATGATCCAGATCAGCAAAAGGACCAAGGATATCAAAGCTATATTGAGACATGGTTCCAGACAGTCACTAAGTTGCAGCAGTACTCTCTTCCTCAGTTATGTTTGATCCCTTCAAGGTCAGATCATTTGGTCTCTGAGATCTGGATACCTATCCAAGCATGCATTTCGAGCCTCCACATCATTTTGTCTCTAATCTCGATGTGCACATGGCTCCATTGGAAGTATTCTTATACTTGAAAATGATTTTTTTTTTCAAGTAGGGTAGGGTAGAAAAAAGAAAAAAAAGAGAAAAAATGAAAATAAGAAGAAAATAAAAATCTAAGGTGAAAACCTCCTCGGAGGCGCCTTAGATTGGCTCATTGATTGAAAACCTCCATGAGGCGGTCAATGGGTTGGAAAAAAGAGAAAAGAGAATAAGATCTCTGGGTGAAAACCTCCCTTGGAGGTGCCCAGGGCAGGCAATTAGGGTGAAAACCTCCATGAGGCGCTCTAGTTATTTTTCAAAAAAAAAAAAAAGAAGAGAAAAAGAAAAATAAAAATAAAACTAATTCCATTGGCTAATTGCAGGTTGCAAGAAGGACGTTTCATGACAGGAGGAGCACTCAAATCAAGGTTAAAGGAATTTTTCTTGTGCCTTCTACAGGAAGCTCTGTATTTCTACAGGAAACATCCTGTAGAACCTTTGGATGAGCCAAATCCAATTTCAAAAGTGAATCTAATGGTGGGAATCTGTTGATTAGGCCTACAAGCACTTGTGTGTCCATCCCTTGCCTTTATCCATCATTTTTTTCCACCTCCTTGTGCTTCTCATTGTGCTTCTACAGGAACTTCCTGTAGAAATTGTGGGAAACTAGACATGGATTTCAAAAAGTCGTTTGGCGAACATGGTAGCTTCCTCAAGGGTTCAGAAGTCTTCATGCAATCTTCCAACTCCTCCTCCATCATCTCCATACCTGCATCACAGCCCAAGCTCAGTTTTTCCTTCCATGCAAACACTTGCAAAATGCCTTGAAGCAAAACTCCATAGAACAAAATTTGTTTTTGCCATAACTTGAAAACCATGCATCCATTTGACAAACCGTTTTATGGGGAATTGTACAAGGGTGATGGCAACATGCTTGAGCAGTTTCAGCCAATTCCGGTGCACGGTTTCCAAGAAATCAGCCTCCATCACCATCAGCCATTTTTGAATTTTCTCCATAACCGTGCATCTGTTTCAAAACCTATTTCATGGGGATATGCATATGAGTGATGGTAACCTACCCAAGCAGTTTCAACCGATTCTGATGCACGGTTTCCGAGAAATCGATCTCTGAAATCTTCAGCCATTTTCCATTTTTCTCGAAATCCGTGCATCCATTGATCACGATTTTGCTATGGGAGATGCATCATGATGATAGAAACATGCTCAACAAGTTTTAGATCAATCCTCTTTACCGTTTGGGAGAAATGGCGAAAACAAGTTCTGGTTCTGTGACATTGCAGCAGCAGCAGCTTGAAGGTGCAGATTTGAACGTGGAAACAAATGCATGCAGCTTAGATCTGGTCAGAGGACACCTGCACAAGGAAAAGCAATCAAAAATCATCAGCCAATCCCTCATGCAACCAAAGGATCCAAGCATGCAGCAACAGAACATGAGCATGCAGCAGCAAAAAGCTTCACAAGCAGCCGTTTGACTTCAGGTACGTGACTAAACCTTGTTCATATATTGCATGAATCTAGTCTAAGCATTGCATGAACGAATGGAATGGTGAAATTAAGCCATGAATGTAGCAAGACACCCAGTTCTCTAGCACTCACGAGAAAATCACGCAGCATGCGTGGATAGTCATTCACGTGGAAGATGAGAAACACAGGCAATGGAAGATTTGTTGAACTTTAGTGCACAGGGCATCAATTGATTAACAAATAGAAGAAGACATGCAGTTCATGATAGCACAGCAGTTCATATGGGCCAGCACACGTTTTTGCCACCTCACTCCACCAAAAATCACGCAGAATTAATGAGCGCTCAGCCGAAACTCATAGACTGCTGTTAACTTGCACTTGCATCATGTTCAACTAAAGTATACATCCTCTGCTTTCTCAAAATGATTAACCTATCATCCTTCGCTGATTGTTTTGGCTTGTTCAAAATTCTCCAGCATACCAAGATCGTGCAGAGGCGCAGAGACATCCTATGGAATCCGGCTAGCATTCTACAGGAAGACGTTTTACAGGAAAATACAGCAGAGTCTTCCAGGGCAGAGTAAGCTGCTTGGTTTTCAGGCGGAACTGGGGTGGAGCTCTCTGATGAGATTTGTGTTTGCGCTCGCTTCTCATACACCTCAATCTCAATCTGAAGCTGTTCCTAATAGGAACTTATCTCTCTTTCATCTCTCAGCTCGAGGAGGCTAAAAAGATCACCAAGTTGCAGAGTTGGGGGAGGCTTATAATAACGAGACATCCACATCTGTTTTGGGTCCATATGCGTCCTACACAGTATAGACAAGTACCCAGATGGTGCTCAAGTCTAGAAACCAATTGGGTCTTCCGAATATTGATCAGATCTGATTTTTCAAGCCCTCTTCAGCTATGGCCGAAACACAAACATGGACGAGGCGGGGCAGTAATCCAAAGCTTGAACAAGAAGTTATTGACATACCTCCAACTCCAACAGGAGAAGGAAAATATGGTGCATTTCCTGTGTCCCAGACTATTACAACAGCTCTCATTATTGCAACTTGGTACTCTTCCAATATTGGTGTGCTATTGCTTAACAAATGCCTACTTAGTTTTTTGGATGCAGATACCCAATATTCCTCACAATGTTGCACGTGTGTGCCTGTTCATTTTATGGTTTTCTGGAAATTTCATGGTTAGAGATTGTACCAATGCAGTTCATTGTCTCCAGGAGACAGTTTCTTGAGATATTGGCACTGAGCTTCATTTTCTCCTTCTTGGTTGTTTGTGGCAATATTTCTCTGCGCTATTTTCCAGTCTCCTTCAATCAAGCTATTGGGGCAACAACTCCCTTCTTCACAGCAATATTTTGCATTTATAATAACATGTAAGAGGGAGTCTTCTGTGGTTTATATGGCCTTGGTGCCTGTGGTATTTGGCATTTTTATTGCAAATAACAGTGACCCATTATTCCACCTTTTTGGCTTTTTGGTTTGCCTAGGATCAACTGCTGCCAGAGCATTGAAATCAGTTGTTCAGGAGCTCCTGCTTACCTCTGAGGTAGAGAAGCTTCACTCTATGAATTTGCTCATGTACATGGCACCAATTGCTGCGCTGTTATTGCTTCCTGTTACTCTTTTTGTGGAGGGTAATGTATTAGCTATTGCTATTGAAAAAGCCAGAGAAAACACCTTTATCATATTCCTGTTGCTTGGAAACATGACCATGGCTTATCTTGTGAATTTAACCAACTTCCTTGTTACAAAACATACGAGTGCCCTCACGTTGCAGGTTTCAGGAAATGCCAAGGCCACCATTTCTCCCATATGGTTGCATATACTTGCACACTCATAACAAGGCTGAGAATTCACTAGGAAAAGCAGCAGGCAGCAGAAAGTTAGCAGACTGTTTCTACAGGAAGCCAGTGAACTGCTTCTACAGGAAGTTTGAAAAGAGGGAAGCCAAAGGAGAAATCGGCCGAGATTTTAGCCAAGGAGGCCACCAGGGCCATCAAAGATGAGGAGAGAGATTGGTTGCTCAGAGGATGAGCAACACTTTCAGTAGGGGGGTGATGATGAGCCCCAAAAATGGACAATTATTTGGGTTCATTCAACCTCCTAATTTGACTTAATCCACCATTCTCATTAGTTTATTGCATGTTTTTTATTATATTTATGTTAATAGAGTGAATTTGGTTAGTCATTATGCCAACAAGTCTAATGGGTGCTTTGTGTAGCCTTTTTGGTCAACTTGGAGACAAAATTGAAGGTCTTAATGAGCACTTGGCAACCAAATTCGTGGGAGAACAAGCTAGAGGATTTGTAGGAAGGTGTCCCCTTCATTTATGGGCCCTTACCTCGAATTCTCCACCATCAGCTCGGAGTTCAAGGGCCACCGAATCAATCAGCACAAGGGCAGCCAAGCAAGTCAAGTAGGATTGTTGTTAACTCCAAGTTTTGGGCAGTCGAGTCCCTAAAGTTTAGGAGGACTGTTGGGTCCTCAATTTGTATAAATAAGAAGGCTTAGGGCCTCATTTTGGTTAGCCAGTGGATGTTAGCTAGTTAGCCAGTAGATAGGAGCTAGTAGTTAGTCATTTCACAGCCTTGTTGTAGTCATTTTGTAATTTGATTTGTAGGCAGTAGATTAGCTTTGCTTTCAGCTCATTCTCAAGCTCTCCTTGTGGACAGTTTTGATGTAACTCTTCATTCTTGATTAATAAAGATGAATCCAGCTTTGCACCAGCTCTAAATCTCTCTTGGGAGGCTGTAGCTCTTGGGGTTGGGCCCATCTCAAGCGCCCAGTACCTCCCTTGTTTATCTTTATGTGTGTTCGCTGCATTCTTAAAATAAAGTCTGCTCTTTAGATTTAATTCGTGCTTTGTTACTTAGGTTGCTTTTGATGGTTGAAGTAGCATTTTATGTTTAGGATGGATTGGTAGGAGTTATTCATGCGTTTATATCTCTTTGATAATGTTTTGTTCACATGCTGTACGTGATTCTTGTCATGAATAAGGTTGCTGTTCACTGATCTCATTAAACTGTTAGATAGATCATCTAATATTTTGATTGTATGCAAGACGTAGTTGGTTTGATCAGGTAAACACTATGCAGGGCACCTTCATCACCTCCTCATTCATCTGAGCCTCGTCCAGATCAGCTCCTCCATCACCAAGTCTGTTTCCTCATCTCCCATCTGCTCTTTTGCCACGTAACCCTACCTTCTTGCCTTTCGATTGCCTAAACCTTCTTTGATGCAAGCTAGACTTCCACACCCTCTCATCACCTCATCCCTCAGTCATTGGTTCATTCCAGGCCCCTACCCTACCTCCCTACCCATTCATGCATTCTCTCCCACTCACCTATCAGTCAAAAACCCAATCACGAAACATCCTGTAGAAGAATTACAGAACTTCCTGTAGAAACCCCTGCAGACTTCCTGTAGAAGTTCATAAACACGGTTGCATGGCATCCTAACTTTGTGAAACTCTCTGAAAGGATGATAGGGATCCCTTAGACCCTCTCCGAGTCTTCCCAACCTTTTCCAAGCATTTCTCCTCCTTGATCCACCCCTGCACAGTGAAAAGCCAGTTAAAAGCACATGCATGATAATTCTAATAACTTAAACAAAAATACAAAAAGATGTTTTCTTCAGATAGTGATAACTTAGACACATGCATTTTACCTTCTTAGAAGTAATGGCATCTCTTTCGGTAGTTTGCATGCTCTCCTTTGCGTCAGTAGGACTAGCTGGTAGAATTAGGGTTTGCTAGGGTTTGCGTTCCTTTTTGGCTTTCATTTTCTTTTCGCAATTAGATTAGCTTCCTTCGAGTTAGCTTTCATCCATAAATTAAAAAGCTTCTTCTAAGAGCTCATAGAAGTTGGCTTAAGCTCCTAGCGGACTTGTGCCAGCTGACCAAGTGACAGCTGCGGCAAGAGCTAGTACTTGTGCATACAGCATCGTCGCTTCCAAGTTTGTTACGAACTACCGGGTTGATAAAATTAAAGAAGGGAGTTCCAGGAGTTGTAGCATTATTGCTACAATACTGGGGCCCACCACCTATGTACATGAAAATGAATTTATAAAGCTGAGCATGGGAATGCCCGCCTCAGCTAGATCATGAAAACAGTATGAAGATAATGTATTGTATTGTATCTTATTACAGGTCTCCTCCCAACATTGAAAGAACTTCGGATCCTCATAATAAAGCATTTCACCCGATAAACGGCCTCATACTTTAGGGGGCAACTGTTATAGACATTTTTGTGCCTTACAGCTCTAAGCATGAAATGTCCATAAACCAAGGGCTCCTAAGTCCCTAAAAGTGTTGTTCTAACCCCTAAAGGAACAAGGTCAACAAATTACAGCTTCTCCCAGAGGTTCTCCACCAGAAACTGCTCAGAATAAGTCAAAACAGGATCATTTCAGCTGCTCCACTAGCTAAGTGCGTTGCATAGCACCTAAATCCATTGGCTAGGTGCGTTGCAACGCACCTAAATGCACTACCAGGGTGCATTGAGCGGGAAATGACAAATGGCAGTGTCATTCCGTGAGGTGGAGAGACAATGGAAGCTTCCAGAATCTTCTCCTATGACACTTGCCTCACTGAATTCGACCAAGGATGAGTAAGAGGCTTTCAGTATCCAAGTGGAAGCAAGAACTGACAGAGAGAAGCCACTAATCAAATCACAAGCTGACTCATCCTCCTTGCATACATCTATAAATGGATCCCTCATCCCAGAGATCCAGAGGCTGGAATTTTGCAAATTGTAAGGAACTGCTGTTGGTATTGAGACACATATCAGAGAATTGGGTGATCTATGCTTTGTTGGAGGTGAAGAGGGGATTCTTTGCTGGGAGGTTGATGTTGGGTCAGGAATCATCAGTTGTAACTCCTCCTGGATCTTCTTGTATATCAATAAAAACTATTTGAGTTTCTCCTCCATGCTTGTGTATCATTGATGCTTGTTACATTTGTATGGTTAACTTAAATCTGATCCTAAGTTATTTATGAATATAAATCCATGTCTTTGTATAGTTTTCTTCTTCTATGATCTTACAGGTACTTGGTGAAGCTGGGCAAGTAAGGGAGCAGGTAGTTGGAAGCTGTCAAAGAGGAGAGAAATTGGATCAAAGGACTAGCGCAAGACACAGGTTGGTTCTTCCTATTCCTCTTTGTTTATAGTTCATAAAGGAGATGCAAAAGTAGTTTTCTCTATTTGTTTCTAAGGTAGGTGTCACACCTTAGTGGGATAGAGCAGTTCTAAATAGACACTTTTCCCGGTAACACCTATGACCAGTTCACCTGTTGTAATCTTGTAATGATCCTATCACCTACCTATAACATGTCTATTACAACCTGTAAGGAACCTATGATTCTCTATAGGATATTTTTTTATACCACATATATCATGGTAATACCACATGTATCCCTGTAACAAAACCTGTATATGACCCAGTTACAAAGTTGTCATAACTTGTCACAACCCTATGAAACCTTGTGCATGAATCTGTATTGCAGCCAAGTGTTTTGCTTTTCTAATGTATTCCCTATGTTATTACACAATTGCATTATTTTTCACAACCCTTTATTCTCCATCTTATGGCACTAATAAACGTTCATAGTGCTAAATTTATCCAAGATCAGAAACTCTGTTTTGAGAAATTTTTAAGACATTAGATCTTATATTCATAACTAATAATTAGAGAGTTGAAAAAACTATAAGCATGCTCCAACCTTGGCTTGTTAACTAAACCCTAATTTTCCGTTCATGCATAGCTCCCTACATAGCTTTTCCAACTACATGTCTTAATCTAAACATTCAATTATCTTAGATAATTCTACCTCGAGTCAATTGACTACAACTCTCCACCATTTAAGGTAGGATTTATAACATTAAAACCATAAATCTAAGTAGGGTTTCTTAATTCTGTGAGTTGATTCCAACTGTCTAAAGGATTGTTAGAACAACTTAAATTTCCAATAGATAATGAATAACATCCTTTCGATAGCTGCAAACTTGCATGAAATACCTTTCAAGTCTTGTTGTCCAGTAGCTCTCGAATACTTACATGAGGGCCTCTTCTGCTTAACATGATCTGTAATTACATGTACAAATTATTTTTAAGTGAATTGGTTCATGCTTCATAGGGCCGAGTAAGCTAACTCAATCTCCCTATGCTGGAAAATTTACCATTAAGGAAGTTAGTCCTAATTTTTTCTAACCTTCCCTCAATCAACAATCTCTTAGCCTCTATGACCTTGTAGCTTCTCAGGAAATTTTCCTTCAAAATTCCTAACCAAATTCAAATTATGGGTTTACCAAAAGGTTCTTCTTATCAATATCTTTTTATTGACTATTTGTTTGTGCAATTTTGATATCAGGGCTAAAAGTTAGGCCCTCAAGAGTTTAGCTTGTTAAACATAATTTTACTTCTCAAGCTTCTTCTATTTCTCTTCTGAAATTTCTGTGGAATTTTGACTTCAAACCAAAATTTTGGGTTTATCATTGCATTCTCTTCATCAATGTATTTCTATTGACTACTTGCCCAATTCCATTACCAGAGCTAAAAGTTATTCTCTCGACAAGCTCAACTTATTAAACCTCCATTTTCCTCTTTTTGTCATCTATAACTTATCTCAGGGATTTCCCTAAACTTTTGTATTATATCAAAATTATGGATGGAAAATTGTGTTCTACTCAAATTCATCTTTTGTTTTGACTATTTACTCACCCAAGTCTTACCTTTAGCCTAAAAATTATAGCCCTAAGAGATCTAGTTATTTTTACATTTTCCTCTTGGCTTATAAGGCTTAAAATTTTACGTGGCATGCCACCTCATCAACAACAACACTCGATTGACCACATTACTAGCCACATCTTCACGTCTTGGGAACCCTGTTAATGCCACCTTCTCACACCTCAGCGATTGATTGACGACAATTCACTTTTCGACCCATATATGTATATATATGTGGTCGGTCGAGTGTTGTTGTTGATATATATATATATATATATATATATATATGATTTTGTAAGGAAGTCCAAGCCTCACTACGATGTGAGTACCATGCGCTATGGTCTCCACCTGGCGAGAATCACACCCATGTATACACATTTTTGGTTTTATCATTTATTTTACAAGTGACATTGCGTGAACCACACCCATGTTTTTACATGTTTTTATCATTTATTGTTTTACACTGAATTTGTCTTTCTGAGTCTTTCCTAGGCACCTCTACCTTGTTCAAGGCATAAGGGAAATTTTGAGGTAAAAAATGAGCCTCAAAACAAAAATTTACAATCAAAATCAACTTTATGAGAACCAATAGGATTCAAGATGATTATGTCAACCATGGGGGATGATTCACTATTTCGGAGTAAAAAGGCAAATTGATTAAAAACAAAAAATACCTTTTCATCTCATATTTTTAACTTATCTCCCTACGCGTTTACTCAAATTTCAAGCGGGAGCACATCTTGCATGCATAGCTTAATTTATAATCCAAGAAGTATCCATGTTGCATACTTTCAATGGACACCGCTACACGAAAAATGAGAAATACATGAAAAAAGGTGATAAATTTTTCATGTATTTCTCAGTGTACCAAGGTCCATCTAAAGTATGCAACATGGGTACTCGGATGAGGAATTAAACTTTGCATCCAACGAGTGCTCCTGCTTGAAATTTGAGTAAAACCATAGGGACAAATTGAAAATTGGGGCTGAAAAACTAGTTGTCTTTTTCTGCTGTAGAATTTGAACTAGTTGTCTTTTTCTGCTGTAGAATTTGATGATGTAATGTAATCTTATTTTATTATTTCCACAATTATTTTAAAATATTCCTTAGGAGACCCATTTTAGACCTTGAAATTTCTCTAATGCGAATTTTTTCCATTTCGACCTCTGTGATTTTCGTCAAACAGTTGGTGGATAACCAACAATTTTATCAATTTACCCAAAAACTAACCCAATCAGACCCAACATTGAAAGATGAGCTCTGTCCCCAGTTCCCAGCTAAGAAACACTATGTATCAAGAACCCAAAATTCACCAATAAACTTGCTAATATTCTAGCCCAAGCACATGATTTATGGTTTTTGTTATTAAAACCTAACTCACTGCCATATCCCACCTATAACTCTGTGTAAAACCTACTATAATTCTGTCACTTGGGTATTAACTCTAGCACTGAATCATTAAAAATATGTGTAATTAATAAGCAATTATTGCAACACTTCAACCATTATCTTTTTCGCAGTAATTAGAGTTTACACACAATGATTCAGAGCCATATATAACCATTATAGTTAGATCACAAAACCGATTTGCACTTGACAAACTAGGGTTTATGCACAAGAAAATTAGGGTTTAAATACAACATATTACGTTCATGCACAACATAATATATATACACATAAATACCGAACCAAAATTAGGATTTTCATAAAAAAACATATAATTATAAGCATGACAAGTAAATACAATAAATAACATAATAGACACTGATCTAAATAAAATGTCCAATTGACTGCGGGCTCTCCACATTCCACCCAACCATGGGCTGTGTGGTTCATATATCTCAACCATAGGACACCCCCGAGTAGGGACCGAAACTCCACAAGTAACTTTTTACACTATAAAAACATCAATACAACATTGGCTAGGGTATCAACCAAAGCCATGGTCCAACCAAAGGCCCATGCTTTCCCCAAAACCTAAACCCAAGTGGTACACCCATTTATGCGCCTTACCACTCCCTCGATGATGCCCACATTCTAAGGTTCCTTAAGCCAACCAAGAACGGTCTTAGCTCTGGGCTTCCATGAGATCATGCTACTTCTAGGGCTTTCAGTTTTCCTTTCAGGTCATAACCAATTTGGATCCTAGTCAGTTCTAGAACCAAAGCACTAGGCTTACTAACCAATCACCAGAATTGAAAAAACTCCCAATCAGTTCTAGAACCCCAACATAAGGCTCACAAGCTAGTTGTTATGAACCAAGTCACTAGAACTCCGATTGATTACGTAGTCAAGGACAATACTCATTGACTAAAATCCCCAGTTAGTTCTAGAATCCCCATTATAGGGTTCATTGACTGGTTCATAACCAAGAATCCTTTTCCAACTTCGAATCATGGATGAATGAGGAATAATAATGAATTAATGAATGATTCCTCCCACTAGAAAAATATCATCCTTTAAATATACATGGCCTTCCTCTACCTTGTGGCACCCCCTGAAGCCATATGGCTCCGAGGTGCCCCTTTTATCTCAACACCAAACACATCATCTTGTTGCCTTTTCCACAGTGGAGTTGCACTGCCCCCCATACTCTTTCATGGGGTGCACTCCGCAGCCAACTTATTTTAATATTATAAAAATATGTACAACATATACATAATTTTTACAATCTTGGCCCTTTGGCAACTTAGTCAAAATGACATATATGTATTTGGGCAAGCTAGCCCCAAAATCTATATACACATATACACAGGTAAGCAGGCTCGCAAAATAACTCCGACTCACTAGCCTAAATATCAATGTAATTAATAGTTCAGGGGAAAATTTGGAGTGTTACAGTGAAAGTGGATGATAGTAGCTATTCAGAAATTAACAGACACTCCATCTAGAGGTGATGAATGGTCTATTATTCATATATAATAGAATGAATTTCTTATTCTATTACATTATCTAGTGCCATAAAGGTAATCAAAAATATATTTGTTTAAAGATATAACTTATTAATACAATAATTATATTTAAATACATTAATTAACTAAAATTAAAAAATTCATTTTTTTATTAAAAAAATTTATTTTTGATGTTTAATTGAATTTTTGTAAAAAGAAATAAGAAATTGCATGTGCATATAAGCGAATGTCGAAAAATCCTACACTTAATCACATTAATGAATTGTATTCATATGAACACACTAGTTTGGTTCATAAATATTTATGCACCACTGCAAATAAGTCAATAAATATTCACGGGTGCTCCTAACATTAATAAAAAAACAATTCCCTTCAACAAGATATTTACGACTAATGTTACTGCGTCTGTAATCATTGCAAGACATTATGGTGCGGAAGGAAATATAAATACTCAAAGTTTGGAATTTGAAGGAAAAATGACGGTCAAAGGGCATTTTGGCCGTCAAATATGTTTAATAATTTTATATTGTCGTTTCACATGATGTGTTTTGAAACTTACAGAACGGTTTTTTTGACGATTTAGTTTTTTCCAAAAACATCATTAATACGCTCATACGTAGTCACCGATCCATTGAGATTTTCCAAGAGTTATCCCTCTTACGCTCTGGCATGCTCCATTGCTCTAACTTTCACACCAACCATCACATTCGAAGGGCGGGTTTTAATTTAATTTTGGAGGGAATATATTTATTTAACTTTTCAAAGATGAAAAATTATAAAAAAATTTGCACTTCTATTGACAAGTGTACCTTAAATAACCCCTTCATAAAAAATGTCAAAATATAATAGTGTCCTTCCAAATCTTTAAAATTTTAAACTACGACCAACACTATTCATATTTTATAGCTTATATTGCGCGTACCAACTTATGATATAAATTAAATCCATACTTGTCCCATGTCCCTTTACACTTTCTCTATTACCCTTGCAAACATTAGGTTTGATTTGATTGAAAGTGGTTTCAATTTTACTTGATTGAAACTCATGAAACCCTTTTTACAAATCTAGTCTCGAACGATTAGGCAAAGGGAAGCTCCCACCATGATTGGATCTATTCTTGAGTTACAACAACAATTAGGATTATATTGGTCAACTTCAGAAGCCTACAACTTGAAGTCAAACATAAAAGTTCGCCAACAATTGTTTAAACTTCCTACAAATATATGTTCATAAAGATTTTTTCTTTTTTGGTCGTTGGATAGTGAACCTTTTTTGGAGTCCTGAATGAGATTTCTTTGCAAAAATTGTATAAAGAATGAGATTTTGTTCCTTTTTTTGGTGGAGTTAGGGCTCATATCATCCATTCGAGGATTAATTGTTTGAAGTTTTTGGAACAAGAATGACCTAGTTATTGGTTAATGCAAAGAGGTCTTATGTAACTTATAAATTACATTATAAGCGTACATCTATAAAATGAATATTACAGTAGATGAGACTAAATGATTAGACATGACACGACCCCAATAAGATCTCAGATCTGCTAGTCATATCTTGTTCAATGTCTAGTGTGTATTATTTTAAATATGTCTATCTCATTCATATTCATTCCTTTACTAAATATTATTTTTTTCTTCTTCTTTTGGGGGGAAATAAAAACAACTTTGAATTAATTCAAAATCCATTTTTAAATATCGTAATCACATTCAAAATCCTTTTTAAATATTGCAAGCACATGCCAGTTTTGTTGATATTCCCTGCTTTATCAAATAAAATCCAAAATTCTAACTAGACATTTACAACTACACTTTAGATCCCAATACTCTTATGAGAGGTATACCCATGATTCTCTGAATCTGATTGAACTCCCCATGCATTTATGATCCATAATATCCATAATATTTGGTAGTGAAAGTACCCACAATCACTTGAATTAGATTGATTTTTTTATGTATTCATAATTTATGTTATTGTTATTTGTTATCTGATTATTGATATAATAATTTTCAATAATATTACTATCACATAATGGATGACAGTTTGAGAATGTATAATGTCTGGCATATTGTTACATAACCATCTAGTCCATATGTATAAATGTGACTATGCCCTTTTTAATATACCATCAACAAAGTATCTAGTCCATCGATTTGTTTGTATTAGGCCCATAAGAATATTATATTGGAAGGAGCTCTCATGAATTTCAACATAATTACATCTTATTAGAAATAAAAGAACAATGATGAAATAACTATATGGGTGGATAATTATCTAGTGCATTGATTTTTAATACTTCTGTAACTTTGTAAAAGTATAGACTTAATTTCTGTTGACACCTAATCCTCTGCGATTGGGTGAATTTATGTAAATAGTTAAATTAGGAATGTGAACAGTCATCAAGAGATGAACTGAGCAGTCACACCCTTTGTATATAACAATAACATACCTAATGAAATAGAACGAATCAGTTTTACTGCCAATTGGAGTTACTGCTTGGCCTAACATGGTATCGGAGCCAGTTTTCAAAATAGTTGTAACTCCCTTCAATTTTGCAACTGTCCTCTGTCGTTCTGACCTAAGCACTATTCTGATTGACCTCTGTCCTCTGCGTTGTGTATCATTGCCTTAACGCATCTGTCCATATTCCTTTCCGCTGCGCCACTGCGCTCTGTCCATAACGCTCTCTATAACGCATCTGTCTCTCATAAGCCGCAGCTTGTCTCTGACCGCATTTGAAACTGAATAGTCAAGGTTCGAATCTCCATTATGGCGCCCATTCGCACTGAACGCTGCTCTGACATCAATGCTGGTTGAAACACTGTGTTCATTGAAACACTGTGTTAACGCTGGATTGAATGTTGTTCAATTGAAACATTGTTCATTGAAACGCTGTGTTCATTCCATTGAAACGTTGTATACCCTTCATTGAAACGCTGTGTCCATTCAATTGAAATCTAGCCGCCCTTACTCTGTTACGCCCCCGCCTGTCCGTCAGTCGCACCATTAATTTGCAAATCACGCCATTAGATTGGGAGCTGGAAGACTCGGCATCATTGACAACGCTGTCTATTGAATGCTCATTCTGATTTATGATACCTTAAGCTCGTCTATTTGAACGCTGTCCCATATGTTTTAACGTTGTCTATTTGAACGCTGTCCCATATGTTTTAAACGCTGTTCGATATGTTTTAAACGTTGTCCCATTGTTAAACAATATGTATACATTACTGTGTGCATCTCTTAAGAGTGACTTCTATGAGCAGTCCTAGACGCATGTTTAGTACACACTTGTGGCTAATGGTTTAAAGCCTTAAAGCAGTGGAAAGATTCGGTCTCCATATTTTTAACGCTGCCATATGTTTTAGCGCTGGAAGGAAGTCTTGTTGTGTGGCCATATGTTTTAACGCTGGAAGGAAGTCTTGTTGCGTGGACTCTAATTCTCTTTGTTAGGCACTTCGGAAGAGCACCAGGTGTTCTGCACAGCCACACTAAACCATATGTTCGATCATAGGGTAGGAAATTTGAGATGGCTCGTGGTAAGAGAAACAGTCGTGGCTTCAAGGCCTAGAGAATCAAAGGGATTTATGGTGATTTTTTAGTCTTTTCAGTGAGCTTTAGAATATAGATGTTTAATGTTTGGTTTAAAACATTCTCAGATTACATGAGATGTCTGCCATCAAAGCTTGAAACTGTGATGTCGTTGCTGCTCCAACTTTGTAGAGCTCGCGGTGAATGATTGATTATTGACTGTGATATGAATTAAACAACCAAAATCGTTTCACACAGAAATTTTTGAGTACAATTTTACTGTATATTGGCAAAAGTATTTTTTTTTATCAGCAGGAGTATTTTTTTACAGAATGCATTCAATCATCTCCATGGTAGGAATAGTTCTCACCGGCAAGGAGAACTATCCTGAATGGTCCCGAATGATAAAACACACCCTCATATTCAATGAGTTGTGGAAAGGAGTGTGTGTCGGAGAAGGAGACAAAGACCCAGTACAGCCTACCTCAGACAAAGAGCTCGTCATTTGGGAAAACAAGAACAGCAAAGCTTATGCATTAATTGCATCATCTATAAATGAAGAGGTGAGTCGCCATATTTCGTCATATTCAACTGCCTTTGAAGCCTTACAAAAGCTGAAAGAACTCTATGACTCACATTCTGCACTTGAAGTTGTTCAGCTCATGATTAAACTCTTCACTCTTGAACTGCAAAATAATGATCCTCTTGCTCTTGCATCTGAAGTAACTATAATGCATGATATCAATTCCACTAAGGTTGAGCTAGATATCCCTCTTATTGCTTTTCTCAAGGCACTCTATCCTACTTACTCCAATTATCTCGAGTCTTTGCAAGCAAATGGAAATCTCAAAGATATAACCTTTGACTCTCTTGTGAAAAAGTTTGTTGGAAGAGAGAAAGCTTTTGGAAAGAAGACAGCCCCTGAATCTTCTGAAGAGACTGTGTGCCTTGCTCATAAAGAAAAGCATCCTGCTCAAGATTCTACAAGAGGAAGAGGTGGATGAAGAGGAAGAGGAAGATATTTCAGAGGCAGGGGGGGCAGACATTCTCAAGGAGAAAAGGCAGATCTGCACTGCATTCGCTGCAAAAGAAATGGATCACATGATGCCTCTACATGCAAGCTACCATGGGACAAAATTGAGCAGAAAAGAAACCAACAGAAAGGTAAAACTGATGATACAGACAAAGGTAAAGCACCTGGATCTGCTCACTATGTTGAGGCACAATGTAACATTGGAGTAAATGAAGATTTGTTTAATGCTTCACTTGCTTCTTGGAAAAATTATTGGTTGCTTGATTGAGGAGCAACCTGTCACATGACTCATAGAAAATATTTTTTTGAAGATTTCACTGACAATGTTGATGGAGCAGTATACTTTGTAGATCAATAAAAAATCAAGCCATCAGGGCTTGGCACAATCAGGCTTAAACTGCCTGGTCTTCTAGACTTTCTTCTGGATCATGTTCTATATCTCCCACAGTGCAAAAGAAACTTGCTGTCCTTGGTCCACATCCGCCAGCAAGGTCACTCCATTCATATGTTTGATGGCAAGCTTGAGGTAAGAAAAGCATCTAACCACTCACTTGTCATGAGGGGAATAGAAGAAGAAAGGCTTCTCAAACTGCAAGGATGCTCATGCACAACATTTCTCATATATTTCTCATCAGGAAGAAGGTACACTTCCATCAAGTTTATTATGGCATGCTAGATTTGGACATTTAAACTATGACAGTCTCCGCTTATTGAAGAAAAATGGTGTTGCTGGTTTGCCTACAATTCCTAGAAAACTTAAGCAATGTGATGCTTGCATTCTAGGAAAGCATAGCAAACAGTCTTTTCATGATTCACATTCAAGAGCACATAGGAAGCTTGAACTTATTCATTCAGATTTATGTGGTCCAATGCCTGTTCCTTCTGCAAATGGAAATAAATATATCATGACATTTATTGATGACTACACCAGAATGTGTTGGGTTTATTTATTGAAGAACAAATCTGACGCTTTCCAAACATTCAAGAATTTTCATAAATGGATTGAAAATGATGCACAATCTCATATTGGGTCTATTCGCACTGATAATGGAAAAGAATATAATCAAATGAATTTGAAAACTATCTTCGCCAACATGGGATCAAACATCAAACAACTGTGCCTTATAATCCCCAACAGAATGGTGTAGCTGAAAGAATGAATAGAACAATCTTGAATATGGTACGATCCATGCTTTTCTTCAAAAATGTAAAGATAATGTTTTTGGCTGATGCTGTTCTATGTGCTGCATATATAAAGAATAGATGTCCATCTAATGCTATAAGAAACAAGACTCCTTATGAATTGTGGTATGGACATGTTCCTTCGGTAAAACATCTCAGGGTCTTTGGTTCCACCTGATATGCTTTGATACCAAAGGTACATAGAAACAAACTTGGTGCTAGAAGTTGTAAGTGTATCTTCTTGGGGTATTCAAACACCTCCAAAGCATACCGCCTCTATGATGAAGTAAATAAAAAGTTTGTTGTATCTAGAGATGTAATTTTTCTTGAATCATCCAAATCTGACAATGTTGTTGAGCAGAAACTTGACCGCTTGGATAGATTCACAAAAACAAAATCATTTCAAGAATTTGATAATCAGATTCCACATCTTGAAGGGGGGATTCCTATACTAGATCAACATGTGGAATCCTCTTCTGAAGAACACTCTCCCCCGCATGAAACTCCAACAACGGATGATGCTTTAAGTGATGTAATTGATAGAATTGGGAGACTCAATCTTGATTCAGTCCCAACTCAATCAAAAGAGCAGCCTGGACCATCTTAGAAAGGTCCCCCAAAGTGGCTGACGAAGACACTTGAAAGTGCTCATCCTGATGAAATTGGAAAAACAGGAACCAGAAATTCAAACCGACAAAATGGAGGTGATGCAGATCACTCTAATTCACCTGTTGATATGGATGTTTCTTATGATTGTGAATTGAACTTGTCTACAAATTTTGAACCAACTTCCTTTAAAGAATCTGCTTCTCATGATGAATGGAAAGAAGCGATGCAAAAGGAGTATGATGGCCTCATAAAGAACGACACTTGGAAGCTGGTTGATCCTCCATTTGGAACCAAACCAATTGGCTGCAAGTGGGTCTACAAGAACAAGTACAACGCTGATGGCTCACTCGACAAGCACAAAACTAGGCTTGTGGCAAAAGGTTTTTCACAGAAGGAAGGGGTCAATTATGAGGAAACTTTTGCCCCCACAGCAAAATGGGCCACCATACGGACACTCTTTGCGCTAGCAGCTCAGAACGGTTGGAAAGTCCATCAAATGGATGTAAAAACTGCCTTCTTGAATGGAGATCTAAAAGAGAATGTTTTTATGTCCCAGCCTGAAGGATTTGCTGTGAAAGGACATGAACATAAAGTATGAAAACTTGTGAAGTCCTTGTATGGCCTCAAACAAGCACCGCGAGCCTGGTATGAAAAACTAACTGAGCATCTTCTGAAACTCAACTTCAATCATTTTGATCTTGATGATGCAACTTTATTTGTCAAGAAAGTTGGAAAAACAGTTGTATATCTTGTGGTATATGTAGATGATCTTTTAATGACAGGGAACAATGAAAGCTACATTGCATCCATAAAGAAGGAATTGGGGAAAAGTTTTGAAATGACTGATTTGGGCTATGTTCATTACTATCTTGGCATTGAAGTAACCCAATATCCAAAATCCATATTTCTTTCTCAAAAGAAATACATTGGAGATTTGTTAAATAGATTTGGCATGACAGGGTGCAATCCTCTTACTACTCCAATGGAACAAAACTTAAAACTCACATCTATTGAAGGAAAGGAATTTGAGGATGCAACAAAGTATAGACAACTTGTAGGAAGTCTCAACTACCTTACTACTACCAGACCAGACATTTCATTTGTTGTTGGAATCCTCTCCAAGTTTATGCAAAAGCCTTGTGAGGGACATTGGTCTGCTGCAAAAAGAGTTCTAAAGTACTTGAAGGGAACTCAAGACTTTGGAATCAAGTACACACAGGTGGATGACTTCCGTTTGATCGGATACTCTGATTCGGACTTCGATGGAGACAAAGAACCTGGGGTATCTACTTCAGGATATGCTATGAGTCTTGGATCAGGAGCTGTCTCCTGGAGATCATGCAAACAATCAGTTCCAGTAGATTCCACAACAGAAGCAGAATACGTGGCAGCAGCTGAAGCAACAAAAGAAATTGTGTGGCTTAGGAAAATTCTTGAAGATTTGCAGGTAAAACAAGTACAATCAACTCCACTCATGATTGACAACACCTCTGCAATAAAGTTGGCCAAGAACCCAAAGTTCCATGATCGAACAAAGCACATCAATACTAAATATCATCTGATCCGACATCATGTTGAGGCCAAAACAATCCATCTCCGTCATTGTTCCACAAATGAGCAAATTGCAGACATCTTCACCAAAGCGCTTGGAAGAGAAAAGCTTGAAAGATTCAGAACGATGCTTGGACTCACCAACATCCCTTCAGATTAAGGGGGGGAATGTTGACACCTAATCCTCTGCGATTGGGTGAATTTATGTAAATAGTTAAATTAGGAATGTGAACAGTCATCAGGAGATGAACTGAGCAGTCACACCCTTTGTTTATAACAATAGCATACCTAATGAAATAGAATGAATCATTTTTACTGCCAATTGGAGTTATTGCCTGGCCTGACAATTTGTTTGATGTTTCATTGCAATATTTGTATGTTATCTAAAACTCCTCCATCATTTTACATTTGATATTATAAGGTGGGGGAATTAAGTGTCTTAATCTGTTGTTATATGTTGAGTATTAATCCAGTGAGAGCATTAAGTTTCAGGTGTATAACAACTCCAGGATTGAGATGAATCTGTGTTGAGTACACATAGGTAAAAAAAAATCAATCAATCCTCATGTAAAACTTGGTTATGCCCGCTCAAAATTTGGATGTACATGGGTTAAATTTATTTCTTCTCTCTGCATAAAAGACTTCATGGAGAATAAATTTGAGCTATTATATTTTTTCCATATGGTCCAAGCTGAAGTAGAAGTAGCAATAAATGAAACAAATAGTGTTGTCTAACCATTCTTAGTTAGTTTACCTTGACAAGTCCATATTCGTGGGGGAAGTTGTAGTATTTTGCTGAGTAGAGCCTCCCCTCTATCTTTAATTTTTTTAATTTTGTTGAAAATGCAACAAGATGATGGAGCTTAGTGAAAAGAAGTCGCATTCACTAAGTGGGCCCGCAGGCTATTTTTGGCACAAAGTCTATTTTTAGACTATGTCTATTTTTAGACATATGGATCATGGTCTATGAGTTGTAGGATGCTATTTGTGGATGATTGGTCATGTTGGTAAAAATAGATGGACTTCTATTTTTAGACATATGGGCGGAGTCTATTTTTAGACTGCCAGGCTAAAAATAGAACAGTCGAATATTATTAGCTCTTAATAATATTTGGACTATAAACATTATCTTATCCTCTTGGAGCACTTCAGTTCGAGCTACAGATGTGGCACATGCAACTGCCAGAAGGAAATACGCTTTTCTTATGGGATAGTTGAGCTATTGCATGATGGACTTTAGTTAGAACTCAAGTGATTGAGTTTGGTGGAGTTGATTGAGGAGTTGATGGAGTTGTGTTCAGTTTGACTTAGTTGAACTAGTTGTATTTAGTCTAACTGCAGAATACACTAGTGATGAGTGATGTGAATTAATTGTTAATTAATTCACTAATTATTAACTCATAAAGCAACTAAAGAATACATCAGTTAACTCAGTGCATGGACAATTCAGTGGAGACAGGTGTTAGAGGTGGAGACTACTATCAGTTGTGACTATAGCTGTGCATGAGATTTGCACAATCAATGATGGAGATTGCCAATGTAGAAATTTTGAATAATTTAACACATATTCAAGGGAGATTATCCTGATCATGTACTATTGCGGAAAACATACACAATACATAAGCTCCTCTATGTTGATCATCAATATAGCAGCATCAATAACAATAAAACATCAAGAGCATTCACACATTAACACAGTATGTATCCCGGGGAAAGCATCTCGCTAAAAACCCCAACTATCTGTATATTAATGATTGAGTCATGTAAAATTACACAGCATAATACTTCTCACAAGTATCTCCACCTTTGTTACACACAATACAGCTCAGATCTGATCTCCAAATCTCTTCCACTGCTTGCCTGCCTCCACTGCTCAATACCTGCTCAAGAACTGATGAGAATGGCTCACCAAACTCATTTTTCACATGAAAAATAGTCACTCACACTTTGTTGGACGTGAGCACAAGCTATAATGTGGGTAAATACATGAGAAAACTCATTGGCATACTCAATCCCTTGATTGTGCAAGATCTGGTGCACAACTATAGTCACAACTGATAGCAATCTGATTCTCTACCACCTGTCCCTGTTGAACTGAACATGCACTGACATGCAACTGAGTTAACTGATGTATTCATTAGTTGTATTATGAGTTAATAATTAGTTTAACAACTCATCATTAGTCTATTTGTAGTTAGACAAATTACAACTAGTTTGACTAAGTCAAACTGAACATAACTCCATCAACTCCACAATCAACACCACCAAACTCAACTGATTGAGTTCTAACTGAAGTCATGCATGCAACAACTCAACTGACTCATAAGAAAAGCGTATTTCCTTCTGACAGCTGCATGTGCCACCTCTGTAGCTCAAACTGAAGTGCTCCAAGAGAATAAGATTAAGTTTATAGTCCAAATATTATTGTGAGATAATAATATTTGACTTTTCTATTTTTGACAGCCAGTCTAAAAATAGACTTTTATCACTCACACTGTGATCACTCACACTTTCATCAAAAATAGAAGTCCATCTATTTTTTTCCAACTTGATCAATCATCCATAAACAGCAACCTGCAATCCATAGACATGATCCATATGTCTAAAAATAGACATAGTCTAAAAATAGACTTGCGCCAAAAATAGCCTGCGGGCCCACTTAGTGAAGGCGACTCTTTTCACTAAGCTCCATCATCTTGTTGCAATCTCAACACTCCCTCTCGACAAGATATGGATTATCAACAACCCCTATCCTGCCTCGGTGGTACTCGAATTTGCTCCTGGTGAGAGCCTTCGTCAGAATATCAGCATCCTGATCCTCCGTTGGAATGTACGAAAGTAACTTGATCCTCCGCTGCACACAATCTCTGATATGATGGTACCTGATGTCAATATGTTTAGATCTATCATGAAATACAGGATTAGCTGAGAGTTTAATGCAACTCTGGTTATCACAGTAAATCACAGTAGGATCCAAATGAGAACCGAACAAACCAACTAGGATCTTCCTCATCCTTATAGCCTCGCATGCAGCCAAACTTGCTGCCATATACTCGGCCTCCGCTGAACTGAGTGCCACGGATCTCTGTTTCCTGTTGTACCAAGAAATTGCTGTCGATCCAATACTGAAGACCCCTCCTGATGTGCTCTTTCTGTCTGTTGGGCTCCCTTCCCAATCTGCATCCGTGAAGCCACATAGCTTCACCTCATACTCCTGTCTATACCACAAACCATATCTCGATGTGCATCTCAAGTAGCGCAATACATGCTTTCCCGCCTTCCAGAAGAGCTTGGTAGGCTTAACCATAGCTTGTGAAAGCTGGTTAACTGCATAGCATATATCAGGTCGTGTATTGACCAAATACATCAGCGACCCCACCCACTGTCGATAAACAGTGGCATCCACTTCTTCTCCCGAAGTGGCATCCTCCTTCCTCCAACCTCCAGGAAGAGGAGTATCAACAGGCTTGTAGCCATGCATGTTGAACTTCTCCAGTATCTCCCGAGCATACTTGCCCTGAGAAACAAACAGTCCACCACTGCGCTGCCATATTTCCAATCCCAGGAAATAGTGAACGAGGCCCAAATCCTTCATCTCAAACTCTGTAGCAAGATCCTTCTTGCATGACAGTATCAACAGCTCATCACCCGTTAGAATCAAATCATCAACATACAGTACAATGATAAGCAACTTACCCTCCACCACAATCTGGTATAGGTTCGGATCTGCCTCGCTCTTGGAGAATCCAAGTCCTGTGAAATAGATGTCTATCCGTGTGTACCAAGCACGTGGTGCTTGCTTCAACCCATACAATGCTCTCCTGAGCCTGCACACATGCGACTCGCTGCTGAAGACTTCAAAGCCTTCGGCTTGCTCAATGTACACCTCCTCCTCAATGAATCCGTTGAGGAATGCAGTCTTCACATCCATCTGATGAATGTGCCATCCCATCTGCGCTGAGAGAGCAAGAATTGTCCGTATGGAAGAATACCTTGCGACAAGTGCAAAGGTCTCCTCATAATCGATCCCCTCAATCTGTGAAAAGCCTCGGGCAACAAATCTTGCCTTGTACTTCTCCACACTCCCGTCAGCTGCCTGCTTAACTTTGTAGATCCATCTCGAACCCACCACTGATTTCCCTTCCGGTCTAGGAACAATCTCCCATGCACTGTTTCTGACAATAGAATCATACTCTTCCACCATGGCGTCTACCCATGCGGGATCCTCCATAGCTTCCTCGAAAGAGGATGGCTCAGTCACAACACACTTGCTCATAAGAGCCATGTATCCAGTGTACCGATCAGGTGACTGTCTCTGCCTGCGTTGGGCTGTAGGTGGTCCTACAACTTTCTCTGCATCTTGAGCCAGTCACTCAGCTTCTATCAAGCGCTTTCGCCCTCTGATGGTTGGCGCTGCATGAGTGGTCTCTTCCACTCCATGAACCTCGTCCTGTGGCTGATCCACGTCCTGAAGCTCATCCTTAGGAACTAATAGCTCCTCATCTGCATGCAAGTGTAGCTCCCTCTCAAGCGAACACTTCATGGCTTTCTCCTCCTGAAATTTTATATCCCGTCGCACAACAGTTTTACCACTGTCTGGCAAATACACACGATAGTTGTGGGGCGTATCAGTGTACCCCACAAATATCCCAACCTCTGCGGTCGGCTCCAACTTCTTCCTGGCATCCTTCGTCACATGCATGTAAACGTTAGCACCAAAAATAGTCAAATGAGAAAGATCAGGCTTCTTACCAGAATAAGTCTCCTCAGGTGTACACATGCTAAGTATCCTATGAGGACAACGGTTCTGCACATAAACTGTTGTATTGCATGCTTCCGCCCACAAGTGAAGGGGCAGGCCCTGATCATGCAACATTGCCCGTGCAGCACCCACAATCATTATGTTCTTCCGCTCAGCTACCCCGTTCTGCTGTGGGTTATGGGGAGCTATGAGCTCTCTACGAATCCCTTCTGTCTTGCAGAAATCCTTGAACTCGTCCGAGATGTATTCACCACCATTATCGCTCCTAAGAGCCTTCACCTTCTTCCCCGACTCCTTCTCGACCAGTGCTTTGAATTCACAGAACTTTGAATATGTCTCGCTCTTCTTCTGCATGAAGAAGATCCAGCATTTATGAGAGAAATCATCAACAAAAATCACATAATACCTGTGTTTTGCTATCGAAGCAACTGAGAAAGGTCCACACACGTCTGTGTGAATTTTCTCAAGGATCGTCGTGGCGCGACTATCCTTCTCGTGAAAGGTGGCTTTCACAAACTTCCCCAAAGTACACCCCTTGCACTGATCTAACTGCGCAAGTGTGCCTTTAGGAAGCCCTGTAGTGATCTGCTGCAGTATCTCCAAGGCTCCATGGTGAAGGTGACCCAATCTCCTGTGCCACAACTCGCCATCATCCTGGCTCACCAATCCTTCTGCCTTGCCTGTCATTGCTGCGCATCCATCTACATGCAACTGATAAAGGTTCCTCACTCGAACCCCTATCTTCCGGGTCTCACCAGTTGTCTTGCTGCGCAGGAAGGCCTTTCCCTTGCTGAAAACAACATCATACCCCTTGTCTTCTAACATCGCCACTGAGATGAGATTCTTCTTCAATCCTGGAACATGCATGACTTCCTTCAATACAAAGGGTTTACCAGACTCCCTCTCAAAGGAAATGGTACCGATACCGGTCGCACTGTATCTACCATCATCGCCCATCTCGATGTGCACTCCAAGATCTTTGTCCTCCAGATCAGAGAACAAATCTCTATCTCCCGTCATGTGAAAAGACGCACCACTGTCCAAGAACCACACTGATCCCATCACACTTGAAACCAAGCATGTGATCAATGAAAAATCAAGCTCAAACTGAGAAGCTAAGGCCTCTCCCCCTGCAAATCCAACAGCTTGCTTGTTCTTCTTCTTCTGCGGACAATTTGTGGCATAGTGTCCGTGCTAGTGACAGTGAAAACACTTCACCTTGGACATATCCTGCTTCTTGCCTTTCGCACCAGACTGAGAAGCTTTCTTGCTCTTCCCTTTCTTTGCTTTGGCAGCCAAAGCACAATTCTCTTCATCAGATACCTTTGATGAAGATCCATTCTCACCTTTATTGTTTCTGAGTTTATCCTTGAGCGCCAGGTCGCTCTTGCTTTGGAATAACATTTGCAATCCGTTGAAAGACATTTCAACAACACTGCTGCAAATTCGATTTCCACCAGCTCAAACTCAACTGCTTTCGATCTAAAATTCGTGAGAACAAAATATTTCTCGTACAGAGATTGACTGTATAGGCTTTTACCGGATATTTCACCTTCCAAAGGAAGGATGAATCCAGAGGCTACCTGGCCCTATTACAGACTCTGCCTAGAGAAATAGAATGTAAACACTTCCTGAATAGTAGATCTGATGATCAACAACTCCGATACCATGTAGAAACTTTTTCTACAAATCATCTAGCTCCGATACCATGTAGAAATTTTGAATAATTTAACACATATTCAATGGAGATTATCCTGATCATGTACTATTGCGGAAAGCATACACAATACATAAGCTCCTCTACGTTGATCATCAATATAGCAGCATCAATAACAATAAAACATCAAGAGCATTCACACATTAACACAGTATGTATCCCGGGGAAAGCATCTCGCTAAAAACCCCAACTATCTGTATATTAATGATTGAGTCATGTAACATTACACAGCATAATACTTCTCACAAGTATCTCCACCTTTGTTACACACAATACAGCTCAGATCTGATCTCCAAATCTCTTCCACTGCTTGCCTGCCTCCACTGCTCAATACCTGCTCAAGAACTGATGAGAATGGCTCACCAAACTCGTTTTTCACATGAAAAATAGTCACTCACACTTTGTTGGACGTGAGCACAAGCTATAATGTGGGCAAATACATGAGCAAACTCATTGGCATACTCAATCCCTTGATTGTGCAAGATCTGGTGCACAACTATAGTCACAACTGATAGCAATCTGATTCTCTACCACCTGTCCCTGTTGAACTGAACATGCACTGACATGCAACTGAGTTAACTGATGTATTCATTAGTTGTATTATGAGTTAATAATTAGTTTAACAACTCATCATTAGTCTATTTGCAGTTAAACTAATTACAACTAGTTTAACTAAGTCAAACTGAACACAACTCCATCAACTCCACAATCAACTCCACCAAACTCAACTGATTGAGTTCTAACTGAAGTCATGCATGCAACAACTCAACTGACTCATAAGAAAAGCGTATTTCCTTCTGACAGCTGCATGTGCCACCTCTGTAGCTCAAACTGAAGTGCTCCAAGAGAATAAGATTAAGTTTATAGTCCAAATATTATTGTGAGATAATAATATTTGACTTTTCTATTTTTGACAGCCAGTCTAAAAATAGACTTTGATCACTCACACTGTGATCACTCACACTTTCATCAAAAATAGAAGTCCATCTATTTTTTTCCAACTTGATCAATCATCCATAAACAGCAACCTGCAATCCATAGACATGATCCATATGTCTAAAAATAGACATAGTCTAAAAATAGACTTGCGCCAAAAATAGCCTGCGGGCCCACTTAGTGAAGGCGACTCTTTTCACTAAGCTCCATCATCTTGTTGAAATCTCAACACTCCCTCTCGACAAGATATGGATTATCAGTAACCCCTATCCTACCTCGGTAGTACTCGAATTTGCTCCTGGTGAGAGCCTTCGTCAGAATATCAGCATCCTGATCCTCCGTTGGAATGTACGAAAGTAACATGATCCTCCGCTGCACACAATCTCTGATATGATGGTACCTGATGTCAATATGTTTAGATCTATCATGAAATACAAGATTAGCCGAGAGTTTAATGCAACTCTGGTTATCACAGTAAATCACAGTAGGATCCAAATGAGAACCGAACAAACCAACTAGGATCTTCCTCATGCTTATAGCCTCGCATGCAACCAAACTTGCTGCCATATACTTGGCCTCCGCTGAACTGAGTGCCACGGATCTCTGTTTCCTGCTGTACCAAGAAACTGTTGTCGATCCAATACTGAAGACCCCTCCTGATGTGCTCTTTCTGTCTGTTGGGCTCCCTGCCCAATCTGCATCCGTGTAGCCACATAGCTTCACCTCATCCTCCTGTCTGTACCACAAACCATATCCCGATGTGCCTCTCAAGTAGCGCAATACATGCTTGCCCGCCTTCCAGAAGAGCTTGGTAGGCTTAACCATAGCTTGTGAAAGTTGGTTAACTGCATAGCATATATCAGGTCGTGTATTGACCAAATACATCAGCGACCCCACCCACTGTCGATAAACAGTGGCATCCACTTCTTCTCCCGAAGTGGCATCCTCCTTCCTCCAACCTCCAGGAAGAGGAGTATCAACAGGCTTGCAGCCATGCATGTTGAACTTCTCCAGTATCTCTTGAGCATACTTGCCCTGAGAAACAAACAGTCCACCACTGCGCTGCCATATTTCCAATCCCAGGAAATAGTGAAGGAGGCCCAAATCCTTCATCTCAAACTCTGTAGCAAGATCCTTCTTGCATAACAGTATCAACAGCTCATCACCCGTTAGAATCAAATCATCAACATACAGTACAATGATAAGCAACTTACCCTCCACCACAATCTGGTATAGGTTCGGATCTGCCTCGCTCTTGGAGAATCCAAGTCATGTGAAATAGCTGTCTATCCGTGTGTACCAAGCACGTGGTGCTTGCTTCAACCCATACAGCGCTCTCTTGAGCCTGCACACATGCGACTCGCTGCTGAAGACTTCAAAGCCTTCGGCTTGCTCAATGTACACCTCCTCCTCAATGACTCCGTTGAGGAACGCAGTCTTCACATCCATATGGTGAATGTGCCATCCCATCTGCGCTGAGAGAGCAAGAATCGTCCGTATGGAAGAATACCTTGCGACAGGTGCAAAGGTCTCCTCATAATCGATCCCCTCAATCTGTGAAAAGCCTCGGGCAACAAATCTTGCCTTGTACTTCTCCACACTCCCGTCAGCTGCCTGCTTAACTTTGTAGATCCATCTCGAACCCACCACTGATTTCCCTTCCGGTCTAGGAACAATCTCCCATGCACTGTTTCTGACAATAGAATCATACTCTTCCACCATGGCGTCTACCCATGCGGGATCCTCCACAGCTTCCTCAAAAGAGGATGGCTCAGTCACAACACACTTGCTCATAAGAGCCATGTATCTAGTGTACCGATCAGGTGACTGTCTCTGCCTGCGTTGGGCTGTAGGTGGTCCTACAACTTTCTCTGCATCTTGAGCCAGTCGCTCAGCTTCTGTCAAGCGCTTTCGCCCTCTGATGGTTGGAGCTGCATGAGTGGTCTCTTCCACTCCATGAACCTCGTCCTGTGGCTGATCCACGTCCTGAAGCTCATCCTTAGGAACTAATAGCTCCTCATCTGCATGCAAGTGTAGCTCCATCTCAAGCGAACACTTCATGGCTTTCTCCTCCTGAAATTTTATATCCCGTCGCACAACAGTTTTACCACTGTCTGGCAAATACACACGATAGTTGTGGGGCGTATCAGTGTACCCCACAAATATCCCAACCTCTGCGGTCGGCTCCAACTTCTTCCTGGCATCCTTCGTCACATGCATGTAAACGTTAGCACCAAAAATCCTCAAATGAGAAAGATCAGGCTTCTTACCAGAATAAGTCTCCTCAGGTGTACTCATGCCAAGTATCCTATGAGGACAACGGTTCTGCACATAAACTGTTGTATTGCATGCTTCCGCCCACAAGTGAAGGGGTAGGCCCTGATCATGCAACATTGCCCGTGCAGCACCCACAATCGTTCTGTTCTTCCGCTCAGCTACCCCGTTCTGCTGTGGGTTATGGGGAGCTATGAGCTCTCTACGAATCCCTTCTGTCTTGCAGAAATCCTTGAACTCGTCCGAGATGTATTCACCACCATTATGTTGGAAATAATACTGAGAGGGGGGGGGTGAATCAGTATTATCAGATCAGATAAAAATTTTCAATTTCATACTCAGAAACATATACGCGACTTCAGTTAAGTGAACCCGCGTGTACACGCGACTGTGTCTAAAGAAACTAGCGTATATGCAGAGATCTTATGATTCAGTTAATCTTATCTTCAGTAAATGCATCAGGATATTATTAAGCATATTAACAGTAAACAGGTGCAATATAACTGAATAGATCATCACACAAAAGCCACACACATGAACACCATGATATAAGGTGGAAACCCAATGTGGGTGAAAACCACCTGCTGCAATTTGTCTCTTTCTTCTTTAATGAGAAACTTCTTTTACAATGTACTGGTGCAGTCCTTTACCAGCACGCAGGCTACAACCTGCAGAGGGCTACAACCCTCTCTCGTTTTCCAACTACTTTTGGAAGGGAGCTACAACCCCCTCAGCTCTTGTACTAGCTGATCCATTTACTAGTACGTAGGTGCTGACCCTACAACCTTCAGGGACCACGTTTCATACATTTTCATATTGGATCCATAAGAGTACAAAGCAAACATTACCTCAATACAATCATCAACTTATACTTGCATCATAATTCATTAAACAACCCAATACAGAATCACTGAAACCTTGTCATCAAGAACACAGAACCCTAACCAGAATCCAGAACTTTGCAACAGCCACCAGAATCAGCAGCAACCTGAAATATCAACCCTTATCATGCATACGCTACTTCACTGTACCAAAACCGCGTGTATACGCGCTTTCTCCAAAGGCAACCCGCGTGCAGATCTAGAAATGATTACTTCTGCCTTCGCTGTCAGATCCGACCCTTGCCAAGCGTCCCGAACAGATAACCAGTACTACCAGATCTTCTCACTGCGTCAGACACACCATCCACCCCACTTTGCCTAGTGATCTTCTCCTTATATAGCCTTAGGCCTTGTTCAATACCAAGAGCCAAAACCATAGAAACACAATACCATCAACTTCAAAACTAGGGATCGACACGCCCGTCGAGACACAATGGTCCGAAACCATAGGCACAACTTCCAAGGACTAACCGCCATGGACCAAAGGTACTTTTCCACATACACGCGCTTTTTCTGAAGCCAACCTGCGTGTACACGCGACTTGGGCTTAACAAACCTGCGTGTATGAACTTCCTTGGCAAGCTGTACTAGAATCTGTCTTCTGATTAAGTTGCCATCACCTGTACCAACTTCTAAGCATCTGTACCAACCTCTGAGTGAGTTGCCATCAAGGACAACACTTGAATCATAATGCCAACAATCTCCCCCTTTGGACTTGATGGCAACCACCACACCAAGTCACTCTCCCCCTTTGACATCAAGGGCAAAGGGTGGACCAAGATATTCTCTTCTTTGGTATACCTTCTGCTGTCCATACTCCCCCTAAGTACCTGCTGAAATCTCCAAATGTGCTCCCCCTTTGTGTATGCCAAAGTGTACCAATCTATCCATCCTGCTCTTGCTGAATTGTGCTGTTCATTCTCCCCTTGACTGTAGGCAAGATCTGCAAAAGATGTTCTTCAAGAAGAACAAAGACTTATACATCATAGAAGACCTTCCTATCACCAAAAGACTCAACATACATTCATCACCCAACCTAGTGGGGATATACCAATATTGACTCATCCACCTAACCATGTGAAGATACATGATAATACATCATTATTCATCCCAGGCATAGTGGGGAAACCAACATAGGCCGTTACATGACCTTGACATCATAAAAGAGATACATGACATAGTGATGAAATATCTAGACCAAGACTTTATCAACAACTTCTAACCATAATGCCAACAATGCATTATTTGAAGAATATTCTCCCCCTGAGTGTGAGCCAACCATGTCTGAACCATTTCCTGAGTCTGTTCTGCTCCCCCTGAGCCTGAGCCAACCATGACTGAACCTGGGTCTGTTCTGCTGCCCTTTCTCCATATACGCGACTTTGCAGCCTGTAACTCGCGTATATACGCGACTTGTCTTCATTATATCAGCGTATGCAGGATGGAATACTGAATTTCATCACTTTCAGATTCCCCTGTGTCTGTTATGTCAGTTGACTGAGTTATCCCACACCTTTCTGTCTCTGTCTTCTTCAATTCCTGCAACTGTGATGATGTATGGTCCCCTTGTCTTGAATTTTGAAATCTGCTCCTGCATTCCCTTGCTTTATGCCCATAGTTGTTGCATGTATAACACCTTATATTTTTCATGTTCCTTCTATCACAATCAATTGCTTTGTGTCCATATGCATTGCAAGCAAAGCAATACCCTCTGAAATACTTGGGATGCGATGATCTTTCTTGAACCATTCTACTTCTGCATCTGGCTGCAACATGTCCAAGATTATGACATACATAACATTCAACATTATTCAGTGGAGGAAATAATCGTCTATCACGTCCATAGTTAGGAGTAAAGGATCTTCCTTGAGAAATTTCTTTCCTTGGTTGTTCCTTGAGCATTTCAGATTTCTCATTAGAGTTTCTTGCTTCACCTTGTGAACTAGATTCACCTTCAACATATTCATGAAAACCAAGACCAGTCTTGATAGCAGGAGATCTTTGACTATTAAGAATATCATCCAAGACTTTAGAGCTATCTTGAAATCGTAAGAGCTTATCCTTTTCTTCTAGTTTACCTTTCAAGATATTTACCTCAACCTGATGTTGTTCTTCCTTTTTCAGATACTGCTTCCTTAGGTTTTCTTCAGCTTTTCTCCCTTCTTCCACTTGTCGCTTTAGTTTGATCACTTCATGTTCTTGATCTTCAAGATCTTCTTTTAGAGAGAGGATCTTTGATTCAAGTCTCTGAATAGTTGTGCTCTGATCTTTTGCTATATCCTGCAATCTCTCCCTTACCCTGGTTTCTGTCTCCAATAGTTCTTTTAGTTTGGCAACTTCTTCAGTTTCTGCATTCTTCTCTTCATGTGCCATGAGACTTTTAATATCCTCGCTATTATTGGATGAAGCATTCTTCTTCTTATGTGCCATGAGACTTCTAATATCCTCACTATCATTTAATGAACTTTTAATATGGGTATAATAGCTTCTACCATCTTCTTCATATATCTTTCCTTTGTTATGAGGACATCTAGCAGCATAGTGACCAACTCTACCACATAGAAAACATTTGAAAGGTAGCTTATCTTTGAACCGTCCAGTTCCCCGTTCAAGATTCTTGACAAAATTTACCTCATCTTCTTCCTCTGACACTTCGAATGTGGCCTCTGGTGGTACCTCTTGTCGCATTTCAAAAGCAGTTAAGATCCCGTGAAGCTGTGACATGGTAATTTTCCGCACATTCTCCTTTTCTTCTATGGCAGATACTTTAGAATCAAATTTAGTAGACAGAGATCTCAAAACCTTTTGAACTAGGACAACTTCCTCAAATTCTTCACCTAGATCCCTCATACAATTCACAATCTCATCCATACGCAGGAAATAATTAGCTACGCTTTCATTACTTCGCATCTTAAGAGTTTCATACCGGATTCTGAGAGTTTGAAGCTTTGCTATTTTTACCTGATCATCTCCTTCGTAGCTTGTAACGATTTTGTCCCATATTTCCTTAGCTGATTTGAGATGCATGATCTTCATAAATTCTGATTGAGTCAAAGTACTCAATAGGACAGTAACTACTTTGGCATTGAGCTCATATTGCTTTTTCTCTGCTGGATCTGTAGGAGTTGCTGATGGGAATTTGTATCCTCCTTCTACGATTCCCCAAACTTCTGCTCCAAGCGACTGTAGATATGCAGTGGTTCTTATCTTCCAGTGAGTAAAATTGTTCCCGTCAAAGACTGGTGGCCTGATGTGTGCCTCTCTTTCTGGATTAGCCATTTGATGGATCTTTTCCTTCAAGCGATCAAGCTTCCTCTGAAGGACCTGCTCTGATACCAATTGTTGGAAATAATACTGAGAGGGGGGGGGTGAATCAGTATTATCAGATCAGATAAAACTTTTCAATTTCATACTCAGAAACATATACGCGACTTCAGTTAAGTGAACCCGCGTGTACACGCGACTGTGTCTAAAGAAACTAGCGTATATGCAGAGATCTTATGATTCAGTTAATCTTATCTTCAGTAAATGCATCAGGATATTATTAAGCATATTAACAGTAAACAGGTGCAGTATAACTGAATAGATCATCACACAAAAGCCACACACATGAACACCATGATATAAGGTGGAAACCCAATGTGGGTGAAAACCACCTGCTGCAATTTGTCTCTTTCTTCTTTAATGAGAAACTTCTTTTACAATGTACTGGTGCAGTCCTTTACCAGCACGCAGGCTACAACCTGCAGAGGGCTACAACCCTCTCTCGTTTTCCAACTACTTTTGGAAGGGAGCTACAACCCCCTCAGCTCTTGTACTAGCTGATCCATTTACTAGTACGTAGGTGCTGACCCTACAACCTTCAGGGACCACGTTTCATACATTTTCATACTGGATCCATAAGAGTACAAAGCAAACATTACCTCAATACAATCATCAACTTATACTTGCATCATAATTCATTAAACAACCCAATACAGAATCACTGAAACCTTGTCATCAAGAACACAGAACCCTAACTAGAATCCAGAACTCTGCAACAGCCACCAGAATCAGCAGCAACCTGAAATATCAACCCTTATCATGCATACGCTACTTCACTGTACCAAAACCACGTGTATACGCGCTTTCTCCAAAGGCAACCCGCGTGCAGATCTAGAAATGATTACTTCTGCCTTCGCTGTCAGATCCGACCCTTGCCAAGCGTCCCGAACAGATAACCAGTACTACCAGATCTTCTCACTGCGTCAGACACACCATCCACCCCACTTTGCCTAGTGATCTTCTCCTTATATAGCCTTAGGCCTTGTTCAATACCAAGAGCCAAAACCATAGAAACACAATACCATCAACTTCAAAACTAGGGATCGACACGCCCGTCGAGACACAATGGTCCGAAACCATAGGCACAACTTCCAAGGACTAACCGCCATGGACCAAAGGTACTTTTCCACATACACGCGCTTTTTCTGAAGCCAACCTGCGTGTACACGCGACTTGGGCTTAACAAACCTGCGTGTATGAACTTCCTTGGCAAGCTGTACTAGAATCTGTCTTCTGATTAAGTTGCCATCACCTGTACCAACTTCTAAGCATCTGTACCAACCTCTGAGTGAGTTGCCATCAAGGACAACACTTGAATCATAATGCCAACACATTATCGCTCCTAAGAGCCTTCACCTTCTTCCCCGACTCCTTCTCGACCAGTGCTTTGAATTCACAGAACTTTGAATATGTCTCGCTCTTCTTCTGCATGAAGAAGATCCAGCACTTACGAGAGAAATCATCAACAAAAATCACATAATACCTGTGTTTTGTTGTCGAAGCAACTGAGAAAGGTCCACACATGTCTGTGTGAATTTTCTCAAGGATCGTCGTGGCACGACTATCCTTCTCGTGAAAGGTGGCTTTCACAAACTTCCCCAAAGTACACCCCTTGCACTGATCTGACTGCGCAAGTGTGCCTTTAGGAAGCCCTGTAGTGATCTGTTGCAGTATCTTCAAGGCTCCATGGTGAAGGTGACCCAATCTCCTGTGCCACAACTCGCCATCATCCTGGCTCACCAATCCTTCTGCCTTGCCTGCCATTGCTGCGCATCCATCTACATGCAACTGATAAAGGTTCCTCACTCGAACCCCTATCTTCCGGGTCTCACCAGTTGTCTTGCTGCGCAGGAAGGCCTTTCCCTTGTTGAAAAAAACATCATACCCCTTGTCTTCTAACATTGCCACTGAGATGAGATTCTTCTTCAATCCTGGAACATGCATGACTTCCTTCAATACAAAGGGTTTACCAGACTCCCTCTCAAAGGAAATGGTACCGATACCGGTCGCACTGTATCTACCATCATCGCCCATCTCGATGTGCACTCCAAGATCTTTGTCCTCCAGATCAGAGAACAAATCTCTATCTCCCGTCATGTGAAAAGACGCACCACTGTCCAAGAACCACACTGATCCCATCACACTTGAAACCAAGCATGTGATCAATGAAAAATCAAGCTCAAACTGAGAAGCTAAGGCCTCTCCCCCTGCAAATCCAGCAGCTTGCTTGTTCTTCTTCTTCTGCGGACAATTTGTGGCATAGTGTCCGTGCTAGTGACAGTGAAAACACTTCACCTTGGACATATCCTGCTTCTTGCCTTTCGCACCAGACTGAGAAGCTTTCTTGCTCTTCCCTTTCTTTGCTTTGGCAGCCAAAGCACAATTCTCTTCATCAGATACCTTTGATGAAGATCCATTCTCACCTTTATTGTTTCTGAGTTTATCCTTGAGCACCAGGTCGCTCTTGCTTTGGAATAACATTTGCAATCCGTTGAAAGACATTTCAACAACACTGCTGCAAATTCGATTTCCACCAGCTCAAACTCAACTGCTTCCGATCTAAAATTCGTGAGAACAAAATATTTCTCGTACAGATATTGACTGTATGGGCTTTTACCAGATATTTCACCTTCCAAAGGAAGGATGAATCCAGAGGCTACTTGGCCCGATTACAGACTCTGCCTAGAGAAATAGAATGTAAACACTTCCTGAATAGTAGATCTGATGATCAACAGCTCCGATACCATGTAGAAACTTTTTCTACAAATCATCTAGCTCCGATACCATGTAGAAATTTTGAATAATCTAACACATATTCAATGGAGATTATCTGATCATGTACTATTGCGGAAAACATACACAATACATAAGCTCCTCTACGTTGATCATCAATATAGCAGCATCAATAACAATAAAACATCAAGAGCATTCACACATTAACACAGTATGTATCCCGGGAAAGCATCTCGCTAAAAACCCCAACTATCTGTATATTAATGATTGAGTCATGTAACATTACACAGCATAATACTTCTCACAAGTATCTCCACCTTTGTTACACACAATACAGCTAAGATCTGATCTCCAAATCTCTTCCACTGCTTGCCTGCCTCCACTGCTCAATACCTGCTCAAGAACTGATGAGAATGGCTCACCAAACTTGTTTTTCACCTGCAAAATAGTCACTCACACTTTGTTGGACGTGAGCACAAGCTATACTGTGGGCAAATACATGAGCAAACTCATTGGCATACTCAATCCCTTGATTGTGCAAGATCTGGTGCACAACTATAGTCACAACTGATAGCAATCTGATTCTCTACCACCTGTCCCTGTTGAACTGAACATGCACTGACATGAAACTGAGTTAACTGATGTATTCATTAGTTGTATTATGAGTTAATAATTAGTTTAACAACTCATCATTAGTCTATTTGCAGTTAGACTAATTACAACTAGTTTAACTAAGTCAAACTGAACACAACTCCATCAACTCCACAATCAACTCCACCAAACTCAACTGATTGAGTTCTAACTGAAGTCATGCATGCAACAACTCAACTGACTCATAAGAAAAGTGTATTTCCTTTTGACAGCTGCATGTGCCACCTCTGTAGCTCAAATTGAAGTGCTCCAAGAGAATAAGATTAAGTTTATAGTCCAAATATTATTGTGAGATAATAATATTTGACTTTTCTATTTTTGACAGCCAGTCTAAAAATAGACTTTGATCACTCACACTGTGATCACTCACACTTTCATCAAAAATAGAAGTCCATCTATTTTTTCCAACTTGATCAATCATCCATAAACAGCAACCTGCAATCCATAGACATGATCCATATGTCTAAAAATAGACATAGTCTAAAAATAGACTTGCGCCAAAAATAGCCTGCGGGCCCACTTAGTGATGGCGACTCTTTTCACTAAGCTCCATCATCTTGTTGCAATCTCAACATGAGGATTGCGTGGTACAAGTCAAGGGAGAACGAGTTTGGATCAGATCTATTCTCACATTCTCACATTGGATTGCGCAGTAGAGGCAGGCAGACAGCAGAGGAGATTTGAACCTGTGACTTGATTCAGATCTGAGCTACTTTGTGTGCAGCAGGTGGAGATAGTACTGAGTACTTATGAGGAGTATTGTACTATGTATTGTTACATGTTCTCTATCATTATAATATACAGCTAGTTGGGGGTTTTCAGCTGTATGCTTTCCCCAGTACATACTGTGTTAATGTGCGCATTGATGTTTCATTGTTTTTAATTCTGCAAAATTGATGATCAACGTAGAGGAGGTTATGTATTATGCATGCATTCCGCAATAGTGTATAATCAGTATAATCTCTGCGAATAAGTGTCATATTATTCAAAATTTCTACATGGTATCAGAGCAAAGTTGATCATCAGATCTATTATTCAGAAAGTGATTACATTTTATTTCTTCAGGTAGAGTCTGTACTCGGGCCAGGTAGCCTCTGGATTCATCCTTCTTTTGGAAGGTGAGATATCCGGTAAAAGCCCATACAGTCAATCTCTGTACGAGAAATATTTTGTTCTCACGAATTTTAGATCAAAAGCGGTTGAGTTTTGAGCTGGTGGAATTCGAATTTGCAGCAGTTTTTTCATGGTGTCAAAGTTGAAATGTCTTTCAACAGATTGCGAATGGGTTATGCCCTTGAAGGCAGCTCGAATTATATTGCATGGAAAGATAGGATGGAGGCGGTGTTAGATGACAATGGGCTGAAGGATTTCATAGAGGCTGAGGTCCCAAAGCCTACTGATGCTGCTCACGTTGAGGTTTGGCAAAAGAAGACAACAAAGTGTCGAAGGATTCTGTTGGAGGGCGTGAAGGATCACATTGTATCCAACCTGCATGGAAAGGATTCTCCATACTTGATGTGGAAAGCGTTGATAGATTTATTCCAAAGCAAGAGCAACCAGAGGAAGTTGGCGCTCAAGGATAAACTCAGAAACATTAAGTGTGAGAATGGAGACAGTATGCTCAAGTATATCACGAAGTTCACCCAATGCCGGGATGAGCTGGGAAGTGTGGGGGTGACTGTCGATGATGAGGACTTGGTGAGCTTGGCTCTTCTTGGTCTTCCAAATAGTTGGCATTCCTATTAGGACTCTGTCAATGGTCGGCAGAAATTGCTAGGATGGGAGAGACTTTGGTCGGATCTTGTGCAAGAGGAGATCAGGCGGAATACCAGGGACGGATCTTCATCAAAGGCATATGATGAAGAAAATTGTGCTTTGGCTGCCAAAGCAAAGAAGGGGAAGGAGAAGGTTTCTCTTTCCGAATCCAGTTCTTCCAATGATGGGAAGAAGGTTGAAAAATCGAAAGTGCGATGCTTTCTTTGTCGTGAGGTGAGCCATTATGCTGCAAATTATCCACGGAGGAAATCCAAGAAGGGATCCGGGGAAGGATCTGAAGGTGAGGCACTTGCTTCACAGTTTGAGTTGGATTTCACACTCTTCGTATGCATGGTTTCATCCATGGTGGGAAGTGGTTGGTTTCTTGACAGTGGAGCTTCTTTCCACATGACCGGTGACAAGAGTTTGTTCAGTACTTTGGAGGAGAAAGATCTCCAGATACTCATAGCGATGGGTAATGATGAGACATATAATGTCTCAGGTGTAGGCACGGTTATTTTTCAAAGGGAGCATGGAGCTCACCTTACCTTGACCGATGTCAAGTATGTACCAGGACTGAAGAGAAACTTGGTGTCGATCGCGATGCTGGAAGACAGAGGCTATGATGTAGTCTTCAGTAAGGGAAAGGTTTTCCTTAGACACATCATCACTAGACAGGTGAAGCAGATTGGTTCACGGTCAAGAACCTGTATGCTCTTGAGGTTCAAGATGCATGCAAAGCCTTGAGCAGCGAGGCAACTGATGGAGACTTGGTGGTTGAGAGGGAGCATATATTACCTCTCAACATGCAGAGCCAGAAGAAGTCTCAGACGATTGTGGAGGAGCCACGATTGGTGCAGCAACTTTAGGAGGTTGTGGAGCAGCCATAATAAGGGAAGCTGAAAGGAGATCAAGTAGAGACATCTACTCATGCAGAGACCTCTAGTAGGGGGGAACTTTGAGCCAGGTGGGCTGAGGGATCACATGCAGCCATACCTCCAGGTAGGAGGTGGGGCGATATAGAGTGAAAGTCCCAAGGAGGAGGGGCAAGATCCTTGAGGTACCCAACCTCTTGGATGAGACCTTGCTACAAGAGCCCCGATGTGGAGTAGCAGGAACTGAATGATTGGGTAGAGACAAATGCGGATGGAGTGGCAGAGAGAGCGACAGTGTAGGGAATCCCAGGACAGCGCATAGCTAGCAGGCTACAGCAATGCGAGAGACACAAGTGTTTTGCACAGTGCTAGGTGGCACAGAGAGGTGTGCAATGGTGCGAGATGCATGGAGATGTTGCAATAGCACAGATGTCAGAGAGGGAGCACTTGTAAGCAGCAGGTAGAGCTTCAGCATCAGAGTATGTTCCTAGCCCAACAGAGTGGTCAGTTGGGAGTGTTTTTGTTCCAAGTGTTGTTGGAGCAAGTGGACCGGGAAAATGTGTTGCATGCAGAACATTCCAGAGTTGCAGGATAGGGGTTGCAGATAATCCATATCTTGTTGAGAGGGAGTGTTGAAAATGCAACAAGATGATGGAGCTTAGTGGAAAGAAGTCGCCTTCGCTAAGTGGGCCCACAGGCTATTTTTGGTGCAAAGTCTATTTTTAGACATATGGATCATGGTCTATGAGTTGTAGGATGCTATTTGTGGATGATTGGTCATGTTGGTAAAAATAGATGGACTTCTATTTTTAGACATATGGGCAGAGTCTATTTTTAGACTGCCAGGCTAAAAATATAACAGTCTAATATTATTAGCTCTTAATAATATTTGGACTATAAACATTATCTTATCCTCTTGGAGCACTTCAGTTCAAGCTACGGATGTGGCACATGCAACTTCCAGAAGGAAATACGCTTTTCTTATGGGTTAGTTGAGCTATTGCATGATGGACTTCAGTTAGAACTCAAGTGATTGAGTTTGGTGGAGTTGATGGAGTTGTGTTCAGTTTGACTTAGTTGAACTAGTTGTATTTAGTCTATCTGCAGAATACACTAGTGATGAGTGATGTGAATTAATTGTTAATTAGTTCACTAATTATTAACTCATAAAGCAACTAAAGAATATATCAGTTAACTCAGTGCATTGACAGTTCAGTGGAGACAGGTGTTAGAGGTGGAGACTACTATCAGTTGTGACTATAGCTGTGCATGAGATTTGCACAATCAATGATGGAGATTGCCAATGAGGATTGCGTGGTACAAGTCAAGGGAAAACGAGTTTGGATCAGATCTATTCTCACATTCTCACATTGGATTGCGCAGTAGAGGCAGGCAAACAGCGGAGGAGATTTGAACCTATGACTTGATTCAGATCTGAGCTAGTTTGTGTGTAGCAGGTGGAGATAGTACTGAGTACTTGTGAGGAGTATTGTACTATGTATTGTTACATGTTCTCTATCATTATAATATACAGATAGTTGGGGGTTTTCAGCTGTATGCTTTCCCCAGTACATACTGTGTTAATGAGCACATGCGATTGATGTTTCATTGTTTTTAATTCTGCAAAATTGATGATCAACATAGAGTAGGTTATGTATTATGCATGCATTCCGCAATAGTGTATAATCAAGATAATCTCTGCGAATAAGTGTCATATTATTCAAAATTTCTACAAATTTCTTGGTCAACCTTTGTTGGTTTCATATTTTGTATGTCAATGATTTTAGAAATGAGAACAACGCAGCTATGTGGTAGGGGTCCAATCGTCTAGCCTCCATCCCTAGGATATATAACAATCCTTCATGGGATATTTTTACATTTTTTTTTTAACTAGTATAAATAAAAATTAGCATTTTCTTTTATGCTTTATTTTGGATTCACACTTCTAGGATGTGCTATACCCCTCTTGAAGGGTTTTGACATGTTCAATGTTGAACCCTATTTCCCACCCTCCAACACTTCAATGTAGTTAATGTGATCTGCCAATATGCATTAAATTCCACCATTCATGAGTTGTAGGTGCAATTTTTTTGAAATCAAATGAAAATAGTGGAGCGTTTGCCAATTACTATTTCGATGGAACACAAAAGAAACTTGAGGTGTCACAGGGTAATGCTAACACTAGCTACAATGCCTCTTAGTTCTATAAACCATATGTGTAATGACAACGCTAAAGAAGTTACCCTGTGGCTGGTTACCAATGGTTAACAACCACCAACGCTGTAGCTAAACCCCTATTTCCAAAAAATATAAGGCAAAGGACACTCACAAGCGGGAGATGACTTGTGAGGAGAAGCATAAATTGAGTGTAAGCCTACAATGTTTTCTCATTGAGAAGTTGGAGAACTTAGTCCATATTATTAAGAAAACCAATCTAGCACTAAGTCAGTAGGAGGACTAGATTGAAGTTGATATAGATAGTTTTTATGCACAAACACTATGGGAACTTAATAGTTTTGTTAATAATTGTAAGAAGATTATGAGCAAGAACAAGATGAAGGTAACAGGTGCTGAATAACTACAACTAATTGGGATGGAGGATGTTGTAGATAGAGAAAGGGTTAGTTTTTTTCTCCATTTTATGGTAACAATTGCTTGTTATAATTTTATTAATATGTATTAATGGTTATAGTACGTCAATGATGCTTCAGGTGTATGTTATCCCCTAACATAGGGATAGTTTTTTATTTTTTTCGTCCATGCTGATTACAAGTAAAGTTTAACTAGATTGTTTTGCATACCGATGATGTGTTCTTGATGTTATTTCCAATCTCCTGTCTCCTCCAAAAGTGAAACTCCAAAGAAACTCAAGAAAAAGTATCATTGAAACTTGGTGTTGATACAACCCTTTGAGATTGTGGCTATGGGATTTGGATGTATCATGTGTGAACATACCTCTCGAATTGCTGATATTGAATGACCAAGTCACTATAGTGACGTTGTACACGATATTCCAACAAGTTTGTCATGATGTTGTAGCTAATGAATTAATTAGACACACAATTGATGTGATCATAACATTTAAAGATTAGGTTCTGATGTAGTCTAACAACTCTTTGGATTATTACATGTGAATTTCTTACCAAATCTCAACGATTCCAACAAACCATTATTTCAATGGATGGAATTGAGTTAGTGGAGTTATTGTCCATCTAACAAAAGAATTAACTAATAAAAAAATCGAAATCACACAACAATGAACATTAAATCAAAACTAGCAAAGATGGGTTGTGTTTATGTTAAGAAATTTTATAAGGGGTAAATTATACCTTTGGGTTGTGTTTATGTTAGGAAATTTTATAAAGGGTGAATTATACCTTCACTTAGATTTTTTTGTTGTTTATTGGCCAACAACATCTTGTGTATTTTTACTTTAGCTAGTGGGTACTTCTATTAGAAACAATTTGCAAATTGTTATTAATTTATTATGATTAAAAATAAAAAATAAACCTTACAAATTCCATTTAGTTCAAAGACAATGTTTGTTCACCACTCATGGTTCCTTCATCTTTTAATGTTGGAACAAAATTAATTAATTAATTCTTATTCTTTTACATTCATCTTCCTAAATTATATTTTTCAACATCTTTTTAATTGTATTTACAGGAAAAACAAGTATGGTTTATTATAACATTGCCTTGGAGGGCCAACTATGAGGTGAAGTAACATATTTTTAATTGTGTTTACATGAAGGAAGTATGGTTTATGATAATGTTGCCTTGAAGTGCCAACTATGAGGTGATTAACTTCACTTTGTTGTAGCCTTTGGTTTTTCATATAAAATTTACCAAACATTTTATAATAAAATATGGATAAATAAAAATAAATTTAGTTTCAATTAATATAACTTTGGCAAAAAAATCTCTTAATTAAATTTAGTTTCAATTTGATATGAGTTATAACTTTGGCCAAGAAAGAATTAAGTGAAACAAAGGTGTTTAAAGTGTTATTCAAATGTAAGAGAAATAAAATGAGTGAAAATTTGTTTGAGCAAAAGAGTATAAAGAGTATATTATAGAATTCTACGAAATATAATTTTACATAAAAATGAGTAGGAAAAAAGGATTCCAACATCTCAAATATGTTAGAAATTTATAATGTGAAATGAGATAAATTTACATTAGTCGCATTTAGAGGAAGTATATCAATCTGCGCTCTAAAATGATGAGAAATTAAGACACAAAACAAAGAATATAAGGGAAGTTAGTATAAAATGATAAGAAATTAGCACACAAAAGGAAGAAAAAAAGGGAAGTTAGTTTGAGGATGAGACATTAGGAGTGGAGTGGAGGAAAAAACTATAATTTCACATGAAAATTAGAATATGTGCACCATGATAAGACATAAATTATAAGAGAGTGACATGACAATGATTCCCAAATTAGAGGATAATGATACTTTAAAAGATGAGGAAGAGGATATAGAAGTTATTGACTATATATTAACTATTACATATATGAGAAAAAGGGACACAAATTATTGGATAATATACAAAAAAGTAATATATAGTAGAAATCGAAAATGTAATCTAATCAACCTTGCCTTATACCAACTTTTTTTGTGCTGAATACAAGTTAATGATGTATTGATCATTTGTATTTATGCTATGAAATTGAGAATGCATGTTCTATGAAATACTTTATACCTATCACATGTTTTATAATAATATTTTATTCCTATCACCACCTTTTTTAGGTCAAATTTTCATACCATATCTATGTTAACAATTTCACCAACGACTATTTGGAGAGTTGTGTAATGGGATAAAACTTTATTTTTGAAATGTTGTGTAATGGGATAAAAATTTATTTTCAAAAGGAGTTGCTTTCTTTAGCTGGGTGAGGTCCTTATAGTAGCTCTCTACATGGTTGGAATTTGACAACTTAGGTAAAGAATGATACTTGATTGAGTCTAATTGGAATTAATAATAACAATTGTGTACAAATAATAATATGGTTGTATACAAAAATAAAAAAATAATATGGTTGTGTGTAAATTAAATAAAAAATAAATGGTTGTCTAGGAATATCCAAAATACCAAAAATATACTGTGTATAATTTTTTTTGAACAAGACTTACAATCAAGTACTTTTATTTTAATTTTTGACAATCAATTGATTGTAAATTTGGTTATTGAGAAATTTTGATATAAAAAGAGATTTTAAGATAGAAAATATGTTACCATTATTAATTATAAAGAAATAATAAGATTCAATAAGTCATTTATGTTTTATGGTTATTTTGTTTTTTTTCTTAAGATAAATATGTCATTTTTTTTAACATAACTGTGTACTTAAAGGGTAATTTTTTATTCAAAACTTTATTAGTGAATGATTAATTTACAATTAAAACATCACTCTTGAAGGTCAACATTTTAAACATAACGTTGTTTGATGGGAAGCATGGAGATCTAAAATATCAAAAAAAAATGTTTGATGAGTAAACATGAATCTAGATTCCATCTCTGTAGACACTGATACTTTTACATATGTAATGCGTTGACGTTTTCATTATATAAAATGTAATGAAGCTTGAAAAATATATAACATTTATATATATCACTGTTAAAAGCACCTTTGTGATTTCAATATCTAAAATAAGGGCTTTGACTTCAAAAATATATAATACATTTTAGTGTATATTTTGTGTACTTTTAAGCCTCAATGTGTATCAAATTTAGCACATGAATGAATATTACATAGATTTGGGTGAACCAATTTACATTATGTGCATTGAGTAAAAAGCCTCTGCAAGATTAAATTACCTAGAGTTTTTAGTTATAACAAAAATGTATTAAAACCTCTACAACCAATAATGAAAGTTTTAGTTGAGATCTTTTTGATTATTTTATCCAATATTGTAACATTAAAAACCTTTGTTAGAAAATGAGATCGGAAAATAAACCAATTTTTTTTTTCAAAAAATCACAGCTACTCAATTACTAAAACCTTGGCGACAGAAATATAGTAAGAAAAATGTTATTCCACTCCCCAATCCAAATCCTTAAAATGAGTAGACATCCTTTATTTCCCATTATTAGACCTCCTTTATTTCGTGACTCATATGAGGAGGAGATAAACCCAAAATTCAAAAAGCAAATAATAATATAGAACTTCAAATAAATAATTCTTTGTTTCCATGAATGATCGATTCGAATCATCTACTAATTTGTATGGTGGTTTGCGCTTAAATTTCACCCTGGTCGACTGATTGATGATGGAGGGGAGTTTCTTGATGGGAGGAGTTGATCTCCCATTAAATGGACTTTTACCTAGAGCTGACTCTTGTACTTGGAAGCAAGATGGAAACTCTTCTCTATCATAGCTCTATGGAATATCTCACATTTGTTAGAAGGTGAACTTTGACTTATCCATGCTATTTTGATTAGAACTCCCTTCATTGTAGATTATGCTCACTCGATCACATACACATATACATAGGCTCAAAGGAATTACACACACACCTCTTCTTGACAGTGGAGCTCGATTTCCTCCACCCACTATCCTACACTTTCCCCAACACGAAGTTCCTAGGCACACCACTCAGAGGAACGATTTAATAGTTCCAACACTACAGAGAGATTAAACATGATTGGAGGATAGTTCACATAATATTCATATTAAAAAAAAGATCCATACAATTCAATTAATTACAATGTAATTGGTCCTCTTGCTCTCTCTTGAGCCCCTTTTCTCCCTTAGTCGCTCTAGACTTCTTCTATTCTACCCTCCATCCTATTTTCTCTACTTTATTCCTTAATAACTAAGAAAAATATCATTAGATGATGGAGGTTGTTCTACAACTCTCCTCCTTTGAGAAGTTACAAAATATCTTAGCCTAATTGTTCAGAACTTTTTCAATGTGCCACATGGCCGAGAATTCCAATTCACCAAAACTCCCTAACAACTTATACTTCTTCTAGAACTAAGACACTTTCCTTTACATGAAAAATATTAATTTACATAAAATTATAACTAAGGAAGTCCACTCCCATTTAGAATTTTCCAAGACCCCTTGGGTCTATGAAAAAATGTTGGGCTTGAGGTTTTATGTTCCTACATCAACCTCCCCAAGTTGAAAAAATTCATGACATCCTGGTCATGTGCCTTTGATTTTCGAATCCTCTAGGACCCCAAACTTGGTTTTGTCATCATCCACTTGCTTGGCTGCTTTGTAGTCATGTTGCTACTTGTTTCCACCCTCCAGGATCCCAAAATTTTGTTTGTAGTTATCCATATGCATTAGTGTGCACATCTTCAACCAATTTTGTTCCAAGTCTGAACTTCCCCTTTGACTCTATCTCTTCCATGTTTTATAGCTATTGATTTGCTGCTACTCTCCTCGATTGGCTAGGATTCCATATTTTGTTGTGCAACATTTCATGTTCTTCGCTGATGTGATTGGAAAAAGGGAGAAAGAAGGAGTACATCTAGTTAGGTGGGAGTCTTTATCTCACCCTAAATCCTTCGGGTGTTGGGGCTTCAAGGGCCTGTTTATGTTTGGAAATTGCCACTCTATGAAGAGTTTGTGGAGAGTTATAAACGACTCCAATATGCAACAACAAATTATTAAGGATACATATTTAAAGAACAAATATGTAACTACATAGCTTAGACAATCCAATCCAAATTCTTCCCAGAAAGCCTTAATCATATGGAAGCGCCTCATGGACTCCTTCTTTGGTCTATTTTCTTGGATTTCTTAGAGGATTGGGAAAACAAATCAAATTGTTCTTGGACAAAATCCTTTCATTGGAGGCATTGATTAATACCTACTTTCTTTAGATTTGATCAATTTACTTAACTTAAAAGGAATTTTTAAGATGAGCCACATTAAAAATACCATGCATAATAGTCATACAACTAGTTATTGGTTGACTTCTGGTGATCTTGGCCTCTTTAGAAATTTGGCATTGGAATGGGATAATTTTATTAGTGGCCTTTATTTAAATGGTATTTATCTAAGAGAGGTGGAAGATTCCCTTGTTTGGAGCCTGGAATACTTCCACTGGTCAAATTATAACTACAGGAGCTTATGCCTCTGTAGTCTCCTCCTCTTCATATTTTAGCATATGATGGCATAAAAAATTATGGAATTGGAAACTTTCAGAAAAACTGAGATGTTTTGGATGGCTCTTGTTGGAGAATAGAATCCTCACCTAGGATAATCTTTTGAAAAGAGGTTTCTTAAGTCCTAACATATATTGTCTTTGTAATTCTTAAGTCCTAACATATATTGTCTTTGTAAGTCTGAATTGGCATCAATTGACCATCTCTTTGTTCATTTCTTTGTTTCAAAGAAAATTTGGCATGACACCCTATTGATGCTAGAGTTACATGTTTCAACTTCTTTTATTTCCTTTGAAAACTGTATTCAATACTGGGAGTCTAATATGGCAGTCATAATACCGTTCCCATGTTTATAGCATGGTGTTTACAGAGAATGAGAAAAAAATATATTTTTGAAAATCAATCTATTAATATAAAGGTGGTAATTCCCAAGATGATAAGTTTTGTTAAGTAGTTTTATAGGCTTAGACTTCCCATTGATTCAAGATTGTTTAGCTTTCCCATTCCTAACCATATTTTTCCGGTAGGCTTCTTTGATGGTGCTTATCAAGGAGGTGTGTGTGGTGGGGATGCTCTCATTAGACTCCCTAGAAGTAATTCTTATCAAATTTGGGTTAATGTAGAACATGGCACAACTACTAAATCTGATCTTATCACAAATTGGGATCTCGTTGCTTTCACTATTAATAAAAGGATATTCCATTTATAAGTTTATGAGGATTCTATATGCATTGTACAATGGATGACTGATGGGTTTTCCCTACAGGTACTCAATCTAAGCTATTGGAAGGATAGGTTACTAGGATTAAATGAAAGGTTCCATTTACTCACTTTCTAACATATTTACAAGAATTGGAATACAAGAGTAGACTCCTTATCTAAAAGAGCTCTTACCTTGGCCCATGGAACCATTTTCTTTGAATAATGGTAGTCAACTAATATGATTAAACGAGGTAGTTGTCCTTTACATCATTAGAATTAATCTTATGTAGACATTTTTTCTTGACTCTTTAGGTTAACTTAGTTAGAGTTATTGCCTTTTTTTGTTCTCTCTCTTAGATACATGTTTTATTTTTCTCCAGCTACTATTGATGGTCAATTTCCAGAACTAAATGAAGGATTTTTTTATAGTAAATTAATATTTTGTCATCGTAACATGTGGGCAGTTTGATTTTATAAGAAATATATTTTTTGTAGGATCTACAGGTTTCTGGTTGATTTATCAATGTACTTTTTCAGGTTTCTGTGTGAAGATTTAGCTTCATTACTTTGTTTTTTGTATTGTATGTATCCTTTGATTTCTCTTATGGAACAACAAGGTACAATTTTTTTCCTCTATTGAAAAAAACAAATCCATTGATGCACGTTGTTGATATAAATTGTAGCATTAAAGAAATACTAATTGTTTTCTACATTGTGAATTGAATTCTAGGGTTAGTGCTAATGTTTGCGAATTTTCCACTTGTAGCGATAAAATTTTTTGGAATCTACATCATACAATTGTTTCAATTATTTGGTTGTAGGTTTCCATTGATTTTCCTACTTCCATCCCTCTCCCTCTTACACCATTATGAGGGCCATGTCGAATGGCTTGGATGACAAAAATAATAGAAGAATTGTTGAGTCGTGTTTGTAATACAAGTTAGTTATTATGTAGAACCATTATTACGGTAACAATTATTTCATTGGTAATGTTTCCACCCACAACATATAAAGTCATATCTATCTTGATTTTAAATTTTGGAAATATTTTAGAATTGGACCAATAAGAGTGAGGTCAAAAAAATTGACCTCACTCCTACCTACCGATTTTGAAATATTCCCAAAATATACAATCAAGTTAAGTTCAATGCAACACACAGTTATTTCAATTTAATTATTTCATTATTTGTTGGTTGTTGTTCCATATAGTTAGTGGGATCCATGTGTTTTCCAACCATCACTCCATGAGGCCTAGGGTGTTGGTTGGGTAAAGGAAAAAAATTAGTACTACCATGGGTTAGAACTACTGCTTCCCTTTAAGAGAGAAGATTAAAGGATTAATATTGATAACATGATCCTCTTTCAATGGGATATCCCTTGACCATAAATTTAAATATACATGTTTGAATAAAATTACCAAATTAACAAGAATTTTGACCTCAAAATGAGAACTCAAACACTAAAAATTTATATTTTTGCATAAAAACATGAAAAGCCACCCGAAATGAAAAAATGGTGATGCAACATCATTCTTTTTTTCAAGGTTAAAATTCCAAAATTTTCCAACCATGGCATAAAAATTAAATATCATGAGGACAAAAGGCATGAAAAAAATCACAAAATGCAAAAATGGTGATGTAGTGTCACCACTTTTTTGGGTTGAAATTCCAACATTTTTCGATGAGTTAAAATTCCAATATTTTCAAATATGGTATTAAAGAGAAAATATCGTGATTACTAAAAAATTAAAATTTAGTAATTAACTCAAAGAGTGTTCTACAAAAGTCCATTTGGTCTTGGATAGACAGTGATCGGGTGCTCTGTTAAGGAACTCCTTGATGTGAAGTCACCAGTTCAATTCCCTGTCCTGATCGAGGTGATATATTAGACATGATGAAGATGTAGTCCAACCAAGCTTACAAAAAAAAAGAAGTGTTCTACCATTTTTTTTTGTAGTTAAAATTATAATTCATATAACATCCTAACCTAAAACAACTTGATTCCCCTATCTATGGGGCATTAAAATTGTAACATTGTTTTCATTGTGATCTATAAAATCATCACTAGCATAAGAAAAATCATAAAAAATATTATAAAAAAACACAATGTAGTGTAATTTTTTTACATTTTTCTGTGTGTAAGGTTGGAAATATCTTTCTATTAATCATATGTAAGGCAGGTTACAAAAAATATGTCTGGTGGCCTCAACCTACCCGAAGGAAACCAGATCTATTGGCCACTGATCAACATCATAAGTTGTCCAGAACATAAACAATTTGAGAATGTCTATCCAAGCTTTATATGCTGCCATATCCATCACCCATTTATATGTACTATTGACAATGTAAATTTTATTCGACCATATCATAAAAACAACAAAAAACATCATAAACTTTCAGAAATTTCATGACTTCTCAGTAGTCAATTATCAGACGATTTTATCGGGGCTGGATTCTTTGCACTCGACCCTGGAATTTCATTTTGTTGCATAGTTTGTTGCTGCTTTTCCATGTGGCCAAGGCGGACATTCTGATGGTACTTCTACACCTGTACTACTTGTACTTCCCATTGAATATCCTTAAGGCTCGGTTCAGATTGCTGGGTTTGCTAAGGGCCATCCATGTTCTGGGTTTCCGACATAACTCTTGCCAGTAAGATCTTCATTAACCAATAAAGTTAAACTGACTGTTTGAACAAGGTCAACCTTCCATGGGTGTGTCCAGGGTCCATCACCAAAGGTTCTCAGTCATATGTTGGAATCGGTTCCGTAGCCGCCTTGGCGTTCAATTCTCCCATGACGAGATGACAGACTTCACTTATGCCGGGGATCTAACATTGTAAGCATGTATGAGATTTTGCATGTTCTCCTCCCTTGTTTTCATTCATTTTTATGTTGGAGCTTATTGGATGAATTCAATGTTGTTTTCCATTTCTTGTTACTCTGGTTGCTGGTGACGACGCCCTCACTTCCCCACGCCAACCTATGCCTTCACCATTTTTCCGTAGACTAGGTCGCCCAACCACTGCGGTACATCTCGAACCCTCATCAAAGTGAGAACCAGTAGTGTCAGAGCCAGAGGAGTTTGCAGTTTAGGCAGACCTAAAAGGGTAGTGCACACAAAGGGTTCAATAAAATCTTTACCCTTCATATGCAAAATGCAGGTTTTACCTTCTGTCCCTTTCCCGTGGGAGACAATTTTGGTTCCCCATTTCCTATTCTAGGGAATGAGAACACAAAGAACCCCGACACCCTCAGCCTTTGCCTTTGTGCTAGCAGAAGACTTGACCATCTGCATATCTTTAAAATGAAATGGATGCCTTACACCTCCCAGAATCTCTATCCGACTCCAGGCCTGACCAAGCCTTTGACTCCATGAATTAAACAAGGCCTTCACAAAATTTATATACCATATGCTTGGTGATGAAACCAACTCCTACATGCCCCTCTGGGCCAGGAGACTTCCAGAATATTCTTGACTCTCTAACCAACCCCAGACCCATCCGGGCCTCAAACACCTAGAATTACATGACTCGTTAACAAAATTTACAGACAAATTCCTAAATGCAGACCTTGACTCCCCATACATTCCCATATGAGCCAATATATTTCCATAAAATACTGAAAACAACATTCCAGATGCTAACAAAGACAGACTTAACCCAATCCCAATTAACCCATGCATTATCATCACCAAACCTTGCCATTCTAGCTTCATGCCTTGTAGCAATATTGCCATTTCATGAACTAGGAAGCCCTGAGAAACATACCAGTTACGCAACCATGCCGTCATGCGCTTGTTGTTGCCCTGGGTGCTTTGCCTATGGCACAGGTCTCTAGTCCCATGAGCTACTTTCACCACCTTACCACATATCCTGGGGTGAAACCACAACATTCTCATGCAGAATGCTAAGCTTACCACCAGACTTACCACCTATAAAACCTGAATTACTACACCCGAGGTCCGCTTTGCTACTTGGTTACGGGTCGTCAGTCCCTTAATTGATTTTAGCATCTGGTTGCCTTAGGTGGGATGCCCACTTGCCCTGCTCCACACTTGTTTAATCATTATGACGATCCTCATGGGGATCTCGCATCCCGTCACACCCCGATTGGGGGCCCAGATTGTCACTCATATCTCTTTTCAGAATCCCCCACAGGGATGCCATCCCTTCATCTTGAGTTTCCCTATCCCTAGAGACGTCCAGATCCTTTCCAAGGTTGCTGCACCCCCAATTAGCCATAAAATGTGTAACAAAATTACTCGAATGATGTACATGTACTAGAATAAGGTACGCTACATCTGATATAAGGTCTCCTATTTCCTGGACTAATCTCGTTGTTCTCTAACTCTTACTTATCTTTTCCCAGTGTGTTCCTTGATGTAGATTTTTTATGGTGTCTATCACCAAGGTGGAATCTCCTTCAACAACCAATTTTTGTATTCATTCCCTCCTTACGATTAACAATCCATGTTTAACTACATTGAATTCCGCCTCATTGTTACTTGCGATGCCACAATCTAATGCAAACAGTCGGACTACCTGATCCTGGTGGTCTCTAAAAATTCCTCCAAATCCCACCTCACTAGGGTTACCTTTGGAGGCACCATTGAAGTTCATTTTTATTAACTCCTCTAGGGTACATATAAATCTCAAGGGTGATTAGATGGGGGAAGTTTTTAGTTTCCATGAAAAAGGCATTAGCATTTGTAGGGACAAGTTGAGCATTGCCAGGATCCGGGCTTCCTGAAGAGGGACTTTCCAGTCGTCTGGGTACCATTTCTCTGCCAGTATGGTTTCTCAGATGTTTTGGTTGATTACATGCTAGACATCCATCTTAGTATATTTTTTATCTTTGAATACCCTCCGATTCCTTTATTTCCACACCTCCCAAAGGAGAAATCCAATGGATATGGCCCATGCTCTATTGAGGATAGGGATTTTATATGCCTTTTCCCTACATTTTTCAATTGAATACTTAATGCTTGAACAATCTTGGTCTAAATCTTTGAAGAGGTTTTCATGATTCTTCCAAAGCTGATTGTTGAAGGGACATGAATTTAAGAGGTGCTCCATAGTTTCTGCATGTGACCCACACATGCTATACGTTGAAGGAGCTTGAACACCTCATTTTTGTAGTTGATATGAAGTGAGGGCTCATCCATGACTAACCAGCAAGAGGAAGAATGCTACCTTTGTCCATAATTGTCCCAACCATATTCTACCCTAGATGGGAGAATGATGGTGCTGGTGTTCTGCTTTCAGTTGATATCCTTCGTGTATTGTAAACATTTCCTTATTTTATATCCCCATTGAAGGATATCCATTTCTTCCGAGATCATTATCCTTCTAGAGTTGACTTCCTTGTCATATGCTTCCCATTGGGGAGAATCTTGACCATTGGGCCAATGTTGTATCCTTCTCCATTCTCACCAGGTAGATATGGCATATGAATCTAAAAACTTATTCACTGTCAGGTTTGTGAATAGAAATATCTCAAAAAGGTCTTTTCGACTGAATAAATTTTCCCTCTGCTACCATGCATCCTACCAAAACAACACTTTTTCTCCCCCCAATCTCCTGGAAGTTGTGGTTCCATATCAGATCCCAATTTTCTACTGCCAGGTTCCAAATTGTGGATCATCTTGGTTTCCCCTGTATTCACAGCCTCCCTTCTGTGGATGATGCATTCTGTATTTCCTTTCCCAAATTAGCTTCCACAGATCATTTTCTCCCTGAATCCATCTCCACCATAAATTTTCTCCCATGACCTAATTTAGAGTATGGGGATCTCTGAGACCCAGACCCCCTTCCAGTCTGGTTTTCGTTAAACAATTCCAAGATAGGAGGGCCCATTTCTTGGATTTTTGTGTCCTTTACCAAAGGAATTTCTTGATTTTTTTTTTTCATTTCAGTAGAAGCTATTTTGGGTGCAGCAAGTCCCAAGAGTTTATAGATGGGGATTGATTGCAACATTGCTTTCAGGAGAATTACTCTACTCACCATGTTGAGGGCTTGAAAGGACCAATTTTGAAGGCGACCTTGTAGACGGTCAAGAAGAGTATTCCAGCATGAAACTCTGAGGGAGTTGAATTTGAGAAGAATACCAAAGTACTTTGAGGATAGGGAGCCAATACGAAAACCCAATATTCTGGTCAGAAAGGATTGAGACTGAAAAATGGTGTTAAATAAAAAAAAATGTTTTACTTTTCTTTATTAATTTGAGTTTCAGAGGCTTGCATGAAGTCTTGAAGGGTGAGCAAGAGGGCTCTTGCCTCCTTGAGAGTGGCTTGGTAGAACATCATAATGTCATCAACAAACTGTTGATGTGTTAAAGGGAGATCATTCCCCCACATGCACAACCCTTTGAATTGACCTTCCTGTACCTTCGCTTTTATGTATCTCCTCAAACCTTGTTGAAAAGTGTGCAACAAGAAATGCTTGTTGAGAATGAACAAGATGATGGAGCTTAGTGGAAAGGAGTCGCCTTCACTAAGTGGGCCCGCAAGAAAATTATGGCACAAAGTCTATTTTTGGATCACAGCAGGAGTGATCATAGCAGGAGCAGGTGTGATCACAGCAAGTGTGATCACAGCAGGAGTGATCACAGCAGGAGTGATCACAGCAGGAGTGATCAGAGTCTATTTTTAGACTGCTAGTCAAAAATAGAAAAGTCAAATATTATTGTCTCATAATAATGTTTATACTATAAACATTATCTTATCCTCTTGGAACACTTCAGTTTGAGCTACAGATGTGGCACATGCAGCTGTCAGAAGGAAATACGTTTTCTTATGAGTCAGTTGAGCTATTGCATGTAGGACATCAGTTAGAACTCATGTGGTTGAGTTCTGTGGAGTTAGATGAGCAGTTAATGGAGTTGTGTTCAGTTTGACTTAGTTGAACTAGTTGTATTTAGTCTAACTGATCAATAGACTAAGTGATGAGTTGCGTGAATTAGTTATTAATTAATTCACTAATTATTAACTCATAATGCAACTGAATAATACATCAGTTAACTTAGTGCATGTACAATTTAGTGGAGACAGGTGTTAGAGGTTGAGATTGCTATCAGTTGTGCATGAGATTGTGCACATGCATGGGATTGAGTTATGCCAATGATATCTACATAGTGTGGGCCAATACCAAGTGAAATATAGCTTGTGCTCACATGATTTACAGTGTGGGTGATTTTCACAAGGTAAATAGGAGTTTGGATCAGCCATTCTCATTCATTCTCAGCAGGTATTGTGCAGCGGAGGTAGGCAAAGCAGCGGGGGAGATTTGGAGATCAGATTTGAGCTGTATTGTGTGTAATAGGTGGAGATAGTGCTGGATACTTGTGAGGAGTATTGTACTATGTATTGGTACATGTTCTCAATCAATATAATATACAGATAGTCGGGGTTTTTAGCGAGATGCTTTCCCCGGGAAAATACTGTGTTGATATGTGCGATTGATGCTTCTATGTGCGCATGTTATTGTTTCTGCTTCTGTAAATTGATGATCAACGTAGAGGAGGTTATGTATTATGCATGTTTTCTGCAATAGTGTATAATCGGGATAATATCTGTTGAATATGTGTCATATTATTCAAAATTTCTACATGGTATCAGAGCTGGTTGATTTGTAGAAAAATTTCTACAGGATATCAAAGCGAGGATTGATCATCAGATCTAGTATTCAGAAAGTGTTTACATTTTATTTCTTCAGGCAGAGTCTGTAATCAGGCCAGGTAGCTTTTGGATTCATCCTTCTTTTGGAAGGTGAGATATCCTGTGAATTCCCATACAGTCGATCTCTGTACAAGAAATACTTTGTTCTCACGAATTTTAGATCAGAAGCGGTTGAGTTTTGAGCTGGTGGAATGGTGCTCAAGGATAAACTTAGAAACATCAAAGCTGTGAATGGAGACAATATGCCCCAGTGTCTCATGAAGTTCACCCAATGCCGGGATGAGCTGGGAAGTGTGGGGGTAACTATTGAGGATGAGGATATGGTGAGTCTAGCACTCCTTGGCCTTCCTAAGAGTTGGCATAGCTACCAGGACTCAGTGAATGGAACGGAGAAATTGCCAAGATGGGAGAGACTTTGGTCGGATCTTGTGCAAGAGGAGATTAGACAGCGCACCAGAGACAGTTCTTCATCTATGCATGATGAGGAGAACTGTGCCTTAGCGAGTAAGGCGAAGAAGGGGAAGGGGAAGGTTTCTCTTTCCGAATCCAGTTCTTCCAATGATGGGAAGAAGGTTGACAAGTCGAAGGTGCGATGCTTTCGTTGTCATGATTTGGGCCATTATGCTACTAATTGCCCAAAGAAGAAGTCCAAGAAGGGATCCGGGGAAGGATCTGAAGGTGAGGCAGCCTCACTTGCTTCACAGTTTGAGTTGGACTTCACACTCTTCGCATGCATGGTTTCATCCATGGTGGGAAGTGGTTGGTTTCTTGACAGTGGAGCTTCTTTCTACATGACCGGTGACAAAAGTTTGTTCAGTACTTTGGAGGAGAAAGATCTCCATATACTCATAGGGATGGGTAATGATGAGAAGTATAGTGTCTCAGGTGTAGGCACGGTTATTTTTCAGAGGGAGCATGGAGCTCGCCTTACCTTGACCGATGTCAAGTATGTACCAGGACTGAAGAGAAACTTGGTGTCGATCGCGATGCTGGAAGACAGAGGCTATGATGTAGTCTTCAGTAAGGGAAAGGTTTTCCTTAGACACATCATCACTAGACAAGTGAAGCAGATTGGTTCATGGGTCAAGAACTTGTATGCTCTTGAGGTTCAAGATGCATGCAAAGCCTTGAGCAGCAAGGCAACTAATGGAGACTTGGTGGTTGAGAGGGAGCGTATATTACCTCTCAACATGCATAGCCAGAAGAAGTCTCAGACGATCGTGGAGGAGCCACGATTGGTGCAGCAACTTTAGGAGGTTGTGGAGCAGCCACAACAAGGGAAGCTGAGAGGAGATCGAGTAGAGACATCTACTCATGCAAAGACCTCCAGTAGGGGGAAACTTCGAGCCAGGTGGGCTGAGGGATCGCATGTAGCCATACCTCCAGGTAGGAGGTGGGGTGATGTGGATTGATTGTCCCAAGGAGGAGGGGCAAGATCCTTGAGGTACCCAACCTCTTGGATGAGACCTTGCTACAGGAGCCCTGATGTGGAGTAGCAGGAATTCACTGATTTGGTAGAGACAGATGCGGATGGAGCGGCAGAGAGAGCGACAATGCAGGGAATCCCAGGACAACGGATAGCATGCAGGCTGCAGCAATGCGAGAGGCACAAGTGTTTTGCACAGTGTTAGGTGGCACAAAGAGGTGTGCAATGGTGCGAGATGCATGAAGATGTTGCAATAGCGCAGATGTCAGAGAGCGAGCACTTGTCAGCAGCAGGTAGAGCTTCAGCATCAGAGTATGTTCCTAGCCGAACAGAGTGGTCAGTTGGGAGTGTTTTTGTTCCATGTGTTGTTGGAGCAAAGTGGACCGGGCAGATGTGTTGCATGCAGAACATTCCAGAGTTACAGGATCAGGTTTGAGAGGAAGCCTTTCTTGTTGAGAGGGAGTGTTGAAAAGTGTGCAACAAGAAATGCTTGTTGAGAATGCAACAAGATGATGGAGCTTAGTGGAAAGGAGTCACCTTCACTAAGTGGGCCCGCAGGAAAATTATGGCACAAAGTCTATTTTTGGATCATAGCAGGAGTGATCATAGCAGGAGTGGTCACAACAGGTGTGATCACAGCAGGTGTGATCACAACAGGAGTGATCACAGCAGGAGTGATCAGAGTCTATTTTTATACTGCTAGTCAAAAATAGAAAAGTCAAATATTATTGTCTCATAATAATGTTTAGACTATAAACATTATCTTATCCTCTTGGAGCACTTCAGTTTGAGCTACAGATGTGACACATGCAGCTGTCAGAAGGAAATAATTTTTCTTATGAGTCAGTTGAGCTATTGCATGTAGGACATCAGTTAGAACTCATGTGGTTGAGTTCTGTGGAGTTAGATGAGCAGTTAATGGAGTTGTGTTCAGTTTGACTTAGTTGAACTAGTTGTATTTAGTCTAACTGATCAATAGACTAAGTGATGAGTTGTGTGAATTAGTTATTAATTAATTCACTAATTATTAACTCATAATGCAACTGAATAATACATCAGTTAACTCAGTGCATGTACATTTTAGTGGAGACAAGTGTTAGAGGTTGAGATTGCTATCAGTTGTGCATGAGATTGTGCACATGCATGGGATTGAGTTATGCCAATGATCTCTGCATAGTGTGGGCCAATACCAAGTGAAATATAGCTTGTGCTCACGTGATTTATAGTGTGGGTGATTTTCACAAGGTAAATAGGAGTTTGGATCAGCCATTCTCATTCATTCTCAGCAGGTATTGTGCAGTGGAGGCAGGCAAAGCAGCGGGGGAGATTTGGAGATCAGATTTGAGCTGTATTGTGTGTAACAGGTGGAGATAGTGCTAGATACTTGTGAGGAGTATTGTACTATGTATTGTTACATGTTCTCAATCAATATAATATACAGATAGTTGGGGTTTTTAGCAAGATGCTTTCCCCGGGAAAATACTGTGTTGATATGTGTGATTGATGCTTCTATGTGCACATGTTATTGTTTTTGCTTCTGTAAGTTGATGATCAACGTAGAGGAGGTTATGTATTATGCATGTTTTCTGCAATAGTGTATAATTGGAATAATATCTGTTGAATATGTGTCATATTATTCAAAATTTCTACAAACCTTTCACTGCCAGGATAAATAGGAAAGGGGAGATCGGGTGTCCTTGTCTAATCCCCCGGGATGCATTGGAGGTTTGGGTAGGGGAGCCATTAAGGAGGATAGAGAACACCAGGGAGGATATAAGGGAGGATATCCAATGAATCCATCTATGATCAAAGCCAAAGGCTTGCATGATCCGTAGAAGTTAAGTCCAAATCAGATGGTCACAGGCTTTAGATAGATCCAACTTAATCATCATACGTTTTAATGAGAGGATTTTAGAGAATGGATGGCTTCTTGAGCCATGACTATACCATCTAGGATTTGGCGACCCTTAACAAAGCTGGTCTACTCCGGGGATCCTAAGGACGAGAGAATAGGTTTAAGATGATTTACCATGATAGTAGAGAGGATTTTATAGATAAAATTACATAAGGATATAGGCCTAAATCCCTAAGGCTCTTCAGAATGCCCAATTTTAGGTAAATAAGCTATACAAGTAGAATTTAGGGTTGGGAATACCTTCCTTGACCTTCTGGATTCTTCTACCGCCTCTAGAATGTCTTTACCCAAAATTTTCCAGGCTGTTGGAAGAATTATTCTGTGAATCTGTCTGGCCCCGACACTTTTTTTTTGGCCAAACCTTTTACCACCTCCTCCACCTCTTCAAGTGTAACAACTCACATGAGTGCCATGTTCTGATCTCGGTTGAACAACTGGGGTATATACCTAGTTGTCGGGTCAATATATTCTGATTTGTTAGGGATCAACTCTAACATGATATTTTGGAAATGGTTGACCAACATGTTTTCCATATCTTCTTGATGTACCATTCTGTTCCCTCTTGGGTCTAGCAACGAGAATATTCGATTATGTTGTCTATGTTGTATCATGGCTTTATAAAAGAAGCGAGTGTTCCTTTCTCCTTCCCGGAGCCATTGTACCCATGATTTTTTCTTCCATAATATCTCTTACTACTTCCTCCTTTCCTCAAGCTTGGTTAGGAGCATACCCTCTTCCATAACTAGGGAGCTCGAATGTCCATTCGTTATCATTTGTTGTTGTACATGTTGCATTTGGGTCTAGAGCCATTCCTGGTCTTGCTAGATATGACTAAATCCTTGTTTGTTCCATTTCTTAATCTTCTGCTTTAACCCTTTCAAGCGAAGTTGGATGTGTGCATGAAATTTATTCCCTATTCCAAACTCGAGTTCCACTAGTCCTTTACTTTATCAAGGAAGGAGGGGTCACGCAACCAAAAGGATTCAAACATAAATGACAGTTACGATGCCCCTACTTCAAGTCTACTTCTAGCTGAATGGGCTAGTGATCAGAGCCCATACATGGTAGAATCGAGGCTTCGTAGCAAATGTCTCTGCTGATCAGATCTTCAGATGCCAAGAAAGGATTCGACCGAGAGGCCACCTACTGAGCACCTCGCCTCCTATTATTCCAAGTGCGTATTCCATTAATGGTTGGAATTTCTACCAAATGAAGATACACTTGCATATTCCTAAACAGTTCCATTTTCAGTTCCTCTCTTCTTATTCCCCATTTTTTCTTTGCTAGCAAGGTTATTAGGTTGAAATCTCCCCCTATCAACCAGATTTTTTCAATATGCAGTTGACTCAACTTCCCTATGCCATGGAGGAAAGATTCCTTCTCTCCTGGAGTGTGAGGGCCATAGACCACCGAGATTAAAACCCATTCCCTGGTTCTGATGTGCCAAAATCACCCTGACAAGATGCGGGGCATGCCCATCTAGGAGTCCACCATTACCTCCACAGGTTTCCAAATTAAGGCAATACCTCCCGTAATCCTTTTTGCATCTATTACTACTACTTCATACTTAGGCTGAAATCATCTAAGTATTTCCTCTATTTTTTCTCCTAATACCTTTGCTTCCTAGAGGAGCACCATCTGAGGCTTCTCCTTTTTTAAGCGATCTTGTAAGTATCTCTGCTTACCTTGGCTATTGAGGCTTCTCATATTCTAGGATATTACTATCATTAAGAAACTTTGTTTAGTTGGTGGAATACCCCTGATAGTGGTACTACCCTTCTAGAGTTAACTAGCATCTTTCCCACCATTTGGATTAACTCCTAAAGGTTTTTGCTTCTCCTTTTCTTCCCTCCTTTAATTTTGGTTTTGCTGCTCCTTCGAACTTCCCAATTGCATCCTAGGTTGCTCCACTGGATCTGACTGTCTTTGGCCTTGATTAGCCATGTATTGCTGGAACGTTTCTATATACAGTTTCTTTTGGTCTTCTGGAATAAATCTCTCATCTAGGTGTCGTCACTCATTCAAAAGCCTTTTCAGAACTACTTCCTCCATGCTCAACTCCTCCTTGGATGCATTGACCTCCATTGCGGTGAGATCGATTGATTTTTTTGGTTCCTCTTTGTTTGAAAGTTCCTTTTGGGCTTTCCTCTTCGATGTGGTTGTTGATTTGGACAGCTCTCAGCTTTGATCCTGGTCCTATGGTAGTTATACATATTTTGAGGTTTCCCCTTCCTCTTGCAACACTTCAAACCTGTTATGTCTTACCCTTTTCTTTTGATGGTTGGATCCTTGATTCTGCTGCCCATTTGTGTTCTTCTTTTTATATGGAACCTCCTTAAACCCCCCATTCTTATCTTGTGATGTAGTTTGTTCCTACGAAAACTTCAACTCTTCCATAATATATTGGTTTAGTGGGCATGCTTTGTACATATGACTATACTCATGATAATGACAACAATGAAATGGTATGTGCTCATAGTCCAAGGGTTGCTGCCAAGTCTCTTCCTGATATTCGAACTCCACTCTCTCTAGGAGGGGTTCCGAGATATTGATATAAACACATATGTGGGCATAGGAGGTATATCTTCCCCTATGAGTAGACTCTGTTATTTCCACAAATCTTCCAATTGAGATTTATTATATTCTTAAAATTAAAGAAAGTTTCTTTTTAAGAAAAATAAAATAAATTAATAAAAAAGGCATTCTTTGTTGACCATTAAAAAAAATCAATAAAAATAATTTACAAATCAAATTTTGAAACAATTTAGATTTTTTTTTAAAATAAAGTTAAAAGATATATAAATCATTAAAATACATTAAATAAAAAATAAAGAAATAAATTATAGTAAAAATTGAAACCAAACATAGTTAAAAAAATATAAAAATATAAAAAAGTAAAGTAAAATAAAAACAAAAACACAAACCATTGCAAGAATTCCCTCCATCTTCCATTGAGTCCAAACTCAACTCACTGCAAGGCAAGAGTGATGTCGAGCATCGCCCCCAACTCACATGTCCCCACTACCTAAACACACACACACACACATAAGCAAACCAATGCGCATGGAAAATAGTATTATGTTATCTTCTTTTTGAAATGATCTAATATAATCTATTCGCCTAGATTTCTAACAAAACAAAACAAAATTATATATAAATTTTCCTTTGTTTTGTAAGAAATCTAGGCGGATAGATTATATTAGATCATTTCAAAAAGAAGATAACATAGTACTATTTTCCATGTGCGTTGGTCTACCACTAGGAAAAATAGACCGACCACATTGCAAAACTAATGTAGTGCATTTAAAATGTTTGAGTTTAAAATAAAAATTTATGAAAAATTGTTTTCTTGATATACTTAGACCTAAGTTGTCTACTATAGAAGCATTCCTATATTTTCCATAATTCAAAATCTTGCAGTAGGAGAACTCACCTGTATTATGACAAGTGGACTGATGTCTTCCCTAAGTCAAAGAACTCTAAATTGTCCATTTTTTTACCATATTTGTCAATTTGGTATCCCATCTCCCGACTTGCTTATGGGTTTCATCCAGGTAGAGAATAATTTCCTACTTATCCTCAAATCGTTCCACTATAACTTTCCACATTGTTGTATTTAAATGCCAATAGATATCCACAATTTTCATGTAGTTGGTGCTCCTTGTCCTAGTGGTTTATTTGGAGTGCAATTTCCCACAAGCTCCAAAACATCTTCATTAGGAATGAATGTTTTTTCAATTCTAGCTTCTCTTTCTGTATTTTTATTTTATTTTACATATTTGGAGGAGTGTTGTTGTGATAGATTCTAGTTGAATTCTCGTGTTGAAGCTAGAAGTTGTCAAGCTACTATGTCTACCTCTTATGTGTCGAGCCCCTATACCTTTTGGCATTTTGAAAATTAGAATGAAAAACAACCCAAAGAGGGAAGAGGAGTAAAAGAATCCAACAAAGAAAAAGGACTCAAAGAGGGTGCCAAGAAAATTGAAAAACTTTTCTAAGTTGATTCTTTTGTTGCCTAAAGCAAAGCCTAAAATGATGACATCCTCCAAGAGGCTGGAATAGGACACGGAAATGCACCAAGGAACCAAAGGGATAAGGTTGAAAAATAATGAATATTACATGGGCTCAACCACTACCAATGGAGGGAACGTAGAATGACTTCAAAAAACATAGAGGGGAGACACAAGGAGATAGAGAAATACCTCAAAGAAGGAGAGAGATAAAATACCCCCAAACAAAATTATGACACACAATAAAACATGAAAATTCCTAGAGAAAATGAGAAAAATGCAGAGGCTAGGGGAGGGAAGAAACAAAGAGTAAAAACAAAGAAAAGTATAACATGAGCCTGATAAAAAAATGAGTCTAAACATGAAATCCAAGGTAGATAATGAATAGTGTGAAATATGAGACCATAATAGGGTAAAAAAACAGGAGGCCATGAAAGGGCTAAAGATATTTTCTTTTGACCCCAAGATAGGGAGTAGAAAAACAACATTTAAACCAATCAACAAAAAAGGATGACATGTAGAAACACAACATTAGACCCAATAAAAAAAAGGATGAGTGAAAGGAAACATCAAATCTAGAAGGAAAAATGATAGAATGCAACACATACCTTTTCATGGATGGATTGGTAAGGGGGAGGACATCCTCATCATTATTGTAGGACGTAAAGCTGCAATTCACATCATTCTTCTGGAGACTACCCTTATGAATGAGAAGGCCATCCTATATCATTAAATTGCAATACTTTGGGTACCTTCCTCCTAAGTCACCTAGTTTGTGTTTGTGTTCAAGTTACCACTTCAAAGTTGGACCAAAATTTGACTGTCAAAATTTTGAAAACAAAAATATTAAGTTCAACATACTAAGAAATTTGAAAATTATATATATATATATATATATAATGCTGAAAATTGTTTTAACTCTTTCATATATAATGCTAAGAATTGTTGTAACACTTATATATATATAATATGAGAATATAATAAAAGTGTTACAACAATTCTTAGCATTATATATGAAAGAGTTACAACAATTTTCAGCATTATATCTATATATATATATATATATATATATATATATATATATATATATATATATATATATATATATATATATATATATTAAAAAATAATAAATGACAACAAAATTCAAAGGTTAAATATACATATGCTACTTTTATATATTTAACTTTCATATATTATTGAAATATTATATTTCTATTTTAATTGTTTATAAACATATAAATTTATATAATCTAAGTGTGTACCATATAAATAAAAACTTAACGTGCGCACGTGCGCGCACACACACACACAAATATATATATATATATATATATATATATATATATATATATATATATATATATATATATATATATATATATGACACAATTTAAAGATTAGAATATTTTTTAATATACATGTTTCTTTTATATATATTTAATTTTTATGTTTAGTCAATTGAGTTGAGTTTGGATGGTTGAGTGGAATACTTGTCATTCTCTCTACCTAGGTTCAAGTTTTGTATGTTGACATGTTTAAGCTTTCAAATAGAGTAGCTTGTTGCACTTTTACTTTTTATATTTTATTCAAATATTACACTTTTACTATACTATAACTCTTTATAAATTTATATAATTTAAATATGTATGGTACAAATTAAAAATTAACTCACACAAGCTTTGGAATAGAGTAACTTGTTGCACTTTAATTTTTATATTTTATTCAAACATTACACTTCTACTATACTATAATTCTTTATAAATATATAAATTTATATATTTTAAATTTGTATGTTACAATTAAAAAATTAACACATACACACATTCAAAATTAAAAAATGACAACACAATTTAAATATTATTATTATTATCATCTTTTGTGCATTTCTACATTATTTAATCGCTGCCTTAAATGGGACTCTCTATCTTAGTCCTGAAGATGAACCACATTGGGTGCTTGCGTCAGCTAGAAATCTATCTATGTGATTGAAATATTACACTTCTACTATACTAAAACTCTTTAAAAATATATAAATTTATATAATTTAATTGTCTATCGTACAAATATAAATTAACATATATATATATATATATATATATATATATATATATATATATCAAATTATTATTATATATATTTAATTATTATTATTAAATTACTTCTTTTTTCAATTTGTGCATCTCTACATTATTTAATCGCTGCCTTATATCAAACTCTCGATTTTATCTCCATCTTAGTTCTGATGAACCACATTGGGTAGTTTGAACTGTCTACCTGATTGAAGTAAGAAATATATAAATTAACATACTTTAAGCCTGTATGGTATAAATAAAAAATTAAAACATAAACACACATATATATTCAAAAATAATAAATTATAACCGAATTATAACATGGGATATAAAGAGCCATGTAAGTTTAAAAGTCATAGGAAGTCAAACAATCATAAGGATAGTCAAAGAGTCACAAGGAAGGGGAAGCATCACCCCTTGGTTATATATACTCCCTCATTGTATGAGCAAAGTAATTTTCACATTGGCTCCTCTCACAAAGCATTAGAGAGATAACTAAGTTCTTTTGAGGAGAAAGGATTGGCTCCAATGCTCCACTATTGGAGCTAGTGGTTTTCATTGTATACATGTGTCTTGGAAATTTTACTTAGTACAAGAAGCCCTATGGGCCAACATTTTCTTCATGCATGGATTATGTATATTTGTAAGACTATTCTGTGAATATTTGTAATTCATGTTTTCATTCATATGTGCTAAAGTAGTTGAACTATTTCGGTTATTTTGGTACTCATCATACTGAGAATGTGTTTTAATTTCTATCATTGTTGTCGCATCCTTGTGGACTATTCCACTGGTATTAGAAAAAAGCATCCTCATTACATTGGTTTCACCAACCGTCACATTTCCGTGGACTATTCCGCTTGATGTTGTACATATCCTTCTCGTTTATGTGTATCCCTACTAGGGTGGTACTACTACCTCTCTCTTAGAGGCTCACCTTTCCTCCTCTCCGCAGTGAAAGAATTTTGACACACATACAATTGAACACACACCAGGAACACCCCATTTTATTTTCAAAGGCACATTTGCATTCCTCTCTCTTTCTTACGATTAGATCCAAGGCATATCTATAAGTTAACTAAAAGGCAGGCCATATACCGGATGGTATTCCTACACTAAATAGAGTGGTCTAATTAGGACTTCATATTGAGGAGATCCCCTAAATGTTGGCGGGTCCAACACCATCAACAAAACTATAGGGTCCATCATCTCAAACATGATTAGCCCCACCTTCCACTTGCACTTGGTAAATGTCCACGTCGGTCGATATTAGATTTGGTACATGGATCACCTTATTTTATAATTCAACTTACACTATCGAGATCCATGACCATTTCCTCAGGCTCATGAGCCATCCCATTCACATTTCTCACATATCAACCTCACTCTCATTTTCTTTACTTATTTCTTACCAACCCCTTCTTCTGGGCCACCAATATTATTCATTATCAGATTGAATCAAGTGCACACTTGCATTCTACATTTGGCCTATAATTCCTCCATATGGAAATAACCCATATGCATTACTTCATCCACCTCATCACCCTCACACCAAGACCAACCAATGGGGCCCTCGCCTACAACAAAAAACCCACCTTTATCATTATGAAGGCCACCATTTTCTTTGGGAACTCATCTTCATGTTTGTGCATCCCAAAATACTTTTAACTTTCTTTTGGCAAGTGTACAAAGATTTTTTTCTTGGGAAACAGATTCCAATCCATACTTTTGTTTCTTTTACCCAATGATAGTCCTTAGTTACCCTTGGTTGGAGCTCACTTACACCACCACACCATGATCTACATTCATCCATTATTTACCATGAAAGTTAGAACATGCTCATACCCACCCTAGACATCTTGCTGACTCTAGGGGAATTTACCCCAAAAGAATTATTTTGACTACTGCCACTTGCATTATAGCTCCAACCTCGGGTATTTTTCCCTATCTACCCATACTGCCAACTCTTTTTATCATTCCTCTATGACCCACCATGTTACAACCATCTTTATTCCTTCATAACAATTCTCTGGATCAACATTTTGGGCAGTTGACGCTTCTTTGCTGTCAACTTCAACACCCATCTTCCAAGATCAAATCAATACCTTGGTTACTCCCCCCTATACTAGACAACCTTAGGTGGCACAGTGGGAATCATAATTTCCCATTGATTTCATTGGTCTCCTTGACATTTGACACCAACAAAGTTTTTCATGTCAAGGTAGTATCATACTTTGTTACCATTGTAGTTCTCTCATTTAGTCGAAGAATCATGCATCCCTTAACACCTTGTTCAACAATGCTTACATTTCGAAGCATGGGAGGTACCCACAGTCGAAGACCCATGCACTTTGGAGAATCTTATTCAACAGTGCTTCACCTTTGATGCATGGGGGAACGTAGTTTTGTTTATTCATCATAGATGCCCCTCGAGGCGTAAACGGTGATTGTCATTAGCCATCATCATGCCAGTCACATCACGCTAACTTGACAACACCATTTTCTATGTAATTGTAATACTTATTCATAGATGTTAGTGTGAAATTTCTTGGAAGGTGTACCAAAAACACTTCACTTAAGTCACTAGGTGACACGTGACCCTAACAACAATTTGTGGCTACCTACGCTTCAGATCTATAATAAAACTTGGAAAACCTGCAACAAAAATAACATATACGATCCAAAACAACACACAACATTATAGATATCTAATGCAGTAACCCAAATGGAAAGAATTTAAAATGAGTAAATCTTTTATTGATAACACCAGGTAAAGGATATCTACAAAAGGGTCAAAAAACCCCCCTTCGTAGGATTGGTCCTTTGATGTCCTTGATGCTTCAATAATTGATTCTCTCTCTCAACATGTGAAAAACATAGAACAATGTGGAGAACTCAAATGGGAGCTCAAGAAAAAAGGGACGATAATGGTGACAATGATAATGATCATGGTGAATAATGAATGGAAAACTCTCCTATTTATAACAAAGTATTGAGTTAATATAAAAAATGGAGAATACTAAATTAGTATTGACCAAATCAAGATCTAACCGTTAGGAATACTTTATTATATATTTTTGGAGTGGGAAAAGATATTCAAAATGGTAAAATATCTTTATTTGGAAACAATTAACAAATAAAATAATTTATTAATTATTTCATGAGGATTAATAATTGTGTGAAATTGAAGTAATTATTAAATAACAATTTAAAAATTATTCCAATAATGGAAATAAGGAATAATAAATAAATAGTGATTTATTTAATTATTCCTAGGAGATTTAGTCAAATGCGATAAGGAATAATTATCAAACAATGATTTAATAATTATTCCTATAGAGAATTAAATAAATAATGATTTATTCAATTATTCTCATAGGGTATTTTTATTTTAATAAAAAAATAATTTAATAAAAATGGTTTATTAAATTATTTCCTATGGTGAAAGTGATTTTACTATGGTAAAATTAATCCTAAATGGTGTATTTCAATCCACCTAGTTAGAAATGGCTAGGTGATCATTTTTTGGTGATAACAAATTGCCCCCCAACGTATGAGTGTTAGGAGAAAATCGTATGACCAAAATACGTTGTAGGTTACACTTCCATGAGACACCAAAGGGGAGTCAGAGAGAGAGAGAGAGAGAGAGACAACTGAAACAATGCAAGGACAGACAAAAATGGAGCGGGGGAGACCTACTAAACTAATAGAAGTATCGTTTTATGTGGGAGTACATGATCTAAAATGAGGCGAGGGAGGCATACCCATACCCGTCGAGATAACTATGTACAAAGAATAATGATGAGCCCAACGATGTGGGATTGAGCTACGAAATACATGATACATGATATACTGGCATCAATGGGCTAGAAAATAATACAATGGATCCCATATACATAATGCGCCTGGAAATACATAGGCTAAGACTGAATATAATAACATCTGAGTACATGAGACATAATTTCCCTCAAACTAAGATGGTGGGGGGGGGATCACAACAAAATAAGTCCTCCTAAACATGAAAGTGATATGAAGATCTGAATAGATCATCTGAAGGAGACATGCATGTTGTGGATGCTACAAGTGGCAGAAACTAAACCCATCACATCTGTGAAACTACATTTGAGGCTGGATCAACATCTATGGACATCCGGGCATGTGAGGGACTACCTAAAGGGCCACCCCCTCATGAGTTTCAGAACATCTCACACAAACCCAAGAATCATGGGTACAATCGTCTGGATCACCGAACCATCAAGTGTACGATTCTCAATCATGCGATAAGGAGTTGGCGTCGAGAACGTGAGAAACAACCAAGTTAAAGGGAAATGATAATTCCCTTTGCTTGATCTAAGACATCAAACAAATATAAAATCTAGAACCAAGGTGCACTGCACTCTAGACCACACTTCTGGAAAAAATGTGCTGAAGTCGATAGAAGAGGGCCTGCTAGAGTTAAGGCAATAAGGAATCCTTAACAAAGGCACGAGGTATCATAGTAGAGATATGATTGATGGGCTGACACCAGGGATGATGATGGAGGAAAATGAGACGAGTTTCAGACTGACGAATTCCCTTATTAGAGCGTGATATGTATGGTTGAACTGGCAGTAACTGATTCAATACCGGAGGGTGACTCATCTTGAATTCTCTGAACAAGGGTGACTCGATGATGTTGCCAAGTAGAGGAGGCCTAGACGGGACTGTAAAAACATGAGTAAATGATGGGTACTCATGAAAAAAATCGACATGTGAGTCAACCATTGCAAAGGTGAAGTGGTACCAGAGTATGGGTGGCTCAAATGAAGAAATTCGAATTTAAGAGGCGACAAAGGGAGACCTCATGGAAAAAATGGCTTCCCGGTGAAGTGTCAAATTACCAAAAAAAAAAGGGAGACCCATTATAGAAATCAGTGAGAGCTTTCCAACAATGTTGATGGTTCGTCGAACAAAACTATAGGTTGGTTTCAATGGCCAACAAAAAAACTAGGGTTTTTCCTATAAAAGGCCTTTTTGCCCCCAAATCCAATTCATTTTCATAGTGAGCTGTGGAGAATTTGGAGAGGAGGAGAAGGCCCTAAATCTTCTGGAGATCATAGCAGACAAACTGACCATCAGGAATTGGATCAACGAATTTTAGGTAGGTGGCCTTACTTTTCTAAAAATGGCCTCAATGCTTCTTGGAATGATGGTTCCTGGTGAAGAATCAAGGTAAGAAAGGAATACAGGAATGAACTACTGGAAAGTGTCCAGGATCATCCTCACCCACCAAGTCAAACATGGGGACTAGATGGTAAATATGAAATCACATAGATTAGAATGCTTGAAAATATGGTATTAAGAATCTACGATATGCGCTGTATATATGGCTTGTCGGAAAGGATGGTAGGAAAAACTATCCAAGGAATGAGAGGATACTCGACCATACCTAGATAATTGGGGTCTAGGTCGAGACTTATGTTAATCAAGTGATAAAGTGGCCATAGGTGCCATCAAGTCCCTAAGCATGAGATACTAGCCTCCATGATATGTGGTGGGGGGGGACTAATCGAGTATGCAAAGGTGGGAATGATGCGCCCTAGCTAGAGGAGCACCATTATGTTCCAAGTGCTCGAATAAGTGGTTCAATAATATGAACTTGCTGGCATGGGATCCTCCAGAGGTTGATGAGTATATGTAGGGGAATATATGCCCCCCAATGTTGTATGTATGGTTGTAGCATGTTATGGACATGCCGAATGTATTTAGAGTAGTAGACTCCAAACACATTTTGATGATGTGGTTCCCCATTTGTTTATGTTATGGATGTCTTCTTATGGGAATAAAAGGATGTAGTAAGAGAAAGGAAATGGTGGATTACCAATCTTGCTGGGAACTTCATATATAAATCAAATGGACTAAATTTCTGGGTACAAATACATGGTTTCACTATACCAAAGAGTGACTTCAGATATAATGAACTGATGCTCACCTAGAAAATGTGGCGGTTGAACAAAAACAATGTCTAAGGGACTATATTGTTGAGGAAAGATGGAGGGATGAGTAAGTGGATCACCCCAAGAGTGATCTAAAGTAATATGGGACTTTGGAGGTTCTTCTAAGTGGGGAAGAATAATGGTACTAGAGTTGACACTACTAGATGCACTAGGAGAGTTGGGGAGGATCACTTCTCTTGGACTCTCACAAATGGATGCCCCCTTACCCAAACATTGAGTGGCAATGTAATGGACACAAGGTGGATGTGGATCGAATTCATGGGTTCCAAGTAAGGAGTGATGGGACCAATCAACCTCATCATGGATGAAGTCTTTAGACTCCACAACATATTGATCATGGGTTGTCACAGCTTCTGTGATGTCTTCATCAGAATGGAATATGGGGGGAGTAGAGGAAGAGATACCATATGAAGAAGAAGATATACCTAAGGCATCTTCATATGAGACGAGGTTAACATACGCATCATCAAGGTGGGGAGACATATGACTAGTAGATGGAATATCTATTGATATTGAGACCGGGGTGTTCATCGAAGAAGGTTCAACAGAATCACAATAGGAGACACAAAGGGAGTTCCAATGCATTGATCTCATGGATGATCGAAGGTAGAGAATGGTAGCGGTACTATCTGTGATCTTTGATCCAAGATCTTTTGCTTATAGATGTATTAAAGAATTAGATGAACAAATTTTGCAGCTTAACCATAGAAAAATTAATGTGCACATGAAAGAAGAGAAGAAACACATAAGGCATGAAAATAAGACAAGAGACTTGATAACGGAGTTCGTCCAATTTGGACTACATCTTTGGGCCCTGCTCGATCAATGGGGAGGCCTTCATTAATGGCATAAAAGAGAAAGAAGTATAATCAACATTTACATAAGGAGTCTTATACCTCCAATCTGGAAAATGGCAAAAAAATGGAGAGCTCTGTTTCATAAACTGACATCACCGTTGAGTTCCTGTCGCCGAGCGGTGCAAACTTCATATAAAACTTGCCCAATTCTGACACTAGACCAAAATTGACCCTCTGAAAATGTGCTCAGGCAAGGTTCCGCCCCCTGCCACAGGCTGCTCAGGGTTCCACCCCCTCGCAAAAAATTCACCTCAAAAATTGTGCCATGCTCTCTCTTGGATGCAATGTGCATAAGTATTTAAATATGATTTTTGCTAGTGGATCTCCCAAGGGAGATCGTTGGCGCGCTGGCTAAAATTGTCGGATGGTTGAGGAGGGGTTGGGGGATCAAATCCCGTCCCTCAATTTTTATTACATAACAATTCTGAATGGTTGTAATGGGAGGTGGGTCTACCCGTCTGGTGGCCCGCTCCCCCAAACTTCCATTGGCAACTTTGTTGTAATAGTGGTGTGGAGGGGCGACAGGGTTGACTGCCCGCCCCCCATACGTTATGACATATGGTGGTTCCCCGGGTCGGTGGGGTCATGGCCACCTGCCCTATATATATATTATATTGTTACATGGTGGTTCCAGGGGCGACGTGGTCATGTCCGCTTGCCCCTCTTTTGTATTTTTTTTGTTTTTAAAATATACATAGAGTTGCGGTTCCACCGGGGGTGACGGGGGTCATGGCCTGCCGCCCATTTTTTATTCTTTTTAAACCCTTATTAGCCATTTTCTCAAACCTTAGGTATATTGGACGAATTACGCGTCCTACAAATCTTCCTGGAAAACTGGTCGGGTTCCGGTGCCAGATTTATGCCAAATTGCACCTTCCTTAAGCCTACCACATGTGCAAGTCAACCTTAAACTTTGAATGCTTCTATATTTCTCATACGGACTCAGATTGGAGTGTCGTTTGCACTATTGAAATCAGGGTGATGAGAACTTTGATCTAGTGTCAAGCTCATCATATTTCTTCCACCTTGAATTTTGAGCCTTTTTCATGCCATTGGTATTTGGAGATCCACCTAGATCGATCCTCCCCATTAAGGAGCTTTTGGGCCGCCAAAAGATTTATTAGCCAATTGGAAATTGAGGGAATTGTTCCCTCACCCTTTCCTTTTCCAGACATTTTTCCTTGCTAGGGTGCATCCCTTTGAAACCAACTCGAAGGTACTCCACATCTCCCTATTGTGAAGTCCTGGTGGTTCTGTCAAGGATGGTAACTTCAAGAAACTTGTCGAGATATTTTGGTGAAAATTCATCCACTGTAGGAACTAATCCTACCTCTTCGGTGTCCATAATCAATGGTGGCTCATAAAGCTTTAAGTTTTCCACATTCACTCTCGAGTACATTTGCATACATGTCGGCAAATCGAGACTGAAGGCATTGTCTCCAATCTTCTCCATGATGGTGAATGGACCATACCGGATTGGTCGCAACTTCTTCCCTTATCCCTTCATTCTATCCTTTCTGATATGGACCCACACTTTGTCACCCACTTGAAATTGATGGTCGACTTGGTGTTTGTCATGTCGAGCCTTGTATCGGGCTTGCCTTTTTTCCAACTACTCGTGTACTTCTTGGTGAATCAATTGGACCCACTGAATGAACCGCTGCGCTTTGTCCCTATCATGACATCCACTGGAGTCATCTTCCTTTCTAAAGACCATATCAAAAGGATCTTTGGGCATGTAGCCAAAACATGTCTTAAATGGTGAACGATGCATCGATGAGTGCATTGCTCGATTGTAGGAATGTTGCAAATATGGAAGATGATCATCCCACAACTTAGGATGTTTTCCACAATAGCCTCGCAACAAGTGTACCATGATGTGGTTGACAACCTCTGTCTATCCGTCAGTCTATGGATGAAATTTTGTGCTTCTTTTCAGCTTGGTGTCCATCATCTTCCACAAGTTGGTCCAAAACTCTCCAAGAAAGCGAGAATCCTGATCTGACACAATCGATGTGGGCAACCCAAAATGGACCCAAACATGTTGAAAGAAAAGATAAGAAACATGCTCTGAAGTGATCTTCATTTTACAAGGCATTAAAATACACATTTTACTAAAATGGTCAACGAAAACATACAAATAGTCGTGAATTTTTCTAGACAAAGGCAAACCTCCTACGAAATCCATTGACACACTTTCCCATGGATGACTCAGAATAGGGAGTGGTGTGTAGAGCCCGAGTTTTCTATTAGAGGGCTTTGAAACAGAACGCATCACACATCCCTTTACATAGACAGTCACAATGTTCTTCATATGAGGCTAAAAGAAAAATCTTTGTAAATGACACAAATTTTTTTCAACACCAAAATGACCAAACACAAGGGAGGTGTGTGCCTCCCGGATTACATGTACCTTTTCTCCTGTGGGTATGCATAATTTGCCAAGGTGATACAATAGTTTCCCCTGCAAGTGATATTTGTCCACCTGTGAACCATGGGTTAGTTTTGCATAAATCGCCTTATAGTCATCGTCATTAACATATTTTTCAACATAACTTTCAAAAGATAATGAAGCATTATGAAAAATAACAGAAGCAGAAATAGGAGGGCGAGATAGCATATCAACCACTTTGTTGCTAGTGCCCTTCTTATACTTTATTACCAGATGAAATTGTTGAAGAAAACCCATCCACTTGAAATGACAAGCTTGCTGCAACTTGGTTTGTGGCTGAAGATACTGTAAGGGATGATGATCCATATGGATGATGGTCTCCTTGCCGATCAGGTAGTGTTTCCACTTTTTCACACTTTGGACCAAGGCATATAACTCTTTGTCATAAGTGGGATAATTTATCATATCCTGAGAGAATTTCTCCAAATGGTAACATATCGACTTCTTTTTCTACATCAATACAACTCCCATGGCATATCCACTGGCATCTGTTTAGATCTTGAATGGTTGCTAGAGATCTGGTAAGGCCAGGATCGGTGCGGTGCCGATCTTTTATTTCAATGCTTCGAAGGACTTCTGCTACTTTCCTCCCCATTGAAATACTTGATTTACACTTGTCAATTTGTGTGGAGGTACTGCAATAATAGAGAAATTGGCAATAAATCTCCTCCAATACTGCACTGCACCCAAAAAGCTGTGAACCTTGGTTACATTAGTAGTCTTAGGCCAATTTACAATTGCTTCAACTTTAGAAGGATCAATTTTTAACTGACCATGACCAACAATATGACCTAGGTAAACTAAAGAGGTTTTTCCAAACTCACACTTTGACAATTTTACATAGAGTTTTTATTTTTTCAATACATCAAGCACTTGCTTTACATGGCATACATGTTCATTCCAATTTCTACTAAAGACAAGAATATCATTTAGATATACAAGAAAAAATTCATCAATGAAAGGCCTAAAGAGATCATTCATGACCCTCTTGAAAGTGGTTGGAATGTTGCAAAGTCCAAATGGCATCACCATCCATTCGAACAACCCCATTTTGGTCTTGAAGGCAGTTTTACGCACATCCTACTTGACAATTTAGACCTAGTGATAACCACTATGCAAATCCAATTTGGTGAAATAGATAACATTATTTAATTGATCTAGTAAATCATCAATGCGAGGGAGAGGGTAACGATTTTTCACCGTGATTTTTTTTAGTGCCCAATAATCCACACAAATCCTCCTTGTGCCATCTTTCTTTGGCACTAAGACAATCGGTGAGCTGCATGGAGAAGTGCTCGGTCTGATGACCCCTTGGTTCAATAGTTCCTGCACTTGCTTTTTGATATCCTTCATCTCAATAGTCGACATCCTGGTTCATGCCAATGTTTGGTAAAGGAGTGTCATGCTGCAAATGGATCTCATGTTGGATTTCCCTCTTTGGAGGTAATCCACTTGGTTCCTGAAACATCTCATCATAGTTAGAAATTAATTCACATAATTCCTTTTTTTGCATAGGATCACAACCATGGAAAGCATCAGATAATTCTTCATCTTTTCTTCTTACAACCATAAGCATGCATCCCTTACTGAAATTCACCAACGTCTTCATTTTTCCTCAACTTACAAGGCTGTCATTGATTCTAGTTTAATGAGCCCTTACAATATATTCTACCCCATCCTTTGTGATTTGGTATTTGTTTTCATGATGGAAGACGACTGCTTTTCTATCATATAAATATGGACTCCCTAACACCATGCCACAGATATCCAATGGTATCACATCAATTTCTGCCTCATCCACTAACTTAGAAGCGATCTCAAATTTAACCTTACACTACTTAGTTACTTTCAATTTTGCTTTATCATGTATCCATCCAAGCGGATAAGGTTTTGGATGCGGTTTGGTTTTTAAACCTAGCTTCTTTACCAAGAACTTTGAAATTAAATTTGTTTGTGATCTAGTATCAAATAGAGTTTCCATTTTTGTATGATTTATGAAAACTCTAATATGAAATAACTCAATTCTCTTTCGTTCACTATGAAGAGACTCATCTGTTGAGCTAGTGCTTTCATGTGATTCAGAATTAACCTGAGGTGTAAGAGTACCTTTTGTTCTTGCTATTGTGATCAATGCTTCATCTCCAGAATCGGATCCACAGTCTTGTTGCACAGTTGCCACTGTCTTCTGCTTTCCTTTTCCTCCATACCTCTTTGGTCTCTTTTCCAGGTACATTTCCAACAATGATCATCGTCATGACCTTCCCTTTTGCAGTGAGTGTAATAAGGCTTTTCTCCTTCATCTTTCTTGGTTGATGCCATCCTCTTTTCCTTTCCCTTTCCTTTCACTTTGGATTTTCCATTTGGAGGTTTGAAAGGTGGTTTCTTGGAATGATTCTCTCTTTCATTTTTTCCCCTGTTATCAAGATGAATGGCCTTTACACTGGCTGAGTCAATAGTAGTTGGTTCAAACAATAATAATGAATGCCTAATGTAACTATGTAATGATCCAATATACTTAGTTACTACTTCAAGTGAGTCAAGTGCAATGCCCAAATTAAGTGCTTGTTTTCTAAACTCCTCAGTAAAGCTTTGAACATCCTAACCTCTGCCTTTTCTTAAGCATTGCCAGTCCATTAAGGCTTTTTGCTTATGACCCAAGGGATAAAAATGTTCCTTTAATGCAAAAATAAAACTGGGCCATGAGGAAAGAAGATTACCCAAACTCTTACTGCTTTGCAATTTTCTCTCCCACCAAACGAGAGCGGTGCCACTCAGCTGAAGAGAAGCCATGTGGATCTTTGCCTCGTCCTCTTCGATTTGCTAAATCCTGCAGTAGATTTCAATCTTCCTAATCCTGTTATTAAGATTTTCTGCATTACTTTCACCGTTATACATGGGAAGATAAAACTTGACATCTAATTTAAGGAAAGGTTTCTTAGATGCATCCCTTAAATTCCAATGATGATGGTGATGAGAGGAAGAAGAAATTTCACTCATGGAAGGAGAAGGAGGGGGTTATTCTCCACCATTTCCATGCACTGAACCTTGTTCTTTTAGCTTTCTCTCTTCTACTTTCTCCATCATTGAAAACAACTAATCAACCTTTCCTTCCATTATATAGAAGGCTTTGTGGTAATTGCGCTCCTCCTCATAACGAGCCTCATCATCTGCCATGTTTCTCCTTCGATGTGCACACCCTGCTTCGGGATCGAAAGACTTTAGTTTCCCTTCACCTCTTCAGAGTTTGTTTCTTGTTAGCATACAAACGTGCAATTCACATCTACAAATACCTACTCCAATACCACTTGGTCCAAGATCTTTTTCTTATAGATGTATTAAAGAATTGCATGAGAAAATTGTGCATCTTAACCATAGAAAACTTAATGTGCACATGAAAGAAGAGAAGGAACACATAAGGCATGAAAATAAGACAAGAGACTTGATAATGGAGTTCATTCAATTTGGACTATGCTTCCAGGCCCTGCTCGATCAATGGGGAGGCCTTCATTCATTAAGTGGCATAAAATAGAAATAAGTACAACCAACATTTACATAAGGAGTCTTATACCTCCAATATGGAAAATGGCCAAAAAATGGAGAGCTATGTTGCAAAAATTGACATCACCGTTGAGTTCCTATCACTGACAGGTGCAAAATTTATATAAAACTTGCCCAATTATGACACTGGACCAAAATTGACCCTCTAAAAATGTGCTCAGGTAAGGTTCCGCCCCCTACCACAGGCTGCTCAGGGTTCCGCCCTCTTGTAAAAACAACATAAACTTTGATACAGGAATTGATACTGCTACTCGTTTTGTAGAGATAGCTAAAAAGTAACCCGATTTTGAAAAGGGGTGATGCAGAACACATATTTTTTAGAGCATAGTTTTTGGCACTTTAAATAACAGATATGATTACCCGTTTCGTAGGGGTAGTAAAAATGTGATCCGATTTTGAAAAGTGGTGATGTAGAATACACTTTTTTTTTTGGAGCATATTTTTGACACTTTAAATTTTCTTATGTATCAAATATAAATATTTGTTTTTAAATGTTAGTGATTTTCATGCTGATTTTGAAACATGTTGATGCAGCATACCTTTTGTTTAGAGGACTTATTTTTCACACTTTAAAATTTATTATGTCCAATTTTTTTTGAAATTATGATTACTTAACAAATTTTCAAGTTGTTTTATTTTTATTTTTTATTTTTAAATGTTGATTACTTAGAAAAACAAAATATAAAAATATATTAAAAAAAGACAAAAAAAAGGGTTAAAAAAAAATTATCTCATAAACCATAAAAGAATTTGGAAAAAAAAACAAAATTTAAAAAAAATATATAAAATTAAGTGAGTAAAAATAGAAAATTAAAAAAAAACATTAACAAAAACTAGAAAAAAATTAAAATTAAAAACAAACTAGATTAAAAAAAATAGAAAATTAACAAATTATTATTATTATTATTATTATTTTTTTTTTAACTAGTAAAATTAATATTAAAAACATTAAAAAAAAACTAAAAAAACAAAAATAAACTCAAATTCCGGGAATTACCTCTCTGCCCCCTGCCCCAAACTCCTCCGCCCAGGGCTGCGCCACCACGGGCGGCCAAGGGGCGGAGAGGCAATTCCCTGAATCGTCCCTCTGCTCCCCAGCCGCCTGTGGTGGCGCGGCCCTGGGCGGAGGGTGTGCATGCAGCTTGGAATCGCCTCTCCGCCGCCCGACCACCCATGGTGGCACGACCCTGGGTGGAGGGGTCTACATGCAGACCCTCCGCCCAGGGCCGTGCCACCACGGGCGGCTAGGTGGCGCGGGGTTATTTTTTTTTTAAATAAAAAGTTTAAAATTTAAAATTTTTTTGTTTTTAAATAAAAGAGCTAGGTCTTAATAACTTTTATTTTTTATTTTTATTTTTAAATAAAAAATATATATATTTTTTAAACTTTTAATTTTTAATTTTTTAATTTTTAATTTGAAAAGATATATATATTTTAAAAAATTTCATATTTTTTTGTTTTTTAATAATTTGAGTTTATTTTTTAATGTTTTTAATATTAATTTTACTAGTTTATATATATATATATATATATATATATATATAGATATAGTTTGTTTTAAAATTTATTTATTTATGTTTTTGTTAATGTGTTTTTTTAAGTTTTTCTATTTTTACTTACTTAATTTTATATATATTTTTAAAATTTTGCTTTTTTGTTTTTCCAAATTCTTTTATGGTCTATGAGATAATTTTTTTTTTAACATATTTTTCTTTTCTGTTGCCTTTTTTATATATATTTTTATATTTGTTTTTTTAAGTAATCAATATTTAAAAAAGAAAAATAAAACAACTTGATTTTTTTTTTTTTTAATATGTTTTTCTTACTATTTATTGGTTTATAATTTTTAAGTTTTTTTTTAGTTTTTTAATTCTTATCTTTTATAGGTTAATTTTGTTTTTTTTTTAACATTTTTATGATTGTTTTTTTTTTTTTTTTTTTTTTTTTTTTTTTTTTTTCTGTGTGGATGTTTGATTTTTTTTTGTCTTTTTTTATATATTTGTTTTTTTTTTTTTTTTTTTTAGTATATATTTTGGCTTGAAAGTGAAGGTAAGCGGGCTAAAGGCCAAGCAGGTTTCAGAAGGCATCACTCAACAACATACCACCTTGTTACGCTTAGGATCATTGTGGAGGAATGTCGTAATGATAAATCCAATTTATTTTGTTGCTTTGTGGACTTTAGAAAGGCTTTCGATACAGTTCCTAGATACAACCTTTGGAATAGATTAGAAGAGCTAAAGGTTCCTCTCGAGTTGAGAGCTGCCGCTATAAGGTTATACGAGAATGTAATTGCCAAGCTAAAGAGCAATGAGGGGTGGTCGAAAGATATTAAGTGTAACATCGGAGTTAAACAAGGTTGCCCCCTCTCCCCTACCCTATTTGGCATTTACATCGATAAGCTCGAAGGCTATTTAGAGGAAGCAGGATGTAATGGCACGATCTTAGCTGGGATAATCGTCATCCTTCTTCTTTATGCTGACGATATTGTTCTTTTGGCAAGGTGCCCATCTGATCTTGATAAGCAACTCAGGCTTCTTAAGGATTTCTGCTCTACCATGGGTATGATTGTTAACACTGACAAAACAAAAGTTATGATTATCAAATCCAAGAAGGACACTTACGCTAATTTTATGTATGACAATAATAACTTGGAAGAAGTGTATTCTTACAAGTACCTAGGAATTGATATTTATCACAAGCTCAACTGGAACCATAGCATTGAGAAAAGGATTAATGGGGGGTGGAAAGCTTATTTTGGTCTTGAAAATAATTGTAAAATAGAAAACCTCGTAATGTGGGATAAAAAGAAGTTCCTCTTTGAAACTTTAGTCACTCCTATTATCTTATATGGCTATGAGGTTTGGGGTTGCAGCATCTCCAGAGAATCATGGAGAAAGTTTGAGTAAATCCAGAAGCGTTTTATAACTTATAACCTGAAAATTAAAAGTAATACACCCTATCCTATTCTCCTTATAGAAGCAGGTCTTTCCCCTATTGAGAGCCTAGCTATGCTTAGGTTTCTGTTGCACAAGCACAAAATCAATAACATAGACGATTACAGACTTCCTAAGCTAGCTTTAAATTCTAGCCAAAACCACCTAAGGCTCAATCGAGGGTGGCATAAAGACACAAGGGCCTGGTTAAACTATTGGGAGATCAACAAAAATGATGCTTTGCAAAACATAAATAACATTAAAGATATTGTTACTTCTAAGTTCAAAGAAAAAATGTGGTGTGAGAAAGATTTAGCAGCTAAAAGAAAATTAAGTTATTATAAGAAGGTCATCAAACCCACCATAGAAGATCAAAAGTAACTCTCTATTTTAACTAGCTCAAAGAAGAAAATTAATATAACAAAGATTAGAACGAATTCTCATGAGCTCCATAGTGAAACAGGTCGTTGGGCAGTTCCTAAAACGCCATGGATGGAAAGGATCTGCCATATATGTGAGAATAGGAACATCGAGGATGAAAACCACTTCCTCATAGAGTGCTCCGTGTACAACCACATCAGATCTCAGTTTCACAATCTTTGTAACAATACTGACCTTCCTAGCCTTTTACAATGTCAAAATTATAGTGAGCTCAGGAGGCTTCTCTCCAAGCTTTTTGAGCATAGGAATAAAATCTTAAATCAAAATAAATAATTTGTTTCTTTAGGTCCGATAGACCATTGTTTGGTCTCAGCAGACGTTAACCATCATCATCATCATTTGTTATTTTTAATTTTTTTTAATTTTTTTAATTTTTTAATTTTTTAATTTTTTTGTGTTTTTTCATTGTTTTAATTTTTAATTTGATTTTATTTTTCATTATTCTTTTGAAATTTTAATGTTTTTCGGGGTCATGATAAAATCGTTTACGCCATTATTTCGAAATGTTGAAATTTTACCATTGAAAAAAAAGTGTTATCCCAGCATCAACACTTTTCATTTTGAGGGTGTTTTTTGCACAAAATTTACTATTGAAAAAAGAAGTCTTATTTGAACATCAACACTTTTCATTTTGACGGTGTTTTTTGGACAATTTTTGCACAAAAAATTGGGTTTCATCGCCATTTTTAAAACAAGTTGAAAATTTACCCTTAAAAAAAAAAGGTGTTATTCCAGCATCAACACTTTTCATTTTTAGCACTGTTTTTGATGTTTTTACAGGGTTTTTTGGCTAGAGTTCTCATTTTGAGTTTATAGTTCCCGTTTCAAAGTTTACATTGTTTAAAAAATTCACCTCGAAAATCATGCCACACTCTCTCCCAGACGCACTGTGCATAAGTGTTTAAATATGATTTTTGCTGGCGGATCTCCCAAGGGAGACCGTTGGCACACTGGCTAAAATTGTCGGATGGTTGAGGAGGGGTCGGGGGATCAAATCACGCCCCTCTATTTCTATTACATAACAGTTCTGAATGGCTGTAATGGGAGGCAGGTCTACTGGTCCGGTGGCCCGCTCCCCAACACTTTTGCTGATAGCTTCGTTGTAATAGTGGTGTGGAGGGGCGGCGAGGTTGACTGCCCAGCCCCATATGTTATAACGTATGGTGGTTCTCAGGAGCAGCAGGGTCATGGCCGCCCACCCTATGTATATATTATATTGTTACATGGTGGTTCCGGGGGCAGCAAGGTCATGACTGCTCGGCCCTCTTTTGTATTTTTTTGTTTTTAAAATATACATAGTGTTGTGGTTCCCTCGGGTCGGCAGGGGTCATGGTCTGCTGCCCATTTTTTATTTTTTTTAACCCCCATTAGCCATTTTATTGAACCTTAGGTATATTGGATGAATTAAGTGTCCTACAAATTTCCCCAGAAAACTGGCCGGATTCTGGTGCCAGATTTATGCCAAATTGCACCTTCCTTAAGCCTGCCACGTGTAAGTCAACCTTAAACTTTGACTACTTCTATCTTTCTCATACAAACTCGAATTGGAGTGTCTTTCATGCCATTGGAATCAGGGTGACGATCACTTCAATTTGGTGTCAAATTTATCATCTTTCTGCCACTTTGAATTTTAAGCCTTTTTCATGCCACTGGTATCTGGACATCCACTTGGATCAATCTTGACATTAGGGGGAGGGATCACAATGGGTGGTTGAGAGACCTCCTGTCAGGTGTAGGAGCAGGACCAAAATCCACAAGTAGAGGAGAGGTGGAATCACTACGAAGGGCCTCTAATTCACGAAGCACTTGAAGTGTATCACAAAAATCTTCGAGAAGGGGACATTAGAGAGAATAATGGCCATAATTATCACACAAAGTACAAGGGTGATTCATGCGTAATGATATTCTTCTTATCTCACTCAGGTACGGTGAAATGGACCTAAGGAATGTTAGAATCAGGGAAGGTATCAAAGACCACATTCTTGGTATGAGGGAGCTCAGGACAATTATTGGTGGCATGACTGACAACATCACACAAAGCACATGGAGGAATCATATTTGGTGGCTTAGGAGGAGCTGGAGTTGTTGGGGGTTCCTTGTGTTTGGTTCCCTTTTTCTGGGCTTTTCCCCCCTCACCAGATGCTTTCACAACATGAGTAGGTTCCTGCTGAGGTTGTTGTGGAACTGAAGCAAAGGTAGGGGTAGGAACAATCGGTTGGACCAAGGTCAAAGAAGTGTAGGGTTTGCATTGATTGGGAGGAGTGTTTGTGGGAGGATTAATGTACCAGACTAGGATCCCCAAGGTAATGTTAAGTAAACTCAATGTAGCCATAACAAGTGTAGAATAAACTCCTCGGGGTGGAAATAAGAACAATATCTGACCAGAAGGATAATGGCCTAGAGGAACTAATCTGAGATGGTTAAGACCCGGGGGAACAGTTCTGGGTGGAAAGGGACTAGGAGAGATACCAACAGAAGGAAATGGTCCTTGAGGAGTAGTATCAGAAGGTTGGGATGAGTTGGGAACAATAGGTTGTAGAGGTGCTGGCTTCTGTGAAAGCATAACAAACCGTTTGTGGGCAGCTTATGATTCTTGGAGCAAGCAAACACTGGATGAGCTAGGATCGGAAGGAGTAGGTGGTGGACCATAATAAGTACCAAGTAAAGTGGATTCTTTGTAGACTCCAGGAGAGACATTGGTGAGGGATGAGAGAGTCTTATTTTTAGTCATAGATGAGATGTTGGACTGAGGTGAAGTTTGATATTTGGGATCGTAGTATGTCAATTGATCGATGGTGGCGATATTTCCATTGTGGGGAAAGCACATCTTACAGTGAATCGCATATGTGAAAACTAAAATAGCATAGGTATAACTACGACCCAAAAGGATGTTGTAATCTAAGGGGGCATCGATGACTTCGATATCAATAGAGATAGTCTTACTAGTAATAGCGATAGGACAATTGTGATGTAAGCTAAGGGGCTGTGAAGGATGACCATCCCAGGCATGAAGAGTGATGGTGTATAGGGATAGATACGGGGAACCAAGTCACTTCTAAACACTAGCAGCCATCACATAGGTGGACGTGCCTTCATCTATGATACATCGCTGAATAGTGGCATTTCTAATGGAGATTGGTGTTTTAAATGCAATAGATGAAGGTGGGGGGGATTTTTCGAGTTGTCAACATGAAAGACAATAATATTATCATCTTGGGGATCCATAACACCCAAAGTAGAGAGTAGAACTTTTCATTGGGATGGGCACATTCGAAGAACTTCTAGCGTTGACTTGGCATCAGGAGTCTGCATCAAGTCATCTACTAAGCTATAGGTATGGTGGTTTTAACAGAAACAATGTTTCGACGTAATGGACCTTTAGGTACCTTGGAAATAATGTCTACCTTAGGCAGAGGGATCTGTAAGGTACCATTGGGTGACAACACAGGGTCAGTGGAAATTTAGGGTTGGCGCTCAATCGCCGACTTAGCAGGTGGTTTGTCATATTGGCGTGATCGAGTCCGGAGGTTGAATTTTTTGGTATTGACCTCATGAGAAGTCATCATAACAATTTGGTAATCATGGTGACCAGATGGTGGAGTTGGCGGAGCTACCTGACCTTGTGTAGGTTGAACAACAAGTTATCCTTGGTGAGGAAAAGGATTGGTAAGCACTTTCGGTTGAGATGAATTAGGAGGGAGAGGAGGAGCTATGGGCTACGGTCCTTGAGAAGTAACTGCTTGAGCTTCCCATACTTGATGCATCTGAGGTAAAAGGGGACACTCATGAGTATAATGGCCATATACACTACAAAAAGAACAAGGTTTGTTCATACGAAGACCCTTGTTTGTTTGTGTTGTCTTCCCTCTTGTTGGGTTGTAGGATTAGGTTGAGGTCCTTGAGGTGCATTGGGTGGTGGACCCTAGCTACCTTGATTACCTTGAGATTGTTGGTTCTAGTTACCTTTCCCCTTATTCCTTTTCTTGGGGTTAGGGGGATTGGTCGTGCTCTACTGAGCATACACTTGACCTTGTGGAGGAGGTTATTGTTGTGGCAGAGGTGGAGCAGGCATGGGGGGTTGGGGTGCTGGTGCCGAAGGGGCTGGAGTGCTAGGTGGTGCATACAAATAATAAGGATATGGGGAAACATTGGGATAAATAGGTGGAGAAACATATGGCCATGACATGTGTTGATTCAGATGGGGATATGCTTATGGTGTGTTGGGACTTGTATAAGAGTTGCCATGTGGAAGATTGGGGGAGGATAAATATAAGAGGAATTGGTCCCTCCCTTAGGTTGAGCAGAACTCATCAAAGATGGAGAATATGGTTGAGGTTGTAAAATGATTCCAACGATGGCATCTGTGACATGAGATGCTCCCGGTGCATTAGAAGCACTAGGTCGAGGTATATCAGGGATGACAATATAAACATAACTTGATTGGGCATAGATTAGATCAAATTTCAAGACTACTTGGAGCACATCTTCCTCAGACTGGGGGAAGTGTGACTTGACATATTTAGAAATGGGGGGCCAAAAGTGATCTAGGGAAACAATCCATATAGACACAGTCTTTGAATTTAGGAGCTCTACGTATGATCCTCCTTCTACGCCATTCCTAAACATGGTCGATAGGAGGGTGGCAGAAGTTTGACAGAAGGAAGTCAATAGTTTGGTACCAGTGTCGTAACAAAGAGGTAACTAGAAATAGGAAAGAAAAGCTTTGGAAAGAGTTGCAAAAGTGGAATGAGTGGCTCTAGGTTGATTTACATACCACTTAGTAACAACTCAAGTAAGAGTGCATTGGAATAAATGAAGACTGATGGAGTCTTCAGAAATAGAATTGGATGAACACCACATATGGAATGAGCAAACATGATTTGTGGGATCTTCTCCAGGATTACCTTCAAACTTTGGGATGTCTGAAGGAAGTTTAGTAGGTATAGCTAGCCAATTGGTATCATGGAGAAGAGGATCATTGATGAGTTGGCTGAAATTAGGAGACTCAAACGAGCCATAAAAGGAAGCAATGGAGGAGGAGTGACCACACCGGTGGGGGTCCTGCTTATGGGGTTACCCCCTTGGTTTCCTGCACCCACGTTGGTGCCTGACATGGTGACAATAGAGGTTTGAGAAGACGCAGAATCAAAGGAAGAACTGGAATAATTAGTAGAATCAAAATCAGAATGATGACTCGATGGAGGACTAGGATGATGAACTCTAACTCGACAGCAGGGAGGAGTAATATTTCCTAACGGGAAATGAGGGTGAAGACCTCAAAGTATCGATGAAAAACTCCTAGGAGATGCAATGATGTGAATACAATAATGACTCTAAGGACTAAAGGGTTATGATAGGAATAAAATAACAACAAGCAACAAGAAAACACCTAGTGTAGTAGTGACAAGTGTAAACTAAATATATTAATGATGTTACTCTAATACAAGCAAACATGTCCTATCAAAGAAAAATACCTCTAGCCTATAGGTGGTCTAAATCCTCAAACAATCCTAAATCTATTGTTTCAGATGGCCTTCCAAAGAACTTCTTACTTGACAGAATCTCATCCTCACAAGAAGAGTTGTCCAGAGAAAGGTAGGGTAGAGAACCAACTGCTTCCCACATCCAGTCTTATAAGGTGTTTTCCTAATATTGGTCACTATGATTTCCTTCATCCCATGGGAGTGGTCAAGTCTTGAGCTTCTTGGTATTCAACTAATGCATGTGATTCCCTACCATAGGTTGGGTAGCCTAGAGGAGAACCACTCGCACAATGACCTAGCCTAACCCCCTCTGAATCGGTTTTTGATGCACTCTGACTTGGGACCGTGGGATGGTGAAGGATTTTCAGCTCCCTAATATGTCAACTTCTATGTTTCAATGAAAGTGATCAATGGGTGTTATTGGAATCCTATCCCACCAATCCTACACCTAAACTACAAAGTTTTTTTTGGCCTTGGTGCCCAAGTGGGCTTAATCTATGTAGGTTGAATTATTAAGGTGTAGTGTTTCAAGTCTTGGCTTGGCGGTGTTAACCAAGATCAAGTTTGCTAGGGTGTGAGTGTGTGAAAATAATGTGTCAAGTGGATGAGTTAATTGAGCATGTTTTATGATGCCATGTGCTATTGAAAATAAAGTGTTGAAATACTGTAAATAATGTTGAAAATGACAGAAAAATAAACAACTAATCAAGCACATAAAAACCCACCCAAAAAGGTTATGAAGTAGCTAAGAAAGAGAGGAAAAATAGGCTACTCAAAGACACATAAAATTCCTAAAAGATGTAATTTCAAAGGCACTGACATCTAGAGGTGCTAATCTATTGTAAATGGTGTAGAAAAAAAACAAAAATTAGAGGTGAAAAATGCTGCAAAGGATAGGTGTGAAGCTCTAAAAGCTAGGATGCTCAAGGGGGTCCTAAGGGGGAAAGGGAAAAACCCAAACTCTAAAGGGAGAAAAGGTAAAATAAACCTATCCAAAAGGGTTGAAAAGTAATGGACCAAATTCTGAAAATTAGGGGCTGAAAATGTTGAAACCCTAGGCTCCTCCTTGACCAATCTCTTCCTAGCAATGTGGAGGTGTACTCTAAACCCTAGGGGGATTTTTCATTCCTCAAAAAGAAAAAATAAGAGAATCTAGGCCTAGGGGAGACTGAAAATAGAGAGAAATTACCCTTCCCAGTCTACACACAACACTCTCAACAAATCTGAAAAAATTCTGGAATAATTCCAAAACCCAATTATTGACCTGGAACACTGGAAAACATAGTTTTTGGGCTAAAAAGTGGACTTTGGAATGTAGATATGGGGCTTAAAAGTGTTTTTTTTCTCCTAGGACTCTCGGCTAGTAGATCTCACACAAATTTGTTGTCTCCTACTCATTTGGTACCTGTGACCTGCAGAAAGAACTGGAAAACCACCAGAATCCAAAAATTTGACAAAAAAGGAAATATTACTATAAATAGAAATTAAGAGGCTAAAAATAGTTGTAGAAAACCCTTAAATTTATTGAAACTTCAATCACCCAAGAACGTTGTTATTACACTAGTAGAGTCACCATATGTTAATGACAAAGGTTCCAAAGACCCAGTGGAGTCGCCATTTGTTAGTGTGAAATTTATTGGAAGGTGTACCAAAACCACTTCACTTAAGTCACTAGGTGACACGTGACCCTAAGAACAATTTGTGGGTTCCTACACTTCATATCTGTAATAAAACTTGGAAATACTACAAAAAGGATAACATATATGATCCAAAATATCAAACAACACTATAGATATCCAATGCAAAAACCCAAATGGAAAGACTTTAAAATGAATAAATCTTTTATTGATAACACCTGGTAAAGGAGATCTACAAAAGGGTCTGCAAATCCCCCTTCATGGGATGGGTCCTTTGATGTCCTTAATTCTTTAGTAATCGATTCTCTCTCTAAATATGTGAAAAAACCATAACAATGTGTGTCAGGCCAAGAGGTAACTCCTCAAATGAATTGTATTTCTTCATTAAGATTGCTCATGGATATATACAAGGAGGGAGAGACTCTTGGGCTTCACCTCCCAGTGTCTCTTCATATTCCTATTCTCCATTATTTACTATTTACATTATTTACAAATATTCACCCAATCCCAATGATTAGGTGTCAACATTCCCCCCCTTAATCTAAAGGGATGTTGGTGAGTCCAAGCATCATTCTGAACCTTTCAAACTTTTCTCTTCCAAGTTCTTTGGTGAAGATGTCTGCAATCTGCTCATTAGTGGAACAATGGCATAGATGGATTGTCTTGGCCTCAACATGATGTCGTATCAGATGGTATTTTGTATTTATGTGCTTCGTTTTATCACGGAACTTTGGGTTCTTAGCCAACTTTATTGCAGAGGTGTTGTCAATCATGAGTGGATTTGAATGCACTTGTTTCACCTACAAATCTTTAAAAATTTTCCTGAGTGACACAATTTCCTTTTTTGCCTCATCTACTTCCACATATTCTACCTCTGTTGTGGAATCTATAAGAACTGATTGTTTGCATGATCTCTAGGAGACAACTCCTGATCCAAGACTCATAGCATAACTTAAGGTGGATACCCTAGTTTCTTTGTCTCCATCGAAGTATGAATCAGAGTATTTGATCAAGATGAAATCACCCACTTGTATATACTTGAGTCCAAAGTCTTGGGTTCCCTTCAAGTACTTTTAGAACTCTTTTTACAACAGACCAATGTCCCTCACAAGGCTTTTGCATAAACCTAGAGAGGATTCCAACAACAAATGAAATGTCCAGTCTAGCAGTAGTCAGGTAGTTGAGACTTCCTACAAGTTGTCTATACTTTGTTGTATCCTCAAATTCTTTTCCTTCAAATGATGTGATACTTATGTTTTGTTCCATTGGAGTAGTTAAAGGACTGCACTCAGCCATGCCAAACTTGTTCAACATATCTCCAGTGTACTTCTTTTGAGAGAGGAATATACACTTCGGATCTTGAGTTACTTCAATACCAAGATAATAGTGAACATAGACCAAGTCAGTTATTTAAAAAACTTTCCTAAATTCCTTCTTTATGGATGCAATGTAGATCTCATTGTTCCCTGTCATCAAAATATCATCTACATATACCACAAGATATAAAACTATTTTTCCAACTTTCTTGACAAACAAAGTTGCATCATCAAGATCATAATGTTTGAAGTTGAGTTTCAGAAGATTCTTAGTTAACTTTTCATACTAGGCCCGCGGTGCATGCAGTTGGGAAATGGTAACAAGAAATTCCAGTTTAATTTTTCCTTGAATTAAACTGTGAATTAAATTCGAATTATATTCTCATAACAACTTAAAATAGTTAAATTAAGTTTATTAAACTTACTTAACTTAGGAAATTTTAGTTGGAAGTCTTTTGGAATTCATGTATATGTTCTCCCTACTTTATAGGAGTCGAGTGTGAGTTAATTTGTGAGTTTTAAAATAGAAGACTCAGTTTCATGAGTCAGTCCAGTTAAATTAGTTCTCAAACTGATTGAGAGAAATATAGTGAGTTAATAGTCAGTGGTGATACTAATGAACTCCACCAGTGTTACTCTAGTTAACTGAATATTTACTCATCAGAAACTCATGCATGTCGATTATGAGAAAGACCCAGTTGAGACTAGAGTGCAGGGACAATGTACTGTTTGTTTTAGATTTTTTTGAGTTGCAATGATAGTGCATGCAATTAGGAAATTATCCTTGAGGGATTGTAATATTTTTAGAGGCTTTATTTCCCTTTAAATACAAGCCATCCTTCATAGGAATTACACATTGGAATAAAGGCTTGGAGAGCTTGTGAAGAGGCTAAACTTTGCCCTTGACCTTGCTTATGAGTTGGATATTGAATTTGCTAAGTGATGGGATTTTTCTTGAGAGAACAAGCATTGTAATTTCATATTGAATTTTTCGGATTAATACAAAATAGATAGTGGGGTTTTGAGCTATGGATTTCCCCGAATATTTATTCTGTTATGTGCCTTTGATTCTCTTCCTCTATTGATTATTGTTTTCTCTATTTTTAGGGCTTCCACTGTAAAGAGTAGAATTAGATTCTTGTCTCTTGCTTTAGAAAATTGAATTAGCTTGTGAATCTACAAGATTTTCTACATGGTATCGGAGCAAGATTATTTTTTAGGCCGAGGGTTTGCAGAGAAGATCTGGAAATTTTTGTGCAAAATTTTTCAAAAAAAAAATGCAGTTTTGGATTCCTTGGGAAAAGATACACAAATTCAAAAACAAAATCGGCCGAATCGGAGTTCAGATGAGGGAGATATCGTTGATTTAAAATCAACTCTCTAGAGGAGATTTCGAAGCTTTGAGTTTCTGGGTTATAGGTGAAAGTCGAATTTACAATACATACTTCAAGATCGGTAGATGGCGTTCCATGGGTTGAGGCCTGAGTATGCCTTGGAAGGCAGCTTGAATTTCAAAGCTTGGAGGGGCATGATGGAGATTGTGCTAGAGGACAATGTCTTGAAGGAATTTGTTTAAAACACAATTCCTAAGCCAACAACTACTGATGCGCAGAACTTGGTGTTATCACTCCTCTGGATCTCCAAAGCTGAGGAAGAGTCTAGCTGAGGTAACCACAGACCAACCTTTTGACTTGGTAGCTAGCCCTACCAAGCTGGAGAGGGATCTCTACAAATAATCACAACCAAGCAGGCTGGATGGATTAAGGTTTTAGGCTAGGTATAAAGTGCAGAGGTTGTTTTGATTTCATTTGATGGGGTTATTGTTGGATGAGGATATTAGGTCAAAGAGGCTAGGTCAGGGCAAATAATATTAGGGTTACAATCCATTCAATGGAGAAAGGTAGGTAGGTAGGCTAAAACATTAGGGTTTCTTGGGATGAGATGATTTAGACATGTGAGGAGCTAGGAAGAGCATGAAAGATGTATTCTTCCTAAATTGAAGAAAGATGAATAAACTATGAAAGCTTCCCCAAAACAGAGCATATGAGATGATTCTTGTTTATCAACTTGAAATAGATCATACAATAAACATGAAATGGAATATGGAGTAACAATAAATTCACACAAATGAAACTGAAGAAAAAACAATTATAGACAAACATACCACAAGTATCCCAAGGAAATAGTTGCAACTCATCTATTAAAATTGGCCAAATTATGATACAATAGTGTCTCTGATCAATCTAACAACATCCAATTGAGTCCAAACTCTTCCAGGAGTGAAGAAGGGAATGATATAGACATAAAACCAAACTTCTCTCATACCCAGGGGTCGAATCCCTGAGTTGAGGAAGAGATCCACAAAAATCTAAACTGATAGCTAGAGTATAGGGAGCTCTAAGTGACTCCTTCCTAATTACATTGAAACCGATTCATTTGCCTTGATGATAACTTTTACCTGATGAATCTACCCCTAGGTAACTTATCCACATCATTCTTACATTCACCATCTTCAATTACATAAGTGAAAACATCATTTTCTGAGATGAAAGTCAAAATTACAGTGAAAATTCAGAAATATCAACAAATGGTCAAGTGCGCCCTCCCTATTGCAAGCTGATTTTGTTTGAGTTGTAGGTGTCCAAACTAGGCTCAAGATGGCTTGTTGGAAATCCCTACAAGTCTAATTTTTGAATATGTGTCCATTTTGAAAAATGAAGCTAATTTGACCCTTAAAACTTCATTCTCCCAAGACTTCTCAGTGCGCAGTGCCTAGGTCAAAATTGAGGCAGAAACATGATTTTTTGCTTGTTTTTTGCCCTTTTTACATGCTAGTTTTACAAACTAAGGTTGGGAAAGTGGTTTTCTTAGATATATTGGTCATTTGGCATCCAATAGTGGTCTTCATTTGCTCAAAAAAGTGCGCAATGCCAAGGGTCCTGCACGTTTGACCATTTTGTTGATATAGCGTTGTCTAGGAACACACAGAAAAAGACAAAACTTCCAAAAAATGAGCCAAAATGCTTCAAATTGGTGAAGTGGATGATGATGGTGTGGCTAGGCTTGGAGTGAAGTCTCTGCAAGTATATCAAGTTTCTTTTTCTTTTCTTGGTGAGTTAGGGCTTCAATCTTTGCATTTGTTGCCTTGATCTTTTCCCTTGCATTTCTTTCTCTTTTGGCATAATGTTTTGCCATCTTTCTTTGAATGTCATTTTCTTGATTGGCCTTGTCTAGGAGCTTCTCTAAATGCTAGTTTACCTTATCAAGCCAATGCTCCCGGTTCTCATTAATCATGATGGAAAACTGTTCATTCCATGTGAGCTGATTTGTAAGCTCAACCTCCTTTTGTCTTTCTAGTTCTAGAGTTGTTTTCAGCCCTCTAGTGCTAGGTATTCCTTTTTTTTCTTGTTCAGGTTCACCATACCTGTCATAGGCTTCATCAAGCAATGCTTTAGCTTTCATTTTCTTCTATTTTTTCCTTAATTAATTGAATCTCCAAGACATCATGTTTGGCTTGAAGCTACTTGTTTTCTTGCTCATAATATGAAATAATATATTTGGACCTCTCTAAGTTGGTCTAGACCTCCCTGATGAGTGCATCATTTTCCTTGATGACAATGCTAGTGTCCTCATTGTCATCATGCTCATATAGGTCAACAAGGTCAAAATATTTCTATGTCTCATGGAGGTCAATCTCCTCATGTTTGATCTCTTCTTGAACCTCTGCTTATGTCATCTTTTCTTTGCCTTTGTGTACCTGCTTTGTTGGTGAAGAAGGCAAGGCCCCTCCCACAATCTATGGGGAAAACATCTGCCTATGACCTCTTTGATAAGTATGTTCCAATGTGCCAAAATCTGCCCTTTTAGGCTTGATGACCTCAACCTTCTTAGTCTACTTCGGCTCACCGATCTCATCTCTGCTAGGTGACTCAATGTACTCATGAAATGGTGATGGTGAAGGACACTGGTATGATGATGATGCATGATCTGTGGGTTGAGATGGAGGAATGGATGTGGAAGGATGAGATGATGAAGGAACATTTTGAATATTCTAAATAGATGGATCAATGAATATCTCATTGGCTATGAAGGTACTCCATGCAATGTTTAGTTCTTTGAGATGATAGAGGACTATGATTTTGATGAGGGAATGATGGAAAAGACTTCTCATTTGATGTTCATACTCTCTTTTCTAGACAATAAATGCCATCTTATCAATGCTCTGGAAAAGGTAGTAGGGTATGTTGAGCATCTTTACCCTAGTGAAATGCATTAAGAGTCGGATGTGATAGGTATAAAGTCTAGAAAATATACCTTCACATGAAAAGTATTTCATGATAATCTTCATCATTGGGGCATATTTGTCCAGGAGGTAAGAAAAAGGAAAAAACCTCTTTTTCTCATTCTTGTACCTTGGTTTTATGAAAGGCTCATAGTAATGTTCCTCCAATTCACTTTGCTTGAACCATTTCTCCCCAACATTTGGGATCCCGGTGGCAGTTGATATAATGGCAATGGATATAGTAAAAGTGACACCAGCTAGAGTAACTTGGTTGTCATGGAGGTTAGATATGAAAAGTCTGGTCAACATGGCATGGTGTTGGACTTTTTGAATTTTCTCATAGAATTCATAACAACCAACATTTTTGAAACATGTCACAGCCATAGGAGATGCCAAGAGTTCCCTGATATTTGTTGGCTCAAATCTGAGTATTCTCCCCCCTTTGTGTGGTCTCTTCACCTCTGTTTCTTCTCCCTCACTGTATGGTCTGTTTTCTTCTTCTGCCATGGTGTCTTAATGTCAAAACCCTAGGGAGGTATGATGTTGGTGGAATGTGGTTTTTAGGAATAAGGAATGGGAAAGGGAAATTGAGGGAGATGGTGCTAGGGATTTATGAAATGGGGGAGGGGACAGGGAGTAGTAATATGATGGAATTTAGGATGGGGAAATTATTTACAGGTTGGGGGTTGGGAGCCTAGGTAGTTGTAGCACCTAGGGCTTAGGGTTTTGCGATAAATCATTTAGGGAAAGGGAATTGTAATGAGGGAAGGGTATGAAAGTGTAGGGGAATGCAATTTGGGAATTGAGAGTGAAATGGTGATTTGAGGGAGATACTAGGGTTTGAAATGAGTAAAACACCAAATATTTAATGAAACTTTCAAAATACCATAAGAAATCACTGTAGGAGGAAGAAGAATGATAAGATAACGTTGCTAAATCCTTGGAGGAAATTTGGTGAAGTTTGGAAGCGTTTATGGATTTTCTAGGCAAGTGCGCAACACCCAAGCAAACACACTCTCTCTTTGGAAGGTGCACAGTGCCAGAAGCAAGTGTGCAGTGCCTTAAGAAAACACACCCTCCCTTTGGAAAACGCGCAACGCTTGCTCTGTTTTTTGCAATTTCACCCAGGAACTTGAAAAATTCTCTCTTGGAGTTTGCTCAATGATGGTAGGAGACAAATGAAGTTGAATTTGATGCTATGAAGGCTCTTATACTTGAGTGAATTTGATTTTTTGATTTTAAAACCCACTTTCTAATGTTTCAATTCACCTTTGAAAACTTTGCTAATTACCCTTTACACTTTGATTTTCTTCTTTACAGATTGATGATGCTGGAGTTTGGCACTCTTTACATTTGACTTTGCTTTGATGAAGTTGGCATATAGAGTTTGAGTTGGCAGCTTAGGAACAATACTTATTACATATAGTGAACATAAAATTACATAAAAAAATAAAAAAAAAAATTACATCTCTTTTTTGAATGAAATTACACTTTGGTATGAAAATCATACTTTGAAACCAAAATTACAACTTTCGAAAACAATTTTTACATACTAACAAATCTTTTTCAGGTGTTAAAGAAATTTCAATCGCTCTCACACTTTCGCTGACCTTATGAGATGAAATGGAGTATTATTGAACCTTGGAAAATGAAACCTAGTGACCTAATGGGACCTTGAATGACCAGACTCCATGTTGACTTGACTGACATAAAGACATGATGAAATGAGCTTTTATGATTGATGTATGCTCAGTAAGACATAAAGGTGGGCCAAAAAGTATTGATTTTTGAGGGAGAGTAAGGTTTTTTGACTAGGGCTACCATCAATGAGTAAATTTTTGAATGAGGACCTAGGTGGAATGACAAAAAATTCAGAATGGGACCCTAATATGATATGAAAAGAGGAGTTTTGATCACTAATGGCAGTATGAAAATACTGACTCTAACATTGGCCTTATTGGGGATGGAAGCTCCTTGGAGGTGTCAAGAACACCGTAGACCAAGTGCCTAACCATGTGGGCCAATATGGTCAAAAACTTAAACTGAAATGCATGATTGAATGCTGACAACTCAAATAACACAAACTAACTTGAAACTAACTTGAAATTGACTGAAAAATGACTCAATACTGACTTACTTAACTGAAAACTGAATTTTGAAAATGGAAGAAAATTAGTGAAGCTCCATGGCCTTCACTTCGGGCTCCGAACTCCAGTGATTCTCTACTTCACACTTGCAGAAAGTTAAACTGTTATTTACAATGAAATCGGGAGATTTCTGAGAAGCATGTTTTCAGAAAAGATAGTGCTTAAGGAGCCTACCATTGACTGGTCCTCCTAAGCATGGTTCTCCATTCATCTCATCTAGCATGAAAGCATTTTTCCCTTGGAAAGCTGAAATCTTATAAGGGCCTTTCCACAAATTTTCAAATTTACCGTGCTTACCCTTGTCCTCATTTCTGGCATCCCAACGGAGTACCACATCTCCAATTTTGAAGTCATCCTCCTTTGTTTTCTGGTCATAGATTTTCTTTATCTTTTCATGGAGCTTAGAGGTGTTCTGAAATACCTCATCTCGTGTCTACTATAGGTGAATCATTTGACTGATCCGACGCTGTATATCATTCTCTTCACTTTTTTCTTCTTGTAAGAACTTCATGACCAACACTGCTAATGATGAAGGAAAGACAATATCTACTCCATACACTATTTGAAAAGGATAAATTCCAATAGATTTCTTACTACTCACCCGATCTTCCCACAATGCATTGATCAGCTTTTTGTGCCAATTCTTTTTGTTGGCCTCCAAAATTTTCTTGATGATGCTAATTAAAGATTTATTAGAGGACTCCGCCAAACCATTTCCTTGTGGATAGTAAGTTGTCGAATGTCCCAACTTGATGTTATATTTGTCACAAAACTTAGTCATGTTTTTAGACTTGAATGTTGCCACATTGTTTGTGATGATCTTATTAGGACAACCAAAATGGGACAAGATATTAGTTTCTAAAAATTGAATGATAACTAAATCTATTGCTTGCCTAGTTGGAATCGCTTCGATCCACTTAGTAAAATAGTTTGTAGCTGTCAATATCCACTTGTGTTATGTGGATGATGATGGGTTAATCTCGCCTATGAAGTCTAGGCCCCACTGCTGAAAAGGTGCATGAACTAATATAGGTTGTAGAGGCAAAGGAAGAAGTTTTCTTTTACCTTGGAAAACTTGGCACTCATGACAACTCATCACTACCTTGTAGATATCTGCAAAAGGTCTAGGCCAATAATAACCTGCTCTCAAGTATTTGTTGGCTGTGGTCTTCTAGTACAAGTGGTCCCCATAATCCTCTTTGTGGAAGTGATTTATTACCTCTTTAGACTCATCTTTGGTCAGACAGTTCAGCGACACACCTCCAGGATCCTTCCAATAAAGTGTGCTGTCCATAATGCAATATTTAGAAGCCTTCAGCTTCAGTGACCTACTCTTAGCCTTAGACATGCTTGGAGGGGGGTTTAGATGTTGCAAAACATAAATAATATCAGAACATCGTGGAGATGATAAAAAGATATCAGATACCTTCATGCGATCTACTTCTTCTTGATTATCAGACAATGCTGCTACAAGGTTGATATCTAGATCATGGAGATTTTGACTCAGCCATGAGGTTGGCTAAACCCTGACCCTTGATCAACTTGGTGGGCTTGGTCTCAAGGTAATATTCTAATAATGATGCTATACATCTACCTCTTCTAACTTCTGAGTCATTTTGCACAAGAACTTCTTTTATCGTTGCATTAGGCACATAAGTGAGAGTATGCAAATGTAAAATATAAACTCTAAAATATTTCATCGCTTTTACCAATGCCAAAGCCTATTTATTTATGATGTTGTACTTAAGGGCTGCATCCCTAATATTGTGACTGAAAAATGCTATTGACAGCTCAATGTTATCTCTTTTTTGCATCAAGACTACTGCCATGGTATGCTCAGAAGAAAAAGAGAATATTATGAAATCAATGGAGTAATCGAGACTGATCAAAACAACAACAGTGGTCAAGGAAATCTTTACTGCATGAAAGGAATTGCGGGCTTCTTTAGACCACTTTACATCATTATCCTTTTTCAACATATTTGTCAACTCTCTAAGATGTTAAGCCAAATTAGGAATAAATCTACGTAAGAAATTCATCTTACCATTGAATGCTTGGATTTCTTTCTTGCTGCGAGGGAAATCAATTTGTTGAATGGCTTCGACATGTGAAGGGTCAATATGGATGTTGTCCTTTGAGATGATGTGGCCAAGAAGTTTGCCTTCCTCCATGGAAAATAAGCTCTTCTTCGGGTTAAGAGAGATATCGAACTTTCTGCATTTCTCGAAAATAACTCATAAATGATGGAAATGCTCATCATCTGAATGTGAAAACACTGTTACATCATCTAAATATAGAACCAAGAAAACATCTTTTTCATTAGAAAAGGCTATGTCCATGGAACGCTAAAAAGTGGCCCTTGCATTTTTGAGACCAAATGGAATTTTTTGCATATTTAAATGTGCCCCAAGGTGTGGTAAAATTTGTATTGTCTGATCATCTTCGTGCACTAAAATCTGATTGTAACCAGAGTAGCCATCCAACAGTGACATTCGAGAAGCACCAACAACTCTCTGAAGGATATGGTCCATTTTTGGAAGTGGATAATTGTCTTTCAGAGACACTTTGTTTAAGTTTCTGAAGTCTATGTAGAGCCTTATTTCTCCCGTCTTCTTTCTCACCAGAACTAGATTTGATATCCAATCCAAGAATCTGATAGGAACAATGATGCCTGCCTTGAAAAGTCTGTTAACTTCTTTCTCTATGGATGGAAACAACCTTGGGTTGATCCTTCTTAACTTTTGTCTAAAGGGCTTTTGATCAGGTTTAATAGGGATAGTATGCGAACACATCAGAAAATTCAAACAGTAGATGAATATACTTTTATTTTACCTCTAGGGATAATGATTTGGACAACTTGATCATTTTTTGTTTGTCTTCTATTCTGATGTTCACGTCTTCGACACCTTTCTCTATAGGAACCAAAGTGGGCTTCCTTGCTACATCATCTTGATCAAACAAATCTTCCAAAGGTATAAGACCTTTTGGAATATTGTTGTCCTTTAGCTGTAGTATATCAACTTGAGCTGCCTCGATGACTTGATCATCCTTGTCATAAAATTCATCCATGGAACAATTCTCAAACTCTCCTTCACTCTGAAGAAAGTTATTTACCTACTTATCATCCTAGAATACTTGCCAATATCACAAGTTATCGGGAACAGAGGGCTGTGTTTTACATGAATCTCAAATTTCTTGTTTGAAAAGATGGGGATTTTGAAATTACTTGCAGCTGTAGCCAATGAATCTGCCATAAGATTCTGACTCCTTGGCACAACTGAAAGTGTATACTCAGGAAACATTCTCAAAATATCTAAAACAACATTCCTATATTGTCTCATTCGCGGATGGTGAGCTTGATATTCACCTTTAACTTTCTTGATCACAAGTTTTGAATCACCATACACAAAAATTCTTTGTGCACCCAATTTTTTCAAGATCTTTAAGCCCGTGATCAGTGCTTCGTACTCCGCCTCATTGTTGGTGCAATCAAAAGCTAACTTGTACGAGCATAATCTCACATTCTAAGGGACCTCACCTTGATGATGATGTGGACTTCAGATCCAAATGCCAATGCCTGCCCCATCTTTCCCAAGAGCACCATCAAAGTCCATGGTCCAAAGACCATGCTCTTCTTCCAAGGGCTGGAAATCTGGTTTCTATTTTAGCTCAACTTTCTGAAATTTCTCTTCATGCTTTTCTGAATTTTCCATTACCTTTTCTGATGGTTGTTCTAAGCCTTTCTCTACCTTGTCTGATGGTTGTTCTGATGAACTTGGCAGATTTTCTTTTCCCTTATCTAAAACTATTCTTATATAATTAGAAATCTTTGGTACATCTTCTATTTCTACAAGCTAACTGTCTACATCATTCAATCCACTATCATTATATAAAATAAATGATTCTAAATCTGTATGTACAACATTTATGGGATGATTATTCGGCCTCTCCTTGCTAGTTATCATGAATTTCATTTTGGTTTCTCGGTACAATTTTCTCAATTGCCCGAAAACCAGAATAATGGCATAGGAGAAGTCTAATTGTAGTGTGCCTCTTAGCTTCATTCCCCAGGACCTTGACAATAACATACTAAACCATGGTGGTATATCAGCTACCACCACATCCATTAAAACATTCTTTGTTGGGATTTGGTCTAGGGATACTACCAAATCCTTGATTAGACCAAGACAATGGACCTTACCAGAATCAAAAGAGTACAAGTCATGGTATTTACGAGTTATATCTAGACCCAACTTTTCCATGATGGCTTTGGGCATTAAATTATGGGAGGCTCCGGAGTCAAGCATGGAGTTATGAAGGATGCACTGGTGGATTCTTAGACTCAGGTAAAATGGAGGAACCTCACTATCTTCTGACTGACCATCTATGGCTGGACCAAAAATTAATTCAGGTTGGTCATCTTCAACATTAACCATGTCAGACAAAGGATCAACTTTCAACATTTTAACTATATCAGACTTGTAATGGCTATTTTTTACTAGTTCAGTAAGAGGGATTGACACTTTCAACTTTGAAATTTCAGTTTCTAGATTGAATGAGCCAGATTTATCTACCTCTCTTTGGATGATGTCTCTCTTCTTAGGCTGATCTTTTGATGTATGATCCTTCTTCTGACTGTCATGTTCCTTGTTCGTATTTCTTGTAGATGGCTGATTTACTTTGTTTTGGTTAGTTTCTACAAGTTCTTTACCTTTACTTTTATTACCTTGAGGATTTGTCTTCTATTGGGTATCCTTCTGCTACGATGCCCTATTCTGAATGGGAGTGACCGTGACATCCCTATTTCACAAGGAATACTGCTTCTGCTAAGAGCTGAGTGCCTTCAAGTATCCTCCTTGATAATCATCTGATTGGTTTTCCAATGCATAGTCATTTGCTAGTATGTTGTCTTCATCTTTGGGTTCTTTTGTCTTCTCGATATACTCCTAATTTTTAGTCAAGAAAATGGGATGGTAATCTTCTCTGAAGAAGTGGTTTTCCTCGACAATCAGGTTTGTTTCATCCTTTTTATCAGGAAATCTAGTGTCCACTCGGAGCTGCTAGTCCCACTAAGACTGGTAGCTATCTTAGAAACAAACAAACTAAAACTACTTTCGTTCTCCTTTATGAGAAGTAGATAAGAGTGGAATGAAGGACACCAACCTCAGTCTTGCGCTTGGTTCCTTACTCGATTCCTCTCCTTTCTGACAGATCCTTGCCACTTCTCCTTCATCTACCTAGCTTCAAAGAGCACCTGTGGAATCAAAGCAGCATAATACTATCAAAGAACAGAGATCTACAATCATAAACAATATAGGACTAGATGTATATTGACCACACAAATGCATATATCATCAAACATACAAGAATGTGGAGGAAAACTTGAATAGCTTTATTAATATCAAGAATAAGAAAAGAGGATTACAACCAATTGTTTTGACCCAGCGTCATCCTCCAGCATGAAAGCCCTTCTTTCACCTCACGAAAAGCTTAGATCACCCAACACTATGATATTCCAACAAGAAACCAACAACACTTCCTTACAAGATACAAAATTCCAGCCTCTGGATCTCTGGGATGAGGGATCCATATATAGATGATTGTAGGGGGGTGAGTCAGCTTCTGGGATTTTGATTAGTGTCCTCTCTCTAATAGTTCTTGATTCCACTTGGAGATTGATGATCTCTTACTCATCCCTGGGTGAATTCAGAGAGGCAAGTGTCACAGGAGAAGTTTCTAGAAGATTCCATGATCATCCACCTCGAAAACTGTCTCTGCCATTTATCCACTCTCGCCCATCGCACCCCATAGAAGGGCTTTTCAGTATGCATCGCACCTCCTGTGTGCATTAGGTGGGATGCATCGCACTTTGACCATGGAGCAGGTGAGATGGTCTAGTTTTGACCAGTTCTGAGCAGTTTTTCATGGAGAACTTCTGGGAGATGATGTAATTAGCTGACCTTGTTCTTTTAGGATATGGAACAACACTTTTAGGGACTTAGGAGGCCTTGGTTTATGGACATGTTTGATTGGGGTTGCAGTGCCCAAAAATGTCTATAACAGTTGCCCCCTAAAGCATGAGGTCGTTAATCTTTTGATGTCGGGTGAAATGCTTTATCATGAGGATTCAAAGTTTTTTCGAGCTGGAAGGTGACCTGTAATAAGATACAATACAATACATTATCTTCATAATATTTTTCATGACCTAGCTAAGGCGGGAATTCCAATGCTTAGCTTTATAAATTCATTTCCATGTACATAAGACAGACAACCGTCTGTGCGGGAGACTGATGATTATAATAGAGTCATCATCCTTTGATTCGGATGATCATCTGTGCAGCAACAATGTACATTTGATGTCTTTATTTTCTTGAATATATCGCAACCTGGATGGATGAAACTAGATTCGGGGTCTTCAAACTCGTTCAATCTTCACTCGTAGTACAAGTCGATCCATGTGAAAGATGTTCTGGAGTCGAACATGGAAAGACATCGCCTGATTACCAGCCAATGATGTAAGCTGTTAACAGGTGTGAGAGGAATCACCGATAATGATGATGACCCTCAAGGTACTACAATACAATTTGTGTGGTGTGAATAAGGGACTTGGCGTCGAACACCGCGCAAAATCTTTCAGTCGAAGGCCATTGATGTAAACCTATCGCCAGAAGTGAGAAACTTGCCATTGAGGCATGCAAACTTCAAAGTATTGAAAGGGTTGTTCCTAAGTCGAATTCTTGGATAATGAGCTGGTGTCGACAAGAAGCAATCCACCGTAGGAGGGCCTTAATGAATCCCACATCTACGACAAGAAACGGAGTAAATGATTTTGGAGGTGAAAACGATCTGATGATACAGGGTTCAGGGTGGTGGTCATGAAAGAATGGAGCGTGAATGTATTGCAGTGGATGAGACATAGGTGAATTCTCTGAGCGACTTCTCTTGAACATACCGGTGACAATGACATGGATTGGTAGCCTTAACCCCAAATATGGATGGTGTGATGGACCAATGGTGATATGACCAGTGAACGAAACAACCCAACCCGACTCGGATGCAGAGTGAAAGTGTCATGTTCAAGAGTGACTTGCTACCAATAAAGTTTCTTCAAGTTTTCTTCCTAATTTTTCCCCAGTCATTGCTGACCAGTACCTCTTTATTTTTTTCAAGCTTGAGGAGTATAACATATGCTTGTTCTATAATTTGCCCTCCAGGCAAACCTGTCGCTATATTTTAACGAGCCTAACGACAGTGAAACTCGTTCTTGTCTATATGGACAAGTTTGTCGTTATTCAGTTTTAACAAGTTTAACGAAAAAGATAACTCGGTCCTTTTCAATTTTAGAGAGTCTGAAAGGGACGTAAAGGAAACTCCAATAATCCTTTTTCGTCATATAATCCCTTAAGTCCGAAAAAGTATAAAATAATACAAAAGGGATGAATTTTTAGTAATTTTAACGAGCCGAACAAAACAAGCACTCGATCTTTTTGTGTAATAATCCCTCAGGTCCAAAAAGATTAAAATCTAGAAGAGGGATAGCACTTCTGGTCGCTTTAACGAGCTGGAGAGGCCAATTGCTCGGCAATCTTTACATGTTTTACGAGTCAGGTGAAAAGAGCTTAAAGGAGACTCATTTTTGAGGAACGAGTGATAATTTTAGGTAGCAACTGATTCCAGGTAAGGTCTGGAATTTTCCAATCACGGCAGTGTCACAAGGATGGCTAACAGGATCAATCTTTGCAGTTGTTCCTCAAAAGGGTTAAACAATCAAATGGAGGTGAATGATCGGCTAAAACAGAGTGGAGGTGATGATGAGAACACGACCAGGGCTCAAAAGCTGATGATAATGCATTCGCAATGGTTATTTACCGGAAATTGTTTCATTTTTAATGAGCTTAAACTCTGGGGGAACATTTGCTCATTGCTTATGTTTAATTTTTAACGAGCTTGAACTCCACATAAAAATTGCTCGTGCTAGTCGCATAATAAGGATGTCTCATTGATAGGTTCAATTTTTAGGGAGCTTGCACCATTTGAAACTATGCTCCGGCGCCTCTCGCATGCAAGCTAGGAAGGACCAACTACGCCTCTCTACTTAACTACCAAGATCACTACCAAGGTTAGGTAGGAAAATTTTTCCTTTACTTTGCCAGTGCCATGGTGGCCCCTGCAAAGATGAATGGTCAATTTGACCACTCACCCGACCTAGGCGGTTGAAGTCAGTGGAATCATAGAGTTAACATTAGTTGGTCGTTTCTCGCTTTCTCACAAGAGGTTTGCATGCCCCCAGGTATAGCGATGTAGAGTTTCTAGGTTACCCCTCAATTTGCAAACAAAACGTTTGTTCTGTTGGGAAAGGCCTACCTTTTCACATAGGTATCTTATCTGATCTAATCCTCTCTTCCAATATGGACGGGGATAGGACCAGTCATATATACTTCGCGGAAACCTACCCTATACCCAGAGTTTCCCTGCCGAAGCAGACCAGGGTGCATGCCCGCTGGGTTTTAGTCATGTCCTCCTGAATCACTCGCGCTCTTCAGGTGGGCAGACTGGGGACTGATGAGACATTCCTTACATGAAAAGACCATTTAGGGATGGCATTTGACTATTTTCTATGTGTGAGTCGTGGAATGAAAGCTGGTCTACGAGCTGGACCACTCTGCCTTCATGCAGAAAACACATTACTCGAAAGAGTGAGGAGACGATGGCTCCCATGCAATAAATATAGTCACGTCCAAGGAGTAGATTGTAATCTAAAGGCCCTTGGACTACCATTACATTTAGATGAACGGTTTTCCTTCTCAATGTTATGGGCACATTGGGAAGGATCCCTAACAGTCGACTGTTCCTTTGTCAAAGCCTGTCAGAGTTCTCATTTCAGGCATAAGCGATGGCGAACCAAGCTCTTTCCAAGCAGTCGAGGAAAGGATACTCATAGAAGCCCCTTCATCAATGATGGTACCGACCATGACCATTCTATATACTTGTGCAATGATGCGGAATGGTATACTAGCCGGTAGACGGGGTCTGCCTAGTAGATTCCAATCGAAGGAAACCACCAGGTTGCTTGGAGGTGGGACCGAATAGACGGCCGCATATGACTCTGACGAACTTCCTTCTTGCGGTAAAGGAACGGGTAGATTGCCCCCATGTTCATCAGAGTCGGTGTTTACGAAAAGAATTTGAACAGTGTCGTTCTCATTCTCTTCGGTGATTGTGTCATCTGAAGATGGACCTTCCGAAGGAAAGAGCGGGTTGATTGCCGCCTCAACCTTTTGACTTTCGTCTGGTATGGATTCAGTGGGTTTATCTTCAATGGTAGATGCTTCGACTGACCATAATGGCATGTCGGTCGGATTTTCAACTAGCGACGGACTTGGCAAGAGTTTCTTATATCCAGGAGGAAGACGTAGCGGTGAAGCTGGACGGTCATCCAAAAATATTTTAGCTTCGTCTAGGAAGGGACAACGGTGGACGGCATGATCGCCTTCACACAGTTTACAAGGAAATTTACATTTCCTTTTTTGTCCAAATGCTTCGCTTTCACTAGTTGATGGTGTACTTTCAACATGGTCTTCAGAGGTTGATGACACCAGGTTGTGCAAACGAGGAGACCAATCCCTTAAGATCTGAGGGATGCAGGGACAATCTCGGTGATAGTGGTCTCCTTTGCAAATGAAGCATGGAGATTTAGGCTTAGATGGTGCAGTGTGTGGATTTTCACTAGACGACGCCTGGTTACCCCTTTTTGCCTTTGGCTCCTTCTTCTTCTCAGTTACTTGGTTTTTAGCTTTACCAGCTTCATCAAGCGAAGAGGAAGGAGGCGAGGGAGAAATAGATGAAGTAGAAGGTTGGAGGGTAACTCTAGTATCATCTAGTTGCTGACTTGATTGTTCAGGAATCACGGTATTCTGAACGATGGAGGTCGAGAAGAGGCATACGGGCAAGCCAATTGTCAATCTTGGAAGTGACAATGTGGCCATATGGGGTGCACCAACATCTCCCCAAGAGGAGAAAGGACTAGGATTTCCTCCAAGGGGAAATCCTTGGTTGGTGGGCTCCATTTTCTCAACCTAAGACCAACGAGGGAACAATGATGTTATTCTGATTAAAATAAATTTTAGACGCTTTGACACAACTTGTTTTTTCAATTTTTAAGAGTCGAGAAAAAATAAAAGATGACTCTAGTCGCCTTCGATTTTTAATGAGCCTGAAGTGACAAGTGCTCAGATGGACCTTTTCCTTTAAGGAGTCTGAAAAGGAACGAAAGAGACTACTCTAGAAATCTAGACAGAGGGATTACCAAACAAATCGCAAAACTACAGAATACTTTTTACGGTACGGTAGTCAATCTTCCCGAATGCTGTGTTCAGTGCATTGCGATCGATAGGGCAGTAGACAAGGATTCCTATGGATAAAGGATATAGCCTATTGTGGTCTCCAAATATATACTCGACAGTACGTGGGAGCACAAGTCCGTACTGGCACTTGTTGTCTCAAAGAGGAGGAATCACCCAACCAACAGTGAAAGCGACAGTTACCAGGCTTTACGACACCGGAATACGTCTCTAGCCTAGACTTCTAGATGTTGTGCGTTAGGTTCCAAAGGGTTTTTAGGTTCATTAAATTTATTTTACAGTTGATCTTTCTTAAGAAATTTTCCTTTCAGGTTCACCGCGTGATGTAGATGTACAATTCCTGAAATGCAATCTAAGATGATAAACAATCGTTTAATCTTATTTTTGCAATAAAAATCGTAGCTACTAAAGAAAGAGAGATGATATTCTTTCAACATAGAGCAGAGAGCACACACTAGATGCACTATCCTAAATCAAACCAACAAGCAGTCTAAATGAAAATGCACATGCATATATTTGTTTTAAGCTTTCTTAATGTGTGAATAACAAGAATAATGCTAAGTACAAATCTGAATTATCTTTTCAAAGTGACAGTACTAACAAATTTCTCTTCAAAAAACGAAAGGAAGATAATGACGACACTTTACTATTTTGAATTGAAAACTGCTTTCAACACTTGAAAAACTACTAATTCAAATCAAATAGAAGGGTAACTGTATAATTGACCATCAAGAATAATAGAATTCTTTTCTTTGACTGAAAACAACACTTGCGACACTTTCAAATCAAAAGACGACAGTTCGACTATGCTACTACTTTTTAAAAGAGAACTGAAAATGGCAGAAAATACATAAAAACATTCATATTTCTTTGCACAACAGAGGCGGAATGATGGAAAGGAAGGGGGTTTCAACAGTGGTATACTGATCATAGATAACAAAACTCCTGAATAGAGCTGAAGAGAGTGAAAACAGAAACCAAAATCTGAGAGCAGAAGAGGTCTTGTCTGATCAACGCACCTGTAACACAGGGAAAGTGCAATGTAGCGCACCTACTGCACACGGGAAGTGCGATGCATCCAGATTCCCAAGAGTAAAAGGTGCAATGTTCCAGGGACGAGACTTCAACTGGGTTTCGGGTCACAGTTTGCAGCTCAGTTCAGGGATTTAGGCCGGGCAAGTGATGTACAGTAAATAGAAATCATAGGGGCTGATCTAATGAGGTTACTAGAGCCACCACTAGGGAAATTAGAAAGTTTTCAAATCAATGGTTTAGTTTATAAACAAAACCTGGAGATAGACTAAAGCAGCATTGATCTATTTTGCACTTGCATAGAAAACGCAGTTCGAAGGCTAGCTGGCTTGACTTCAGGCTCTGTCTGTAAGTTTATAAAACAAACAAATATAGACAAACAAACAATCTATTCACTCCCCAGTGGAGTCGCCATTTTTTTATCGGGAAATCTAGTGTCCACTCGGAGCTGCTAGTCCCACTAAGACTGGTAGCTATCTTAGAAACAAACAAACTAAAACTACTTTCGTTCTCCTTTATGAGAAGTAGATAAGAGTGGAATGAAGGACACCAACCTCAGTCTTGCGCTTGGTTCCTTGCTCAATTCCTCTCCCTTCTGACAGATCCTTGCCGCTTCTCCTTTGTCTACCCAGCTTCAAAGAGCACCTATGGAATCAAAGCAGCATAATACTATCGAAGAATAGAGATCTACAATCATAAACAATATAGGACCAGATGTATATTGACCACACAAATGGATATATCATCAAACATACAAGAATGTGGAGGAAAACTTGAATAGCTTTATTAATATCAAGAATAAGCAAAGAGGATTACAACCAATTGTTCTGACCTAGCGTCATCCTCCAGCATGAAAGCCCTTCTGTCACCTCATGAAAAGCTTAGATCACCCAACACTATGATATTCCAACAAGAAACCAACAAGACTTCCTTACAAGATACAAAATTCCAGCCTCTGGATCTCTGGGATGAGGGATCCATATATAGATGATTGCAGGGGGGTGGTTAGCTTCTATGATTTTGATTAGTGTCCTCTCTCTGATAGTTCTTGATTCCACTTGGGGATTGATGATCTCTTACTCATCCCTGGGTGAATTCAGAGAGGCAAGTGTCACAGGAGAAGTTTTCGGAAGATTCCATGATCATCCACCTCGCAAACTGTCTCTGCCATTTGTCCACTGTCACCCATCGCACCCCATAGAAGGGATTTTCAGTATGCATCGAACCTCCTGTGTGCATTAGGTGGGATGCATCACACTTTGACCATGGAGCAAGTGAGATGGTCCAGTTTTGACCAGTTCTGAGCAGGTTTTCATGGAGAACTTCTGGGAGATGATGTAATCAGTTGACCTTGTTCTTTTAGGGTACGGAACAACACTTTTAGGGACTTAGGAGCCCTTGGTTTATGGACATGTTTGATTGGGGTTGCAGTGCCCAAAAATGTCTATAACAATCCTCTGATTCTCCTTGAGCATAATTCTACTGCAAGGGTGTCCGAATTTGTTGCTGAGATGATGATTCCTCAGGATCTCTCTGCTCTCTTTGTTTTATCCTGTACTGAGGCTGCTGTTGGTTTTTGAAATTCAGATTTCTGACTTGTGGCTCTAACTGTCTATCTAAATTTATCATTCGGTCCACCATCCTCTCCATGGTTCTGATTAGTGTGTCTAGTTTAAGATTGGTGGAAGAAGAAGGTTCCTCTTTAATTGTTACTTTCTTCTTTGGTTTCTCATGTTTTAATTGAGACTTTTTAATCATTAAATTTTCTTCCATGCTTACTGCATTATCCTGCATTTCTTCCAAAGTTGTAGGATCTCTTTCCCTTAGTTGATAAGCCATCTCCAGATCAAAGGCATCCAGATAGTGTTGAAGTGCCAAATCAGGTGGAGGTTTCATGTTATTCGAAATGGAATTGTAGATCTGATTGAACCTTATAGTAAAATCCTGAACCGTCTCATTTGGACCCCTCTTCAATGTATTGTACTCTACCAAAATCTGCAATGGATTTTTCTTTTCCCACCACCGGGCTAAGAACAACTCATTTAGCCTCTGAGAAGTATCAATGGAGCCAGCTGCCAAACCACAGAACCATTTTTTCACATCTCCAGAAAAACTCTGAGCTATTAGTCTCATTTTGGCATCATCAACATCAACTTCCTCTAGATCGATGAAATCAACCATTTTTTCAATATGTTGTTGTGTTGTGACTCCCGGGCTGCCATCAAAAAGAGGAAGTCTCTGGCCATAGGTTTGAGGTAAATCTGCCAATTGAGCAGGCAATACTAAAGGAGCAAATCTCACCATGACTACTGGGGGTGGGTGTACGAGAACTACAATGGGTTGGTTTGGTTGGGATGAAGATGAAGATGAGGATGTCAAAGGAGGTGGATTTACAAAAGTCGATATGATGGCTGATGTGTTTGAGGATACAATAGGAGATGTGATAGTGGATGTATTCAGAGGTGTAGTAGAAGATACAACAAAAGATAAGATTTCAAGCTGATACTGGATATAGGCTTTTTCTGCAGTAATTTGAAGCTGGTCAGCTAGGCTTTGAAGTTTATCAAAATTAGACCAAAGCTTGTGCTCAAGTTTTGAAAACTGGGATTTTGCAGAAGGTCGAGTAAACAAAGATTTCAAGGCAGGTAAGTACGAATCAAACTTTATGGGATCAAACACTATCTCTGTAAGACAAGACTCAGACTTTGAATGAAATAGGGATATCTCGAATTGAATATCAAAAGGAATATCCTCAACACTTAGTATCTGATCTGGCAGGGAAGTGGTTCTTTCCAATTTTTTACTTTCAGTCTCGGGGAAAGGGATTTTAGGTTTTCTTAACAATCTTTCAAGATCATCAATAGGAGAAGGTGGTTTTGGGTCGCAATTTGACCTGGTATATCTCTTAGGAGCCAGAGCCTTAACAGGGTCAAATACTATGTGAAATAATGAGTATTGAGACTTTGATTGGCACAAGGAGGGTTTCAAATTTAAAAACAAAAGTATGTCTTCAAGAGAAAGAAACTTAGAAGGTAATGATCAAGACCTTACCAATGGAAAGAGGTCTGATTGAAATTGTGATTTGTTGACTCCTTTGCTTTCGAACAAGCTTTCTGAATCTTTGACTGGATCAACTGGATCAAGATCTAGATTTTGCTCTTGTGTGTCTCCTCGAAGCTAGCTCTACAATCTTGACACTGCAATTATGGAATCAACCTTTGTGAAACTTAGTCCTATCATCTAGAGGACCAAATCCCAATGAAATATTGTTGTACACCCAGGGAAAATGAATCTTTCGTTCCCCAACAATGGCACCAGTATGTTATCACTCCTCCGGATCTCCAAGGCTGAGGAAGAGTCCAATTGAGGTAACCACAGACCAACCTTTTGACTTGGTAGCTATCCCTACCAAGCTGGAGAGGGCTCTCTCCAAAGAATCACAGCCAAGAGGGCTGGATGGATTAGGGTTTTAGGCTAGGTATAAAGTGCATAGGTTGTTTTGATTTGATTTGATGGGGTTATTGTTGGATGAGGATATTAGGTCAAAGAGGCTAGGTCAGGGTAAATAAGATTAGGCTTACAATCCATTCAATGAGGCAAGGTCGGTAGGTAGGCTAGCACATTAGGGTTTCTTGGGATGAGATGATTCAGATAAGTGAGGAGCTAGGAAGAGCATGAAAGATGTATTCTTCCTAAATTGAAGAAAGATGAAAAAACTATGAAAACTTCCACAAAACAGAGCATATGAGATGATTCCTATTTATCAAATTGAAAGAGATCATACAATAGAAATGAAATGGAATATAGAGTAAAAATACATTCACACAAATGAAACTGAAGAAAAAACGATGCTAGACAACCATACCACATGTATCCCAAGGAAATAACTACAACTCATCTATTAAAATTGGCCAAATTCTGATACAATAATGTCTCTAATAAATCTAAAAGCATCCAACTGAGTCCAACCTCTTTCAAGAGTGAAGAAGGGAATGATATAGACATCAAAAAAACCTTATGTCATCCTCAAGGGTTGAATCCCTGAGTTGAGGAAGAGATCCAAAAAAATCTGAACTGATACCTAGAGTAACTGATACCTAGAGTATAGGGAGCTCTAAGTGTCTCCTCCCTAATTACATTGAAACTGGTTCATTTGACTTGATGATAACTTTTACCTGATGAATCTACCCCTAGGTAACTTATCCAAATAATTATTAAATTTACCATCTTCAATTACATAAGTGAAAACATCATTTTTTGAGATGAAAGTCAAAATTATAGTGAAAATTCAAAAATATCAGCGAGTGGTAAAGTGTGCCCTCAAAGTGTCATGTGCACCCTCCCTGTTGCAAAATAATTTTGACTAAGTTGTAGGTGTCTAAATTAGGCTCATGATGGCTTGTTGGAAAGCCCTTCAAGTATAATTTCTGAATATGCCTCCATTTTGCAAAATGAATCTGATTTGACCCCTCAAAACTTCATTCTCCCAAGACTGCTCAGTGCGCAGCACCTAGGCCAAAATTGAGGTAGAAACATGATTTTTTTGCTTGTTTTTTTCCCTTTTTACCTACTAGTTTTGCAAATAAAGGCTGGAAAAGTGGTTTTATTAGATATATTGGTCATTTAGAATCCATCGGTGGTCTTCATTTTCTCAAAAAGTGGCTCAAAAAACCTTGGTGCTGCACGTTTGACCATTTTGCTGATATAACGTTGTCTAGGAACACACAGGAAAAGACAGAACTTGCAAAAAATGAGCCAAAATTCTTCAAAATTGGTGAAGTGGCTGATGATGGTGTGGCTAGGTTTCGAGTGAAGCCTCTACAAGTATATCAATTTTATTTTTCGTTTCTCTGTGAGTTAGGGCTTCAATCTTTGCATTTGCTACCTTGAGCTTTGCCCTTGCATTTCTTTCTATTTTGGCATAATTTTTTGCCATATTTCTTTGAATGTCATTTTCTTGATTGGCCTTGTCTAGGAGCTTCTCTAAATTCTGGTTTACTTTGTCAAGCAAATTCTCCCATTTCTCATTAATCATGATGGAAAACTATTCATTCCATGTGAGCTGATTTGCAAGCTCAGCCTCCTTTTGTCTTTCTAGTTCTAGAGCTCTTTTCAGCCCTCTAGTCCTAGGTATGCTTTTTGTTTCTTGTTCAGGTTCACCATACCTGTCATAGGCTTCATCAAGCAATGCTTTAGCTTTCATTTATTCTCTTTTTTCCTTAATGATCTGAATCTCCATGACATCATGTTTGGCTTGAAGCTACTAGTTTTCTTGCTCATAATATGAAATAATATATTTGGACCTCTCTAAGTTGGTCTGGAGCTCCCTGATGAGTGCATCTTTTTCCTTGATGACAATGCTAGTGTCCTCATTGTCATCATGCTCATCTAGGTCAACAAGGTCAAAATCCTGCTCTGTCTCATGGAGGTCCACCTCCTCATGTTTGATCTCTGCTTGAACCTCTGCTTCTGTCATCTTTTCTTTGCCTTTGTGTACCTGTTTTGTTGGTGAAGAAGGCAAGGCCCCTCCCACAATCTATGGGGAAAACACCTGCCTATGACCTCTCTGATAAGTATGTGCCAATGTGCCTAAATCTGTCATTTTAGGCTTAATGACCTCAACCTTCTTAGTTTGCTTCGGCTCACCGATCTCATCTTTGCTAGGTGACTCAATGTGCTCATGAAATGATGATGATGCTGGTGATGGTGAAGGAGCTGATCTGATGATCATGCATGACCTGTGGGTTGAGATGGAGGAATGGATGTGGAAGGATGAGATGATGAAGGGACATTTTGAACATTCTAAATAGATCGATTAGTGAATATCTCATTGGCCATGAAGGTACTCCATGCAATGTTCAGTTCTTTGAGATGATAGAGGAATACGATTTTGATGATGGAATGATGGAAAAATCTTCTCATTTGATGTTCATACTCTCTTTTCTAGACAATAAATGCCATCTTATAAATGCTCCAGAAAAGGTAGTAGGGTATGTTGAGCATCTTTACCCTAGTGAAAGGCATTAAGATCCGAATATGATAGGTATAAAGTCTAGAAAATATACCTTCACATGAAAAGTATTTCATGATAAGCTTCATCATTGGGGCATATCTGTCCAGGAGGTAAGAAAAAGGAAAAAACCTATTTTTCACATTCTTGTACCTTGGTTTAATCAAAGGCTCATAGTAATGTTCCTCCAATTCACTTTTCTTGAACCATTTCTCCCCTACATTTGGAATCTCGGTGGTAGTTGATATAATGGCAACAGATATAGTAAAAGTGACACCAGCTAGAGTAACTTGGTTGTCCTGGAGGTTAGATATGAAAAGTCTGGTGAACATGGCATGGCGTTGGAATTTTTGAATTTGCTCACAAAATTCATAATAGCCAACATTTTTGAAACATGTCACAGCCATAGGAGATGCCAAGGGTTCCCTGATATTTGTTGGCTCAAATATGCGCATTCTCCCCTCTTTGTGTGGTCTCTTCACCTCTGTTTCTTCTCCTTCACCGTATGGTCTATTTTCTTCTTCTGCCATGGTGCCTTAATGTCAAAACCCTAGGGAGGTATGATGTTGGTGGAATGTGGTTTTTAGGAATAAGGAATGGGAAAGGGAAATTGAGGGAGATGGTGCTAGGGATTTATGAAATGGGGGAGGGGACAGGGAGTAGTAATATGATGGAATTTAGGATGGGGAAATTATTTACAGGTTGGGGGTTGGGAGCCTAGGTAGTTGTAGCACCTAGGGCTTAGGGTATTGGGATAAAGGGTTTAGGGAAAGGGAATTGTAATGAGGGAAGGGTATGAAAGTGTAGGGGAATGAAATTTGGGAATTGAGAGTGAAATGGTGATTTGAGGGAGATACTAGGGTTTGAAATGAGTAAAACACCAAATCTTTAATGAAACTTTCAAAATACCATAAGGAATGACTGTAGGAGGAAGAAGAATGATATATTTAATTGTCACTCACTTGTTGGAGGTTGAAGAAAACGTTTCTGAAGCCTTGGAGGAAATTTGGTGAAGTCTGGAGTCGTTTATGTTTTTTCTGGGAAATTGCGTAGCGCCACAAGAAAACACACCCTCTATTTGGAAGGTGCGCAGTGCTAGAAGAAAGTGCACAATGCTTTAAGCAAACACGCCCTCCCTTTGGAAAAATCACAGCGCTTGCTCTGTTTTTTGCAATTTCGCCCTAGAACTTGAAAAATTCTCTCTTGGAGTTTGCTCAACAATGGTAGGAGACAAATGAAGTTGAATTTGATGCTATGAAGGCTCTTATACTTGAGTGAATTTTATTTTTTGATTTTAAAACCCACTTTCTAATGTTTCAATTCACCCTTGAAAACTTTTCTAATTACCCTTTACACTTTGATTTTCTTCTTTGCAGATTGATGATGCTGGAGTTTGGCACTCTTTACATTTGACTTTGCTTTGATGAAGTTGGCATATAGAGTTTGAGTTGGCAGCTTAGGAACAATACTTATTACATATAGTGAACATAAAATTACATAAAAATAAAATAAAAATAAATTACATCTTTTTTTTGAATGAAATTACACTTTGGTATGAAAATCATACTTTGAAACCAAAATTACAACTTTTGAAAACCATTTTTACATACTAACAAATCTTCTTCAGATGATAAAGAAATATTATTTCAATCACTCTCACACTTTTTTTGACCTTATGAGATGAAATGGAATATTATTAAACCTTGGAAAATGAAACCTAGTGCCCTAATGGGACCCTGAATTACCAGACTCCATGTTCACTTGAATGACATAAAGACATGATGAAATGAGCTTTTATGATTGATGTATGCTTAGCAAGACATAAAGGTGGGCCAGCGAGTATTGATTTTTGAGGGAGAGTGAGGTTTTTTTTACTAGGGATACCATCAGTGAGTAAATTTTTGAATGAGGACCTAGGTGGAATGAAAACAATTTCAGAATGAGACCCTAATATGATATGAAAAGAGGAGTTTTGATCACTGATGGCAGTATGAAAATACTGACTCTAACACTTGGTTGAGTGGAAGAAGTGTGTGGTGAAGGCAAGGCAGATAATCCTTGAGGGAGTCCGAGATCATATTGTCTCGAGTCTCCATGGAAATGAAAACCCACATGCTATGTGGAAAACATTGACGGACTTGTATTAGAATAGCAGTGATCAAACGAAGTTGACACTAAAGGATAAACTTCCTATAATCAAGATGGAGAAAGGCGAGACGATTCCAAAGTACTTGACCAAGTTCACTCAATTTTGGGATGAAATTGGAAGTGTTGGAATCATGGTTGCCAAGGAGGATATGGTGACCCTTGCTCTTGTTGGACTACCAAAGAGTTGGCATAGTTATGAGGACTTTGTCAATGGTTGGGAGAAGTTGCCAGATTGGGAATGACTATGGTCAGATTTGATGTAGGATGAGATTAGGAGGAACACTAGGGATAACTCTTCATCAAAGATTGATGATGAAGAGAGTTGTGCCTTAGCGATTAAGGTGAGGAAGGGGAAAGGTAAAATTTCTTGTTCCAAATCAGATTCTTATCATGGAGGTAAGAAGAAGGACATGACGAAAGTTAAATGCTTTCATTGTCACAAGATGGGTCAATTTTCTATAGATTTTCCATTGAAGAAGTCCAGGGAGAACTCCTCAAGAGGAGCAGTGGGTGAGGCATTGGCCTCCCAATTCAAATTGGAATTTTCCCTAATTGCATGCATGGTGTCTTCAATGATGGGAAGTGCCTGGTACTTAGACAGTGGAGATACTTTCTATGAATGGTGATAAAGAGTTATTCAGTGAACTGGAGGAGAAAGATCTCAAGATGCATATTGAGATGGGTGATGACGATAAGTATAATTTTATTGGTGTGGGAACTATTACCTTTCAGAGGGAGCATGTTGCTCCACTCACCTTGAAGAATGTTATGCAAGTACCTGGACTGACAAATAACTTGTTATCCATTTCCATGCTTGAGGATAGAGGCTATGATGTGAACTTTTCGAAAGGAAAGGTGTTCCTTTGACACATAGACACGGGTCACGTAAATAAGATAGGGATTCGAGTTCAGAATCTCTATAAGATAGAGGTAGAGGATTGTGCTGCTTTGAGTTCAAAAGCAGAAAATATGTTGAGTTGAGAGGTCGACGAGTTGTGGCACAGTGATGAGCCTTAGTATTGCAACAAGAATGATGCAACACCCAAGGCTACCGACTTTTATTATCAACCTGGGGTTTGTACAAACTTAAGAGGTATCGACACTATATCTGCAGCATACAGCGTGTCCTTCCTTTACTGTCATGATATAATAGAGTGCATGTACTAAAGTCAAATCCTAAACTAATTGCAGAAAACAAAATGTTTGAAATGGAACCTTAACCTATTGCAAGAGAGAAAGTACAAGGAAATAAACCTATTCTAATTGCATAAAGATCATGAACTAAATGTAAAAGAAACCTAGCTTAACCCTATTTATCACATGTGATGATTTAAACTAAATGGGCATGAAATCTGATCTAGAGAGTACTAATTGCTATGTGCATGTGTAAATATAAAATAACTCATTTTTAAAATCTTTTTGCTTTATAAATGCAGATGCTAATCTTTCCTTGATCTTTGGCAGGGGATACAGGTGTGGATCAAGAGGGTGTTATAGACATTTTTGTGCCTCGCATCATGGAGCATGAAATGTCAATAATCACAGGGATCCTCAGTCCCTAAACATGTTGTTCTTACCCCTAAAAGAACAAGGTCATCAAACAACAGCACTTCCAATCAGTTCTCCACCTGAAAACACTTCAAAACAGGCTTATTTTGGATCATGTCAGCTGCTCCACTGAGCTTCTGCGCTGGAATGCAACTGTCCCTCCTTGTACCTGCGCTGGAAGTCAAGATTAATGAAGGCTACCTGCGCTGGGCGAGATTGGCCAAGTGGCACAGTCATCCTGCAAGGTGTCAACTGCCCAGGAAGCTTCCAAACTGACACTTGGTTCATGAGATTCGCCCTGTGATGAGTAAGAGGTACTTGATCACCATGTGTAAGCAAGGATCTCCAAGTGGACTCAAGGACTGAAGTTTAACTGAAGAGGGAGAGGACACAAGGCAGCTTCATGTCAGTCTCAAGCTGACTCATCCTCTCTTCTTCTCTCCTATATATAGAGCTCTTCTATGAGGTCTAAGGGGGGCTGGAATTTTGTGTAAAGTAAGGAGGTGCTGTTGGTTTACAGTTAGAGCTATTGGGTGATTGTTTTACTAGAGGTGAAGAGGAGAGTTCTTGCTGCTGGGGAGGTGCTACTGGATTGGAGCCATCATTGGTTGTAACCTTCTCAGAACCCTGTTACTTCTATCAATAAAGTTTTGCATGTTCTCCTATATACTTGTATTACATTGATGGATTGTATTTACTTGTATATTTGATTCACTCTAATCCATGCATCAGTTATGAGTACATGTATCTTGTAGTTTCCTCTCTTGTTTTGTGCAGGATCTGTGTGTAGCTGGACCGGCAAAGAGAGCAAGGAGCTGGGAACAAGAGACAAAGAGAGAGGACAAGGATCGACTAAACGAAAGAAACCAGGTTGGTTAATCTTTTCATCCTTCTCTCTGTACTTTCATAAAGGAAAACATCAAAGCTTTACTTTCAGTTGTTGCTAAAGACTGTCACCTTTAGAGTAGGGATAGGGTCATCCGCATCGGATACTTTTCCCCACAACAAACTGGCGACTCCGCTGGGGAGCCTAGTATCTTGTTGGTGTTTGTAGTATCTTTGCTATTCATTTCCTGAACCAAAGAGTACCGAATCGAAAAGCTTTTGACTATATCAAAAGCGAAGTAGAGGGGCTGCTACTCTTGCTCATTTTTTGAGCAGATTCATGATTTGAAGAGCTGATCTACAAAAGACTCTTGTACTCTTTGTGATAGCTTTTCATCCTCTTGATCATCCCTTAGCTTGTACTTGACCTATAGCTTTTTATTTCAGCAAAAACAGTGAATTTTTGAGCTTTTTATGACCCGGAAATCCTTGTAAACGCAACTCTCGTGTCTCAGTGCAGGCTGTCCACAGGCAGTCTGCATTCCAGCGCAGGTACTCCCTTCGGGAACTGCGCTGAGAGTCAATTTGACAGACCAGAGCCTGCACTGATCCAGTTAGGCTATGTCTTCCTGAGGTTTCCCACTGTGTCTTAGCCCTGTTTTCACTGTTGTTTTGTTGCTGATTGCTTGTCATCGTACTTGCTGTAAACCAACTTTCCTTGACATTATTCCGCCTCAGTTGTGTGATGAAACTGTGATTGTTCTTTCAGTATTTCTTGTTTCAGTTACAGTTTCCCATTGTGAAAAGCGAACCAGTATAGCTGTGGCCTCTTAGATCCTGAACTGTAAAAGTGTCTTTATGATCTTAAGAGCTAGTTTTATTACTGTTCATAACTGTTCAAGTTTGTTTGTTTTTCATCTTATGGTTTGAATTCGTACATTTTTAGTGTCGAAACAAGTACCTGTAAGGCGTCTTTTCATTTTAGACAAAACTTGTTTGTTTACGCTTCAAATTGAATTCGAAAATTATACGACAATTTCCTTTTGTCTACATCAACATTAAGGGAAAAGAAAAGAAATACATGCATCTTGCATTTGCATTTTGATAAGTTTGCGTGATTGATCTAGGAGAAAGTGCATTAGTTTGTGCTTTGTGCTCTGTGTGGAAAGATAATGTTTTTCTCTCCCCTCAGTAGTTAGGATTTTCAAAGTTGAAAGATTGAAAAGTTTGCTTCTCATCTTAGACTGCATTCAGGAATTTGTTATATACATCTCGTGGTGATCCTTAAAGGCAAACTGATAAGCAAGATCAACATTAAAATAAATCCAATTTACATAACAACGCTTTGTAACATAACGCAAACATCTAGAGGTCTAGGTAGAGACGTGTTCCGGCGTCGTTAAACATAGTGACTGTCGATCTCTACGAAGGTGGGTGATTCCTCCTGAGAGTCGGTGGCACTAATACGGACTTGTGCTCCCACGTACCGTCGAGTATATATTGGGAGACCCCTATAGGCAATTATCCTTTATCCATAGGAAGCCGTGTCGGCCGCCCTACTGATCGCGATGCAGTGAACACAGCATTCACAAAGATCGACCACCCGTACCGTAAAACGTATTCTGTGGTTTCGCGAAAAGTTTGGCACACCCTCTGCCTAGATCTCCAGAGCAGTTTCTTTTGGCCTTTTTCAAACTCTATAACTGAAAAAGTCCAACCGAGCATTTGTCACTTCGGGCTCGTTAATACATCGAAGGAGACTAGAGTCATCTTTAGCTTTTTCTCGACTCTTTAAAACTGAAAAAGCAAGTTGTGTCTAAAAGCGTCGTTATAAAAATTTATTTTAAGCGGAATAATCATCACCCTTCCCTCGTTGATCTTCGAAGTTAGTCCACCACAAGTGGAAGTTCCTGTAGAATCGCTAAGAAATCTTTTGGATAGACTAGATATGTCTGAACAACCGTCGACATCTAGGACTGTGTCGTCCGACACAGCAGTGGCAGAGCCTCCTGCTGCTATCCCAACAATGTTCGATGGTATACCATCTGTCCCGGCAAGTTATCAACAACAAGCCAGAGTCCCATCAGGGACGATGACATGGTTAGTTCCTATTTCTTCGTCCGGATTATCATCTGGTATTTCTTATGTTGAAACTCAACAAATCAATCCAACGTGTCTTCAAAGGCCAAGCTGCCCTTTAAGTACTGGATTGCCACCATATGGAGGACAGTATGCCTTTTCATTGTTTCCCCCTGGAGAACAACCATATGGGAGTTTACAACAAAATTCAGGTCAAACTGGAAATACATCCAGCGGATGGGTACCAATACTGCCTCAACAACCAGGAGTTGTATATTCTATGCAACCAGTCCACCCTGTGTCGAATGTTGCCACTATACCTGGTATGGTGATTGCGTCGCAAGTACAAGCGCTGCCTACTGTATGTCAACCCCAAGTTTCTCAGGTTGCCATACAACAGCCTCTTGTCTCGACATCTCAATCGCAACCTCAGGTCAGTGCCTCCTTATCTGGAGCGACTCAGGATCAAACAAGTACTGTGACTCCTCATCTTGGTCAATCATCTAGTATTGGGCATCAGCAAATGGTCCAACAACCAGAGCTGGTTCGAACTCAACAACCGCAATTCCATCAATCATATCAAGGACCTGAGCAACAAGTCTTTGTAAGTAATGGGCAACCATACTATAATGGTTATACCCATCAACCTTGTCAAAATTGCCAACATTATGCTGGTATGCAAAGACCCACTGCTCAGGCGATTCCATCTTATCCTGGATATGCTTCGCCTAACCTGAATCAACAGTTGCCCTTTGTAGCAACTCTAGAATTACCAGATCTAAATCGGCTGACGAATGATCCAATTGCTTATGCCCCTTGGTGGCCAGCAATTCCACACAAACTTCCATCAGACATTCCTAAATTTAATGGAAATCCAGGTGAAGACCCGTCGAATCACGTAATGACATTCCATCTATGGTGTTCATCAAACACCCTGAATGATGATTCGATAAGACTTCGCCTTTTTCAGAGGACGTTAACGGGTCCAGCGGCAAAATGGTATATTGAATTGCCTAGAGCTTCGTTCGACAACTTCAGTACCTTAGCTACAACCTTTTTAACCCATTTTCAATTACCGATAAGGTATGAAACGGGAACAGAACTCCTTACCAACTTCAAACAGACGACTGCCACCCACATATCTGATCATATACATGAGTGGCGTCGTCGTCGTAGGATGGTGAAAACATATGTTCCCGATCAGCTATTAGCTGAATGGTTTATAAAGTCGTTACTTCCGGCCATAACGGAAGATGTGGCCAAGGGGGGAGTCGTAACAGAAGAGCAAGTTATAGCTCGTGTGCAATATCTAGACTTGGTTTATACTCAGTCTGGCACGCTCTACGACAAAATACCTGACGCCCCTAGACCGGAATTCTCAATTCCTCCTCCTCCTAAATCAAACAATGACTCTCACGCCGGCGATGACGTGATTGGCAAGCACAAAATTTATAGTCAAAATGCGAATGAAAAACTTCTTGCCTCAGAAGTAAATGCCATGTCAACCGACAAGGGCAAACAACTGAAGCAACCGGGGGGCAAGAAGAAAAAGACAGGAAGAAAAAGGAAACCCCCGGTAGGGTGTCATATATGCGATGAGGATCATTGGACGAAATATTGTCCACATATAGCTGAAGTTAAGAAACTCTTCAAGAGTTCAAAAACCCCAGCAGTATTGACTGATCCGTTTCCTAATCCAGGTCAAAATATGGTTGCTAATCAAAATGCTTCCGGATCCCAAGTGCTTATGTTGTCTACCTCAAAGCAACAGAATAATGCTTTGACAAGGAATAAAGATTACGGGAATCCAAAGCTGTCGAACAACAAGGTTAACGAACGACCTAGTAGTTCAACAACAACTTT